>VXBU01014671.1:142497-157531 GCA_013400315.1 Bombycilla garrulus
CTTCAAACTGCATTAAGGGAAGTTGCCTCACAAATTAAAGGCAGCCTTGGAGCTGTTTGTAGCTTGTGATGGACAAACCAGCACCTGAAAGTCCCCTGGATGACTTTGAAGGGACTGATCCTTCTTTTTAATCCAAGTTGAGTAAGCAAGGCAGCATCTACAAAATCTACAAAAATGGAATCTTCAAGGATTTTAAAGAAGTGTTTAAGTTGAGGCTGAATGGGGCTTGGAGCCATTGGACGTAGGGAAAGTTGTTGGATGGTTTTCCAACCCCAACCATCCTGTGATTCTATGAACAGACAAGGGTTTTATGATAGCCCAGTTTAGAGGTCACTAATACGTGGCAAAATGAGACAAAATTCTTACAGGACAGCAGGAATTGCAGGGGTGAATTCCAACTGTGCAGCTCATTTTATTTTCAGATCATTCCATCAACATCAAGTAATTAATCCTCAAAGAACCTTGAAGCAGACAGCTGGAAAGGACAGTTCGGCAGACATGCCAGTAAATATTTAATTTCTTCTTCCTTTTGTTTGGTTTGTTTGTTTGTTTTGGGGTTTTTTTGGTTTTTATTTTCATGGTCTGTTTTTATGGAGTAATTCCACAGGTGGACTCACTGGTATCATCTTGTTAGCAGAGAAAACAACTGTGACATGGTAGATAAGACACCTTTTCAAAAAAATAATCCTAGAGGTGATGTAATACTGAGAGCAGAAATCACTTCTTTCAGTGGCACATTGCAGAGAACAAACAAAACAGCAAAATGTACAGTGACACAGGTGCTCAGGGGACCTGCTTTGAGACTCCTGCTTTATCTCTAGCTACAAAAACAAGATTGTCCCTCCTGTGCAGAGAGGATGTGCCAGAGGAGGGGCTGCCACGGCTGAGAACAACCACACAAAGTCTCCCAGCCCCGATTTGTCTGCTCCTGTTTGTGGCCCGTCCCCGCTCAGGCCGGGCTGAGGTGCAAAACCCCGGGACCTGGCACCCAGAGCCACCAGGGAATTCTTGTGTGGGCAATGTGAGGCTGGATTTTGGCACCACACATCCCCACCTGTGTCAGGGGGCTCAGGTTCACGCCGTGAGCCCGGTCTGACAGATTTCCTACCCTGAGTTATGCCCTGGCCATCTTCCAGCCAGGCCATTCGGGACTGTGATGTTGTTAATCTGATTCCCTTGCAGGGTCAGGATTGATCAACACGAGGCTTATTTTTGGCAGCACAAAAGAACGTGTTTATTGGCCAAATCCTGTACCAGTAGGAGATGTGACTAAATCTCCCTTTGCCTTCACAAAGGTCAGCTTTTCAAATTACCCTCATCCGTGTACTGCACCAGGCCATGAGGGAAAGTGTTGAGCACCTTTGTCACACTGAAGAGAGGGAGGGCTGTGGTTAACTCAGCACCTTGCAGAGCAATTCTTCAGGGACCTCTCATTCCACTCGAGGCAGGACTCAATCCGTACTCCAGCTTAAAAAGGAATCCTGCCTATTTCTGCTGGTTTTGCTTCAGCAGAAAAGTGAAGCCAATCTGCTGGCTGGATTTCAGCTTGGATAATTACATTTTGCTCACATAACTTACTTTATTAGTTTCAAAGAGGGGAGATTGCTCTCTGCTAACTCTTCCAAAGCTGTTTGGTGGTGTCAGTAGGAAAGATGAATTTGGCTAGCCCACCAGAGAGGTGGCTGTGTTTTGATGGGGGATGAAATTCCCCTTGCAGAGAACGTGTTGTGTGCAGGGAATTTCAGTCCATGTCCAGCCTACATGAAAGATGGAGAGCTATTAACTCCTTTCTGAAGTCTCACAGCTCCCAGGCTGTGATGTATCTCCCTCAGCCTGACTCTCATGTATCAGACTGGCTCTCTGACAGCTCTTCTGGAATGGCTTAATAAAGCCCTATTAAATCCTCATTTTCCCATTGTAAGCTGGCTGCATTTTTCCTTTCTTTGCTCTATCACCAGCCCCCTTCCTTCAGAATCCACTCTGTCAGCTGGGCATTGTTTCCTGCTACCACCCAGCTTAGCTGCAAGGCTGCTTGGCTCTGCATCCATCACATCTGGAGGAGCCGGGATTTTCCAGACAAGATAAAAATCTTGTTGGTGTCCTAAACACCCAGTTCTGCATCCCAGAGTCACACCATCCATCCTCGCCTCTGCCTGGCACAAACTGCAGCTCCCAAATTGTTCCCTACTGCTTTGAATGATCCTTCTAGGGCCTGCTGTGGAAAATATGCTTTAACTTATCTTCGCCCTTCTATCTTTCTGAGGCAAGCTGGTTTTTCCCCTCTGTACCACATCCAATATTCTTATATTGTATCTTGGGCATTAAATCCATCACAAGTTTCATCTCTCTTATTCTTTCCCGCCCTTCTTAAATTTCTTCAGTGTTCTCATCTATCCCATCACTCATTCCAGCCTTGATATTTCCATTGTCATCACTTTCGGTGTCACTCTCATGCCTGAAACGTCCTAATTTTTCTCATCTCTTAAGTATGCGACCCAAAATGACATCCTGCCTGAGTCAGGGAATCAGCAGCATTATCTTTATGATTATTCATTAAACAGAAGCTTTAGGACACCTAATGCATATGCGTAAACTTATTGTTCACGAAGTCTGACTGTTCAGTTCTGTGAAGTGTTACTGCAGGAGGAAATTTCTCCAGTGTTTGAGGAACACAGCAAAAGACACACAGGATGGGCAGATTTTGAAGTGCAATGGGCAAGATTTTCTTGCAAAACTCATGATATTTGAAGGTTTTGAGCTCATTCATTTGGTCAGACCCAGTGTTTTACAAAGGTTTATGCACATCTAATCTGAATATTGCCGGTGGTCCCACAGATGCAGGAGGAAAGGATTTCCCTAAACCATTGCATGGGCTGGAATTGGGCAAGAATTGCATTTCTTTGGGCAGGAATTGTAGGTAATTCTACCCATCAGCTGTGAACTTATCTCATCTTGGCTGCTGAAAGGATTATTATGTTTTTTTAAATCTTCCAGTTTTCGATTTCTGCAGGTTGCAGAAATTTTAATAGATTTGGGGTTTCTGACCTTGTTATTCAAACAGAGATGAAGAGCCCAATGCCAAAAAAAAGGTACAAATACATTCCCTGAATATCCTTATAAAAGAAATTAGATAAAATAAATATTTTATCAAAATTTCCCATTAAAAATTCCTGTGTCATGAACTCCACTTCAAAAGCTGTTGATGTTGGATATTTTGGACAATGGAAGATCTTCCTCGCCAGTCACTTTTCTTTAGCTGCTAATGTACACAGCATTTGCCATTTTCTTCTTTTGAATATCCCTCTATGATTACACTTTTCTCATCACTTTGTGCATCTATTCTCCCTCAGTCCTCTCATGGGCAAAGTATATTTATGTAATAATGAGATTTGAACAAACACCAGGATGTAGGAAGAAACGGGGTGCTGGACATGAGCATGAACAAAAATTCAACACATTTTCCCTAAATTACAGCAAAACTTTGGGCTCCTTTACTCCAAAAGAGCTTTGTTAAGGTCACCTACTTGTTACGCCTTCAGCAAGAGCCACCTGGAAAAGTGACAAAAAGAAAATTTGGGTTCCATAAATGGTCCTGAAGCCATAAAAACTTTAAATCTTTAATTAGTGGCAAAGAGGATGCATTGCCTTATTTTTCCTCACTGCATTTTTCCTTCTGCAGAACTTAAATATTCCAACTTTTCATTCCAAATTCACTGGGGTAGCCTGATCACACCAAGGCTACCTGTGTTTCTCCAAAATCAAAATGTGCTTGCCACCGGTTCTGCCTTTTTGCGGGGATGAGCAGATAAAAAAGAATCTGCACGTTTTCTGTAGAAAAAGAGTCGGACAGACTGCCAGGAACTGGGAGCTGGAACCTGGACAGCTGTGCTGTTAAATGCCTGGTGGGCTGGGAAATTTGGGATTTAGTCAAAGGACTTGCAGTTCTGGTGTGCCTCTGCTATGAAAAGAGGCCAGATGAGCTCCCGTGGTGCTGGGAAGCCTGGAAACATCTGATCCTGAAGCATCCACACTCCGAGCTTCCTGAAAATCTACCCAGCAGTCAAGGAGCCCAAGATCACTGCTACTTGTGGGCACAATTTTCTTGGTCTTTGCTGAAAATAGATCCTTTAACTGAAGTTTCAGCTCTACAATTTCTGATGGAGAAGCATTCTGCTCTGAGAACTCCTAATTGTAGTCACAGAGTCCCTCCAGAGCTTCAGGGCTGCTTTCCAAGTCACAGCCTTTACACCAGGCTTAGAGGGAAGCAAGGGAAATGTTGGCTGCTTCTTTTTCACTGGGAAATTTCCCCTTTATACATCACTGACATACACCTACACAGATGAAGAAAAATGTTTTCTTCAAAAAAAAAGAGAAAATACATTAAAATCCCATAGCACATTACAGAAGCAAATTTTGATATTACCTTTGAAACGCTGGGATTCAAATTTTAAGAAATCTTGCTTTGCCAACCTGAGGAAATGCCGAATGGACACGAGCTCAGGTGTGCTGGAGAGGAGGGGTGGGGTGTGACAGCAGTGGTGAGGGGAGTGTCAAGTCTTGAGGAAATGCAGCCAGACAATGTGACAACAGGGATTAGACTCCATAAAAAATTCAGTGTTGTCCTTGAGAGAGACGTCCTGGAACAACTGCACTGCACAACAGCACCATCATTTATTAAGTGTATCTTGTAATTGCTTAGGAAGCCATTAATGACAACTTGCTTCCAACCCAAACAGCTGGCTCTGTGACCCTCTAGGTAACAGCAAAGGCAAGAACAGGAGGAACAGGAATAATTCAAATCCACAATATAGCCACTGGTTGTTCTAAATCCTAAGGTATTAACTTTCTATGTATATTTCAGTGACAAACCAATCCTGACAATTTTTCTGTTTAAATACGTGACCACTGACTCTGGGGAGAAAAAAAGGGGATTAAATTATTTGCTTATTCATTTTATTTTATTTTATTTTATTTTATTTTATTTTATTTTATTTTATTTTATTTTATCAGCACGGCACTACTATATTTTGGTGCAATCGCTCTCACTGTTGTTTAAAAAACCCCTCAAGAATGCATTGTGTTCTTCAGAGCACCACTATCATAAATCTGACTTTAGAAATGCTGCCATGATTTATTTGGTTTGTAGCAGCTGTGGATCCAACCCTCCATTCTTGGGTGCTTGGTACCAGTCCAACCCATCATTTAACTTTACTAGAAGGTTTCTGATCAATTAAGAAAAAAAAAAAAAAGGTTTTTTTTCTTTTTTTCTTTTTTTTCCATGGCAAGAATTTCTACTTCTCTTTAAGACTCTAAGCCTACTCAAAGTATTCAAACCCAACTTTCCTGCTGTNAAAGGTTTTTTTTCTTTTTTTCTTTTTTTTCCATGGCAAGAATTTCTACTTCTCTTTAAGACTCTAAGCCTACTCAAAGTATTCAAACCCAACTTTCCTGCTGTTTTCAAGGGCCTCTCATGGAGTTCAGTGGGAAACTGAGGCTCTTGACCGTCTGCAGGACAGGACCTCAGAGTTGGAAGGAAATTGCCTGGCATCTTGTACAACCTGCTAATGTGCTTGTGCATTCATGCACAGTAATTGATCTTACAAGCTTCTGAGTGTTCACTGGACTTGCCATTATACCATGAATATTTTATAGCTGCACCACTGTAATAACAGTAATTACATTTGCCCTTTTGCAGAACCTTTTATATAAGAGTTTCGAGGTGGTTTATGGATGGTAATTAAGCCCCATGGTCTTCTTGTGGAGTGAGAATTATTATTACCCTTCTGCGAATGGGGAAGCTGAGGTACAGAAAATCTGAACTTGACCTTGCCCAAGGTCATATCTCAAATCCCTGCCAGGATGAGGAGATGAATTCAAGGATTCCTGCTCCAGGGCAGCTGTAGTTATTTATTTGGCTTGGATTACGCCTATGACTGAAGAAAAACTTTCAAAGTTGAAACTCTCAACATTTTCCTATTATTTGGAATATTGCACATTTTTCCTGTTCTGAAGAGTTGCTGTGCCTCCCGTCACACCCTCACAAAAGCCCCACGTGTCAGAATTTTCGGTGCTGCATCCAGAGGCCCTCATCCTGCACAGAGGTGCCAGTGCGGCCCTGTCACTAAGGATTAACCCAGGCTTGCAGGTTCCAACACAAAACCATCGATGCCATCCTGAGCTGTGAACAAAGCCCATGGTTGAAAGGCACTTTTCTCTCGATTGCTTTGCCAATAGTGCAACAACATCCCAAGGTAGGTTGTAAAGTCACTGCCTGTCGCTGAGATGAATGGAAATGACTGTGATTGCTGCTTTGATAAACTTATTTACTACCAGAGTGCCAGCCCTTGGCTGGGCTGGGAAAAGGATGTGATTATTATACAATGATTATACCATTAACTATCATCATTATATCATTTATTGAGGGAAAATGAGCCCATTTCCTGAGTGCTACCTTAGTGTACCTCAGTGTAAGTGGGGTGCAGGCTCATGGCCAGAGCAGGGCGGGCCACATTCGGGAAGGTAAAAAATTCCAGCCCAAAATTCCCGAGCAGCAAGGCCACATACACAGCAGAAGGAAGCTGCGGTATTTTTATCTCAGTCGCAGCTCAGAGGGAACATGAAGTGTCTCCACTCTTCCAGCTTCAGATTTAATGTGACTGGAACCACGTGTGGGATTTCCCTGCAGCTGGGGAGCAGATGGTGCCAGGTTATGCAACGTGGGATGTGGGGACAGCGAGCCAGTGCCCCGACCTGCTGCTCCCCGTGGCTCTGAGCCGGTCTGGGAGAGCAGAACCCTCAGAAATAGATGTGTAACTATAAAACGTCCCCAAGAATGCGGAATCTTGGCTTCACAGAAGTAGCTGCGAGATTATCACTTCATTCTGCCTGTTCAGAACGTCCTTCGGGGAGTTCAGAGATACCTTCGGCACTTAGGAAGACACTGTAATTACTGTAAATGATGTAAAATCCTTTAAGCCATGAGAGATTCGACCAGTCTGATCAATACCTTGCAATAACAAGGTTTAGCTTGGTAAGGACTGTTGTGCAGTAATAACATTGTTTATGATTTATTCTGCTTAGCTCCCAAGTTTTTAGTCCAACAAACCTGTGTATTTGAACAAAACCGAGTGGCAGAACAGTGCCAGTGGGCTGAAGTCTTTTGGATTCTGCCACAAGGAAGCAATGTGTTCCTGGCCTGGCTGGAAATTGAAAGGCAATGAGGAAGGTGCCAGCACATCCAGGATAATCAGGGATAAAACAAGACCACCCTAACCACAGAGAAACGCCTGGTGCAGACAACATACCTTGAGAAATGAGTTATTCCCTTAGCACAAGTTTCCCATCTTCTTTTTTTATTTTTTTTCAGTTTACTTCCTTGTGGGACTCACATATGGATCCTATCCCAAAAAGCAGTGGGGTTTCCTGTTCCAAGCAGGGCTGTATGAGCAGCTTTCCTTTTATTATTTAAAAGATGATCATTAATGGGAAAAACATCCAAAGGAAACTGCTTGCACTGTCTTTGGCTATAACTACTCGTCTGAAATAAAACATTGGACATGGCAACATCCACTGAGTAATGTTCCACAGATTGCACGCAGCAGCTCTCTGCACTGTATGTTCTGAACAGAACTATATTTTATGTTCAAGCTCCAATTTGCAAGCACCTTAAAATGCCTGGAAATTTCACCGCTGCCTTTTACTTATTCATTTCAGCTCCTGTGCCTCGGCACCTCTCAGCTTTGATGCATTGAGAATCATTAGCAAGTAAAGCATTTTGAATCTATGCTTCTGAGTTTATGTTTCTGAACACAAGCGGAAACTCATACCCATTAGTTATTTACTGAGCTGGAGACTGCTAAAATATATCTCGAGGAAGTTCATGGATTTTTTCATTTCAGTCCATCTTATTGAGAGTTTTGTTAATGGAAGTTTCAGCAGGTGAGGAGGTCTTTTATTTTTACATGCACTATATGCCATTTAAATGCCATTTCATTAGAAGTTGTTTATGAACAAAACACTTGAAAGCAAATGTGAATTGCCCAAAGCTTTTTTCCCCATTGTCTGTGCTCAGGCTGTTCCCTGAAATCAAAGATTTGATGGACTTTTGTTTTTCTTGCATTGCAGGTTTTTATCCCATGCATGTAACAAATGAAAACCATGAATTGGAGTGGACGTGGCATTTTGAAAACCACAAAGCACTTGATTTATCCAAATTATGTTTACATAGGGATTATTTCACCCACCAGTGAAATGCAGCTGCCTCTGGCTTGGAAAACGTCAGTCTTTAACAAGAAACATTGCTAAGTGAAAAGAACTTTATCTCATATAAAACTTGAGGAGGAATGTAGGCTTGCAGAATGTAATTACTCATTTGGATCTTAGCCCAGACACCAAAGCTATCATTGCCTCTTTAGCGAGAGTAACTTGGAATCTTAAGTGGTTGCACATAATGAAAGCCTTGATTCTGCAACCTTTCTGGAAAATAAAATTAGTATTACTAGTATAATGCTTCCCAAATATTTAGATGTAATTGCACTTATGATTTACACCACACTGAACAAGAGGCCTCCAGGCACTCTGTAAAAGTAAAGGTGGGTTTGATTTTCAGAACAGCTCTGTTCACTGCCTCTGGATCTCCACATTTCAGAGCCTGAAAAATGTTGTCACAAGGGAAATAAGTGACTCTGTTCTGGCCCTGCACCCATGCAGAACTTGTCAGTGTTCCACAAGGGAAGTTCCCTGCAAGGATCTCTGGCAGATGCAGCTACAGGGATGTGGTCACACAGTAAGGACTGTGACAGCAGGAGCTGCTGTGAAGGATGGGTTCACCTCTCAGCCCATGGATTGTGGGGTTTCTAGCAGCACTCTGAGCACTGGTGTCAAAATCACGGATGGGTTTGTGATAAAACTTCCATGATTTTTAAAAGCAGGGAGATTACAGAATTAGCACATCTGTTTTCTCAGTGATGTCCAACATCTGTGCAATCATTTCTATCCACAGCAAAACTGGTGAGCACGTGCCAGCAATGAAGATGTTATCTTTTTCCTTCTGTATCCTTGGCATTTTCATCAGTTTCCCCAAGGGATTCTCTGTCTTCCCTTCCCAGATTTTGAGCTGTTGCCAGACTGTCATCTGAAGATCTGTGTTACTTTAACGTTGTCTTCGTGAAATATCTGTCCCAGAATTGGAGGAGAAGAGAAGAATCATCCAAAAGATGCTAAAATCCATATTTTACATACTATGGTAGCTTCATAAAACCTACTGGAAAGATAAGTAGAGAGATTAATGGAGAAAAGAATGGAAGTTTGTAAGGAATGACACATAAATGAAGAGAATAAGGGTGTGGAGATTTTCATATTTTGTCTTAATCAAGGAGTTTTGGTTTGTCTTAAACTGACAAAATTTTTGGTCACTGTTACCTTACATGAGGCTAGAGAGTCTGTTATGTGAAATCTCTGTAATAATAACTAAAACAAATATAGTTCCCCACAGTTTATGATCATAGAGTCATAGAATTAAAGAATCATAGAATTAAAGAATCATAAAATTAAAGAGTCATGGAATGGTTTGTGTTGGGAGGGACCATAAAGACCAGCTCATTCCAACCCAGTCATGGACAACTGGCTCTAGGTGACCTTGCCTGAGCAGGGAAGTTGGACAACAAGACCTCCAGAGGTCCCTTTCAAAGTCAGCCTTTCTCTGATTCTCTGGTACAGTAATCCCACAAATATGAGTCCAAATAACTCTCAGCCTTATGAAACTGAAGATCTTCAAAATAAGATCAGAGATGTAAAAACATCTGGCTTTACAGATTCCCCCCATCTGTCAGAAGTACAGGTTATTCTAAGTCTACCAGTTGGTCTGAAAATTCCTTTTTCAAAGTTTCAAATGCTCTTTCACCTGATTTAAAATATCCTAAACCAAAAGGGCTCTAATTAGTCATTGCCCCGGGGAAGGAAAATTGCAGGTTTCCTGCATTCTACTGTAGGATTTCATGCTGCCCATCAGAGAGGGGGTGAGAGGTAGGAACAGGTCAGTGTGTGGTGGAGCAGAGAGCAGCAGGTGAGAAAGGATGATAGAGTCTGAGAAATTGCTGGTAATTGTGGTCCAGCCCTTCTAAAATTCCTGTCAAAAGGCAGAACTCGACACATGCTATTTTTTTCAGTAGTCTGTGAGCCCCTCACGGTAATGACAGAAACTTGGGGTTTTTTTCCCCTCTGCTCTGTGTGGGTTTGTGGCCACGTTGCAGAGGGAGGAGGGAGCTATTTGTTTCCTTATAAATTGATATTTGAAATCTTCTCCCCTTTTAACAAACTCATTCATCTTCACAGCACCTTTGCTACCAGGCAATTTCTACGAATCAAGCTGAACATTCGATCTGTGTTGTTTTTAATGGTCTTTCTTGCCAATATTTATAATGCCTTGAAAGCTGAGGCAGACCATGGGCTAGATATTTAATATTAATTAATGTGTCACTCCCCAGAACACGCACATGCTGAGGAAACCAGTAAACATGTTTTATTCTACCAAAGGGGTTGGAGGTACCTGTAAATTGCTAATTAATTTCAAAGGCATCCCTTCCTCCCTTTCTTTGGAGATTCATTTCTTCGTGTTCTCCCCTCCTTTTTAATTGCTGCAATCTCATTTCTGCAACCTGAATTTCACCTCCCTTTTGCCCACACTCCCATTGCCTGTGACTCTTTCAGGCAAAATTAATAAAACCTTTTATAATTGCTATCAGTGCCTCTTCTGTAGCACCCAATCGGGTAAATAGTTTTGGAAAGGAAAGAGAGGGTTTTGGGGAAAAGGGTCCCAAAAAACAGTGGTCACAGAGGTGACTATAATTTTTAAAAAATCACCTTATTTCTACACTGTGTTAAATGTCATTCAAGAAAGGCCAAGAAATGTTCTGCCATTTATATATTGTGAGTCAAGGCTAAGATAACAGACAGAATATATAGATATTAAAACTGATAAGGCAAATGAAACCCTATGAGACAGCTTTGGTTTGTGTGATAAGAAAACTGTAGAAGTATTGAGTGTTATGATCAGAAAATCAACGTTCCCTTCCCCTTTCTGTAACAGAACTTAAATCTTGCCTTCAGGACATCAGTAGTTTTGGGTCTGCTCTCAGTCCGTGTGAGATTTACTTTGCTCTCAGAGCGTGTAGGGTTGAGTTGAAGCATGGTGGCTTTTATGAAGATATCCCAGGTGAAAAATTAAATGCCCAATTCAGAGGTGATTATGAACAGATTTCCCCTGCCTCCTGCATCAATTTTCTGTTTCCCTTTTCCAAAGAAAAATGTCACACTACTGGGGTTGTGCCTCAGTGGACATCAAAAAATTCAAATGGAAGGAAGGTGAGAGACATTTTATCCCCTCTCAGCAGCTTTTTGGAGGTGGTGTTGATTGGATTTGCTGCACCCTTGAATCATCTCAAGCTCAGTTCCAGCGATTTTCCCACAAGAATGCAAAAAAATTTTGTATAGCGGAATTGTTAGTTTTTCTGTCAAATGTCATGTAAAAGCCATTAGTCTGAATTAAATTCCTAATTTACATTGGCTTTTTTCTGCCTTTATTCTTTTCCAGTAGATTTCTATTCCCATGTAGTCCTAAACATTTCCTAAAGCACTTCCTGAGGCTAAAATATCCCTTCCTATATTTCTTCCTCTCTCCAGCTGCCTTATTCCTTGTGTAATTCCTTCCTTATCATCTCAAGAGAAAGTTAGTGCATTTTTAATGTCTAGTTCCCCCTTTCTGGATTAATGTGGGATAAACCCAATCATAGCTGCTGTTGAGAATAGCACAACGCCACTGATGGAATTAATAAGGAAGGAGTGAAAATATGTTTTCAAAGTCTGCCCAGCTCTGTCCTAGAAAGTCCTTCAGATGGGCGTGAACGGAATTCTCTGGGTTTAAGAGATATTAACAAATCCCAATAAACCCAACCAGATTTCCCTGAGCTCTGCATTTCCTGAGCTCCCTGTTTCCTCACCTCCAGGGTGCTGGTGACACGCCAGCAGATTGATCTGCAAAATTTCTGTCTTTATGACATTCTATAAACCACTTCATGGGACAAAAGACAGATATATCCCCGTCTTACAGAGCTTCCAAATTGCAGCTTAATTAAAGCGCTGCGAGACACAAAGGGAAGACAAGGGCACAAGATAAAAATCTGAGGGTTGTATTCTTGCACAATGGCCTCCCATTACCCTAAACAGAATCCTGCCAGGCAATGGATGTCTCTCAGCAAGGAGATATCATTTATGACACTGTAAATACAGCAAGGAAATGCTCAGTTTTCATTCTGTTGGGCAGGCAGAAGGGCAGGTCAGGCAGAAAAGGAGACGGGAGAGTCTTTAGGGAGTAAAAGGGTCCTTGGCACAGGGTGACAGAGCCTCGTTGGGCAGATGCCTGGCACAAAGGCAGCAAAGCTGGGTGGTGAGAGCCAGACTAAGGCAGTGAAAAGGCAAGGGAAGAAATCTCTGGGTGTGCCAGCTGAAGGACCAGGTCACCTCAAACTCATCACCAGAGCTGCAGGGTCTGTGCCCCTCTCCGAGCTCGCTGTCAGGGAAGCTGCTCTTTGTGGTGGTTGAGTCCTCCTCTTTTTATCTCTCTTTAGGTTTGGGAACAGGTGCAAAACCTATTACACAAAAAATACAGAGAGGAGAGAGAAGGGTGATGAGCCCTGTTGTAGACACGTGTGTAAAGGCATTACCTTTTGAAAATGTGATGTAGTGACAGCCAAACTGAAAGCTCTTGGACTCAGCAAAGCACACATTTATTTCAGCCTGGCCTCAAACAGATAAGAATGATTCGAAATACATCTGGGGAGATGGAAAAGCAGTATTGGGCTGCTTTTTAGAGATGTGACTGTGTTTAGGCAAATTTAAACTGCCAATAACTATTAAAGCTGTTAAGTTTGTTTATTCAGAATGATGATGAAGGAAGATAAATAGTCCTGTCTCAGGAAGAGGTAGAACAAAACATGCCCAGAAACAAGCCTGAATAACGATTTTATTCATAGAACCACAGAATACTGAGTTGGAATGATCTCACAAAGATTATTGAGTCTGACTCCTGGTCCTGCAAAGGACAACCCCAGCAACCCCACCCTGTGCCTGGGAGCGTTGAACAAATGAACTCCTTGAGCTCTGTCAGGCTGGTGCTGTGACCACTGCCATGGGAGCCTGTTCAGTGCCCAGCCACCTTCCGGGGGAAGGACCTGATCAAAGTGGAGGGAATGGTTTAAAAAAGAAGGAAAAGTTGAACCTTGACTGATGTAAGGCAGGTTGCTTTAGAGCAATTCATTCATTAAAGGCAGATAGCTCTGCCCTGTGAGGGTGCTGAGTCCTGGCACAGGGTGTCCAGAGAAGCTGTGGTTGCCCCTGGATCCCTGGAAGTGTCCAAGGCCAGGCTGAATGGGGTTTGCAGCAATCTGGGACAGTGGAAATTATAGATTGGAGCTTTGGGTGGAAAGTTTGGAGCACTGACTGTTTGGATTCAACAGCAAGGATTTTACACCGTGAAATATTAGAGAAATGAAGCAATCCAGCCCTTTCAGAGGGATGAATCCTACAAGGACATCCTGAACAAGCATAACATGCTGGTTTAATTCCCAGCCTTTTACAAATAGCTGGAATAATCTTAGCCAAACTGAATTACGCAGCAAAGTCACCCCAAAAGCTGTTCAAACCAGTGTGTTTTATTGTGCAACTGAGATGGACTGAGAACCCAACTGGTGGCTGTCAGGGAGCTGCCAGTGAGCGATAATTCAGTGCTTTTAGTCACATCCACATTCACATTACTTGGAAACTAACAGAGGGGAAAAACAATACGAATAAAGCCAGAGGGGTTTTTGCTGAATTTTATTGAACTAAAAATGGAACTGTGAAATGAAGTTGGTCAGGCAATAAAGATGTACACACAGGAAATTTTTGGCTTCAATATGAGGATAATTGAAAACTGCCAAAGTTTAACATTAGCCTATTAGTAGTGGTTAAGCCTTAATATTAGAGCTCCAGATGGGATAAAATGAAAGGCTTTCCTCCTCCTTGTGGCATGTGTTGCACTGCAAGGAAAGAGAGAATGCACCTAGAGCAACACAGATATAGTTAATGCCAGAAAATGGTCCTTCTTTGCAAAAATCAGCAGCTTGTGTTGGGATCCATAAGTAGCTGCCTCCTGGGCATTGTTCTTTAAGCACTATTAATTGCAGCTAATGGTATTAATTGCCTTCTGCATTTGCCTGTCAAATGTGGAAATTGCTATAGATTGCACATGCGGCCTCTTCCTGATCTTCTTTTCCAGAAATAAGATTGGGGAAAGCTGAGGAGAAGAGGCTCAGAGACATCCCCAGTGTGGGGAAAAATCTCACAAATCTCCCCAAGGAGAGCTGTAGCATGTGTGCTCAAACTTTGTAATAATAACAGGGTTTGGTTTAATATGTTCTGGAGGGATTTTTTAAATTGGATCAGAATTCTGCCTTAAGTCTTCATTAAAAAGACATCAACCCCCCACAATGCCTAATTCTTCCCACGGAGCTGCAGATTCTGCTGGTTTTGTCTTAGGGATAGTAAAGCATCAGATCTGCTCATGGACAGCACTAATTTCACACAGATCAAAACCCTGGCGTGTGCTGTTGTGAGAGTGAGGTTGAGCTTGTCCTACAGAGAGCTGGGAGGGGAGCACAGGTTCCCTGTTCAACCCCAGATGTGTCTGCATGTCACCTCTGCAGCCTCGTGCTGTGTGACAGTGCCACAGGGCTCCAAAATATGTGTTCTTACAGCTCAGGAGTCTATAAATGCCAAAGCAACAAATCATTATCTTTCTTTTGCAGCTGGGGCAAGAAAACCACCATAATTTATCTGGGATCTGTAAACACTGAGCCTGACAAAGATCTGCTGGAGAGGTTCTGCTTCCAGAGAGTTGCTGTGTCCTGGACTGCACAGGGCACAGGGGGAGCGCGGTATAACCTCATGAACAAATCGCACAGGTGATTCCTCACTGCCCAAATGATGCACAAAAGTGCCA
>VXBU01014674.1:0-33289 GCA_013400315.1 Bombycilla garrulus
AAAAAAAATGATGAAAAATACAATAAAAGAAGAAAATGAAACCATGTAAGACATTACTGAAGTAGCTCTTCTTGGGAAAGTGCTGACGTTCTTTGCTTGCCAGTCACCAGGGCCAACTCATCCTTCAAATCCTGGATCTCCTTTTTCAGCTGGACAATCATCTACAAACACCAAGGCATAAACCAACCATCACCTACAACTTAATAGCTAGTTTATGATTTTTGCAGTAGAAGGCTGAGTTTACGCAAATATNNTAATTTAATCTTTTTTAAACAAAATGTCTTTTCTAAAAACTGTCAAAATGCCTTAAATACACCAAGCACATTTTCTTCCCTCTTTTTCCATTTATAAACCCAAGAAAAGTCTTCCAAATTCAGTAAATTCTTGTGTTAGAAGACTTGGCTGTACAGAAAGAGGTCAAAAGATTTTTTGCAAAAGAGAAATATAATTTGAGATAGGAATAAAAAAAGCTTTACTGACTCATTAGTTTTGCCTCTTAGTAATGAAAACACATTTAAGAACTGACAGCTTTGTTAAAGAAAGGGTAGATTCACAACAAAAATGATTTATTTTACTTTCCCTTATAGAAACAGAAGTTTCAAAACAATATCTTAACTTTAATCTTACCTTTTTTTTCACATGACATTTCTCTATTATTAGAATTATAGCATACTATACTTGCAGGATGCATCATTTGCGAGCAATAAACTGATGGCATAAAGCAACATAACAAAAATAAATTGTTTTAAGGAATAGGGATATGAGAATATTACATGGAAAAGTGAACTAGATTTTTAAATTCTAGGAAGTAATTTTCAGAATCTGTGCTTTGGGAATAAACGTCTGTGTAAAAGTAAATTTTACTAATCATTAAACTCTCAAAGCCAAATTCTACAAAACAGGGCAATATGCAAATACCTAAGTCTAAGACATGAATGAGTGCATTATTGGATACTTATGGTTGATCATTTAATGAAGCCTTCCTTTATATGGCTCAAATGTATCAGTAGACTAGTGATATTTTTAGGTGGATATGCATACACTGATTCCATGTGCAAAATATGTTTCCAAGAGAAGAACATTTTCAAGGAAAAATTAATCACTTATGATTGCATGAGCTTTCCAATAATGAGATTATTGAAATCGATGACACATATTTTCACTGGATGTTAAAATTCCTTCAAATATTTCTATTTCTTTTGATGGTTAACTTTAATTGTAGCTTCCTAAATTTTTATTTTAAAAATCAAATTATTTTAAACTGGCATATGATTATTTCTTTCAACTCCAAACCTATAGTTAACTATTTTTTACAATAAAATATGGAAGTCTAACAACATTTTATTTAATCGTCTATTAAAGTGATGAATGTTAATTAGAGAAGTGGAAAGAACACTTAGAGAATATTGCAGGCCAAACATTTTACCCTAATTTTATATTGCCCCATTTTGGTGCCACACTCTGATGTAGTTTGTGCCAGCTACTGCGTCAAGAAAATTAAACTTGGGGCTGGAGTGGAAAATGGTAGACAGCTGAATCATAGTAACATCTTTTTAAAACATTCAATTTTTTTTAGGACGATTCACTTCAATCTGACAACAGCAGAAATATCAATTTCAGGATATGGATAGAAGATTAATTTTCAAGTATTACTAAGATGAGCAAAAATCTACAGAAGCAAAATAACTTAATTTCTATTTTTACATGAATGCCAGAGATGTGGTTTAATTCAAGACCTTGATTTTCAGTTTAAATTATGTCCTTTAGCCATGAGTGAGAGAAGTTCAAAGATAAGTCACTTTAAAGTACAACAGGTACAAATTCATCTTCTCAGTAAGATAAAGTCAGTAAGATAAAATTCTCGATTATGAAAAATAGAGTTTACACAACAACCGAACTTAACTCAGATCCACCAAGAGGTATTGTGAGCTCCCTTGATAAGGCATTCAGCTCATAGATGACAGATACTGCCAATTAATTGTGTTTCAATTTTTCATAAAATTAATATTATTTTATTACAATAAACATTGATTTTTATNCTACTAGAAAGTCTACGCAGAAAAGAAAAAAAGAAGAGAGCTATAGAAATGAAGAAGCTGTTCAATGCCTACTGGGTTTATTTTTTGGCCTTTTTTTTTTTTTTAATCTGTGATGCTATTGCTATTAGAAATTGCTTGGAAAGAAATAAAATACATAATAACAAAAAAGAAAACCAGCTGAAAACCTGACAAACGAGATCTTCTATTCCCTTTAAATTTCATGAACAAGAGACAAGAACAAATAAAAACACAATGATTAACAGTAACTGAAATATTCTAATTACCATCAAGTAACAATGAATGAAATCATTAGGTATATAATTAGCTATTTCTGTCTCTTTTGCTTGTCTTCCTCTTTTTTCCTAATGGTAACTTCACAGAGTTCCTTCTTTCTATCTAAAATATTCCTTGAGTCAGTGTCAAGGAAGAACTCAGTACCGGTACATTTCTTAGATTTTTAATACACAAATTGTTTCAGTGCAGCTGTGTGCCTTCATCAAGTGACTAGCAAGCTTAGTACATTTTTAAAGAGTTTTGGAACCATCCAGTGATCTGTGACTATGATTTGGGCACTATCAACCTTAAAAAAACAACACAAAGATGATAAGAAAGTGACCATTCCTCCTCAGATGCTTTAACAGTTGAGAAAGCCTTTAGAGATTTGATAAAAATCCACTTAATTATAATTGTGTCTCAAAGAAAAATTAAAGTAGCAGTTATTATATAGAAAAAAAAGTTGGATCTTGCATCTGAAAACAATTTAATGGGTTGTTTCAGTATAAAATCCCCAACATCAACTTGACTGTTATTGACTAAAGAAAACTTTAATCAAGCAATCTCCTTCCCCCTATCCCCAGACAGCTCTCACCAGTCTGGGGTCAATTTCTTCATTAAGAACTGCTTCATTCTTAATAAGAGCAACTCGCTGTGCAAATCTGCAGGTTGATATAGATTCCTGGAAAAAAAAAAAAAAAAAGAAAAGAGAGAGAGAGAGGAGAGAGAATTCAAATTACCTTTGCACCAGGTAAGGAGCCAGTCTGCTAAAGCCACTAAACTACATTTCCATTTTTGAGTATGTTACAGAAATATTCTATCATTTCCTATTCCAAAATAACAATATTCAAGGGAAATTAGGTTAGCATATTAATGACACGGGCATACAAAACTATTAAATCATAAGATATATTTTACTGATACAGTTTATCCCCTGACAAACTGTGTTTCAGGTAAGTCCCCAGCTGGAGCTATAGGATAACAAAACCATGCTACTCACAAGGCAATAACCTTTGAATGATGAGAAAAAGAGAAAACTAATAAAAGTTGGGGTTTTGTTGGTGTTGTTTTGGCTTTTTTTTCCTTCTTTTTTTGGTTGGTTGGTTTTTTTGGTAAAAAGTGGACTAGGCAATTTATGTAAATGAAGCTGGAAAGAGATGAAGGGAAGAATAGTGGAAATCCAGGGCAACTGAGAAACAAGCTAGGACACTTGGAACTGGGAGGCATGCAGGGAAACTGTGATACCAGATAAAAATCTGTCAGATGAGGTAAGAAGGGGATCAACAGGAATGGAAGGCAGAAAAAAAATTATACAAGATTGAGTTGTTTGGGGAAACTCTGTGGCAGCCATTGTGTGCTCCCATCTAGTGCATAGAAAGAAATCAAAGACCTGATAAGTATTGTTCTCGCATTCCAGATCAGCTAATATTTAAATGCCAGACCCTGCTATAAGACATATATTTAATGAAAAACCTCCCAGCAACTGTCTCCAGTTACGATAAATAATAAAACATAGAATATTAGGCAGTAGTCTTAGAAAATCAAAAGATGCTTGAGAAACTGTATGATAAACCTTTGTGGGATGTGGCAGCCTGCATTTAAAAGAGAATTTGTACATAGTCCCTAAATGAATTCACTACTGTAACAGAATTGATTTTCAGAATGGAATTCTGTAGTTTTCAGTTCTCCAACATAAGAAAATACCAGTTTAAATATTATGTTCACACACCTTTTTCCACACAACTTCTGCCTCTTTAAGTGCTTGGAGGTTTCGGTTTGGAATCCTGAATAAGGGTTACATAAGGAAAGATGTTTCTTGCTGTAGACACAATATATACACAGAGAATCAAAGGAAAGGAAGGCCTTACAAGTTGAGAGTGGCACACAGTATTAGTTGGGCTCTGTGTCTGCCTCTGTTGTTCCTTTGCAATGATGATAAGCCAATTTGATTTTAATTAAGTTCTATACTTACAGTAAGTACAGTTATATCTACAGTACACATACATACATTTCCACTAGATCTCTTTGCCCTGTTCAGTATGCAGCACATGTTAAATTAATGAGTAGGTAATCAATTTAGTTTCAATGTTCAATATGTTAGCTCACAATTTGTTCATTCTATGCCATCAAAATGGTAATCAAGTTACACATCTAATTTCCTAATCATTTTTATACCATGCATCATCACAGCACCTCAGGGCTTTAAAAGAATGAATCAATTAACTTTCTTTGCTGCAAGTGTATGGAATGATAACACTTAACAGAATGGAAACTGAAGTCAAAAGTACCTAAAAATTATACTCAATTGTTGTGATTTTATGATTTGCTGTTCAAAACAGCTTCCATTCTGCTTCAGGTACAGCTATATTGAGTAATATATCTACAATTCAGAATCAACATCTTCATCTAAGCACTCCCAAAAAAAAAGGCATTAAAAATATGATTTACTGACCTATGAAATTCTGTACAAACTCACCAGTAGAAGGAGGAATATAATCTATTTCTCTAGGATAATAATCTATTTGCCCTCTTCATACAAGTGCCCTTTCTTACCCTGAATTCTCTGCTTCACTATTTTCATTACAAGAAACAACACTAGGTCCTTAAGAATATGGCTTTTATTATACCACTTCAATTCATACCGAGGGTAGCTCTATCTTGTGCATCATTTGTGAGTGAAATGTATGCCCAATGGAAAAAACAAACCAACATGCAACCCTAACATACTTATGGATAATGACTCAAGCACATATCCTAATTCTGACATTTTCTGATGATTAGCAATTGACTTATAATCTTTCTATATTATTTGGACATACTAGCTTATCATCTACCTATATTATTTGGACATTTCAGATTTTGGGGAGCAAGGAAGGGATTTTTTTGTTGATGTTATTTGTGGTTTGTTTTTAAAATTTTATTTTATTTTTGCAGGGATAGAAAAATAAGATCTGTTGTGTAAATTGTATATGTTAGAGCAAGATCATGAAAATTGTCATAGCTTATTCTGGATAATTGCTTGATCTAAATATTTCCAAGAAAGATATCTAGAACACAATGTAAGATACACACACCTGATTAATTGATATAAGAAAGGCTTCTGATCTCACAGAGCTTGAAATAAAATTAACAAACTTACCCAGCTGCATTTATAACCATACAATATGTTTGCATAATTATGTTTGCAAGTCTGAACAATATGTTTTTGTTCAACAGCAAAGTCCACTTTCCTGAAGAAATAGTCTATAACTAGATGAAGTATGGTTTGAGTATAATGCTTTCCTCTATTTCAGAAAACAGTCTTAGACTAAATAGTTTTTCTTTTCTTGTTTATTCATATTAGAATGCTTTAATGTCAGGAAAACCAGGAAATAAACAGATTATGAATGGCTTTGAGCAATGTTCTATGTATTCACATTACCACATGTTTTAAAACAAAACAGACTCTACTATTTCAGTTGATAGGGACCTACAATTACCAGCTTGTCCAACTGCCTGACCAAGTTAAAGCACATTGTTAAGGGCATTGTCCAAACACCTCTTAAATACTTACAGGCCTGGGGCATCAACCAGCTCTCCAGCCTGGGTCCAGTGTTTGACCATCCCCTCGAAGAAATGCTTTCTGATGTCCAGCCTGAACCTCCCCTGGCATATCTGTGAACCATTCCCACACATTCTGTCACTGGACACCAGGGAGAAGAGCTCAACAACTCCCTCTCCACTTTCCCTCCTCAGGGAGATGCAGAGAGGAATGAGGTCACCCTCAGCCTTCTTTGCTCCTAACTTGACAAGCCCAAATTCCTCAGCTACTCCTCACAGGATGCTTTTTTTTCCAGACTTTAGCCAGCTTTGTTGCCCACACCTGTTTGCACTCAAGAACCTTCACATCCTCCTTAACCTGTGGGGCCCAGAACTGCACAGAGTTCTCAGGGCAACAGCAGGATAATCACCTCTTTTGACTTGCTGGTTGTGCTGTGCTTGATGCACCCCAGGATGTGGTGCCCTCTTGAGTGTTTGAGCTCACTGCTCATCTGAATAGCACCCCTGGATCCATTTCTGCAGGGCTACTTTCCATCCACTGGTCTCCCAAATCATGCTTGTGTTGGGCATTACTCCACTATAAGTGCAGAACTCTTGTTAGATTTCATACCATTAATCATAGCCCTATGTTCCATTCTATCTAGATTCCTCTGCAAGACCTTCTGACTCTCAAGAGAGTCAACAGCATCTCCCAGTTTGGAATCATCAGCAAACTTGCTAATGGGCCACTACACTCCTGCATCCAGGTCACTCATGAATGTATTTAACAGTCCTGGAACTGAACCTTGAAGAATACCACTGCAGACTAGTCTCCAGCCAGATGTAGCTCCATTCACTACAACCCTTTGATAAAAACTACAGACTTGTTTGTAAACAAAGAGAAGAAAACATCACTACACATAATTCCAGTGAAGGAAATTGGTGACAGGACACAAAATATTTGAAAAATTTCCATAAATCCCAAACGACCCCCCCCAATGCCCTTTCCTTCCTAGAGAAATCTCCATTTGTCTACCATAGTATCTAAAATCTTGACTCTGAAGAAGTCTAACAGAAGTTTTGCCAAGGTTTTCAGTGGAAATGCACTTTTATAACTCAAAAATTTATTCACCAGGAAATCAGTAAATTGAAAAAAAGAGTAGTTCATTACTAGGTGCAAGTCATTTCCCAACTGCTAATTGCCTTGAGATTACTCAGAGAAAAGCACATTTTCTAAAGGATTTGCTTATATCCTACTGATACTATATATACTGATAAGCAATTTCCACTGATAAAGTTATCTCCTAGAAACAAAATTTAAATGTTCTTTTAAAAGGATAAGAATAAAAGCTTATACACTTGAATTTTAATTTATACTAAAAATCAAAAGAGCAGGATCAATAGAGAAGTGACAAGATTTTTGTTCAAGATAGATAGAAAGAACATACATCAATGTTTCTTTTGTCCATAGCAAGCATTGCTATCATGGTAGTCATGCAGTTTCCTCCCAGGCTGTCCCTTAGCACTGAGGTCATCATAGAGTTTCGGTAAGGAATGTGGGACCGGTTTTTCTCTGCAAGGGCAATTATAACCTGAAACAATAGGAAAAATTAAAGAATTTTAAACATATATATATATAAAAATGTTTGACACATACCAAGAACAAATCCAATCACAACAAAATGACACCTATGCACCCCACTGTTAGCTGCAAACCCACTGACTTTATTGAAAAAATTCCAAGTTAAATTTCAGCATGTTTATATGTCTTTGTAGGAGCTGGACCTGAAAGACCAAATAAATTAAATTTTATCACGCCCTAGCCTTACAGTCTCTCAGCAACATGGAAACTGAAAGTGATAAACTCCAACCCACAGGTTTTCCTAAGACACAGGAACTTACTGAAAATCTTCCTCATACTTTTTTGTCATAACTATAAAATATGGATAGTATTAAAGTAAAAATTTCCTCAATATTTGCTAAAGCATGCTTTAAAAATTGCACATTCTTAAAACACATGATTCTTAGATGGGCCAATACTTTTATTTCTGAGAAAATGCCTTGGAAAGCAAAGCACAAATAAAAGTGTGCATGATTACAACATACGTCTGGAAAGAAATGATTTAGTTTAGAATATATATGCCTTGGCCAAAAAGGAAATTGTACACCTACAATTCTCAGTTTCCCTTCTCAGCTGTTTACATTATGGTACCTAATTATTAAACAAAAAGCTAGATTATCCCATGATGTCCTGTGATGTAAAAGATTTGAACTGTTATCTGGCCAAGCACTGTACTGAAAAACTTTAGGTATATGAGTTGTGCAAGCTCTCCTAAATGATTAGGAGTTGTTTTTTCTTTGATAAGTGTTACATACCAGTGTATATTTTGTTTGTGCTACATTTACAAAAACTGCTATTTTAGAAAGTTTAGTAATGACTTTTTTGTGGCATTAGTTTCTCTTAATGGTCTTAAGAAAGTTAAAAGTTAAAACTATAAATCTTATACTGGCAGCCCTGAGAGACACAAACGTATAATAAGAAAATTACTGTCTTGTAAAGGAATCCGGAAACCCATTCCTGGATCAAGATTTTCAAATCTCATATGTTACAACTTGGTATATAGAAATATGTTAAAACTTTGTTGGTTTATAATATTGCATAGAAATCTCATAGTAGTCTAGCACATTAATAAGCACATTCTCAGCCTCCGTCACACAGAGAATATAATCAGAATAGACAAGACGGGAAAAGAGCCAGAGAGAAGAGATGTTATTTCCATTATAAAAGGGAACACTGTTACAGGGAAGTTCATTTTTTCTGAAGTTCATGCAGGAAATCTGCAGCCCAGTTAGAATGTGAACCCTTCCACAATAATGCTAAAAAGCAGTGACCAGCTCTCATGCTGCAGAACCTATTGCACTGTGACATGACAGTCCCATAACACAGATGATTTTAGTCTAAAATCCCATTAGGAAAACCACACCTTAATCACTAAATCAATCTTTACATTCCAATCAAGGAATCTGGAATAGAAAGAGAATCTGCAGGAGAAGCAAGTAACATTCTCTGACAAAGTGACAGAGACCACCTGCACAGAAGCTGAACCTGGAATCTCTAAGAAGAACCAAATGCAATAATCAGAAAATTTTCTCATTTAAGAAGGTGTTATATTCTTTTGATACAAAAAGGATTTTTTTTTGTTTCAATAATTGTAATTCTAAGCTTAATAAAAACACTAAAGAAGAAAGTTTCATTTTGAGTGGATCAAACAAACCACTTTAAGACCTAGTTGCTGTCAGAACTCTTGTCACTTTTTAAACAATTGCATCCTATATGAAACACGGAGCAGGTGCAATCACTCACAAATAACTCCACTAACACGTGGAAACACTGTTAAGCATAAAGGAAAGTGCAAGACTTGCAAGTGGTTCTGACGTGATCTGACGTATGCCCAAGAGTCCCTGCTTCTGTCCACATCCTTTGTGCAATGAACAGATTTGTACCAGTATCTCATGCCATTATGTTCTCAGAGAATCCTCAAGAGATGGGGATTTTGGGGTGCACCACTTGCAGAGACAGAGCTGTCAGGGACACCTCTGTCTTGCTGTTTAGTGTGTCACATGCTCTGAAGCCATATCCTGCTTCAGAGATCTTTTTTTATGTTTTCCATCCTACTTCCCATTTCTAGTGAGTTTAAAAGCTTAAACTCTGGTCTTCACAGAAAAAGAACAACCAACCAACAAAACAAAACAACAACAACAACAAAAAACAAACAAAAGAAACCCCAACAAAACCAAACAAAATGACAAAAAATCCCTTTGGTAAGTATGGGCAAGAACCATTCACTAATGAATAGAATCTTTCAACATTGCATTAACGGAACACCTGTTAAATGATGGTTAACAAACATTCATTAAAGCAGCGAGAACATTGTATCCTGTTATTTTGGGGAAATAATTCCATTCTAGTGCCAAATCACATGGAAATATAACTGTTAATTTGCAACCCTAAATCTGGTCCAGGATCCTCTATATTTGTATCATGAGGGAATATCTACATATGCACAGTTACATTGCAGTTGTAATTCCAAAATGTGCTACTACATCTCTCAGACAAAACAAGCTACCCAGATATGGTGGTAAGGACTTCTAAATTCCTGCTATCATTTCAGATCAGCTGCATGAAACTACCTTCATTTTTCTCTAGACATATAGGCTCCTTGGAGTAAAAGTGCAGTGGATTTTTTTGAAGACCTTCTTAATATGCTGTGGATTCTAAACAAGTACATTAAGCATGGTAACAGAGAATTTTGTTCCCACTGTCATCTCAATACAACTCATTTAATGTGAATATTTTACTGTGAAAAATGTTTCAAATGGCATAAATTGACACTAGACCACCAGTAGACAGCTAAATAGTTGAGAATTTAAAAAAGCTGATTTTTAGGCATTTGTGCACTTTTAATATTATTCACTGCAAGTTCAGGATTGAATGGTTCAATTCCCACTGAACAAAAAGATATTTTTACTGTCTTTGGTGGTCTTTTATTCAATATTAGAAAACATTTGTATTGATACACAATCCTGCACAGAATCCAACATGGCTATTTCCAACAGTATTTCTCTAAAACAGGAATCAAAATTTGCATAATTTTTTTTTCCCCGCTAAATACATAAAAATCATACAATAAATAAGAAGTGATCCTGAGTATAATTTGTATAATTCTGAAGATGTAGAGTTACTGATCCTTATCACTTCCCTTGAGTACAGCTCAAATACAGACATTTTTCTTCAAAGTAAAATTTAAACAAATGAGGGGCATGAAAAAATCCAGTGTGATAGTAAATGACTGACTGCCACCTGCTGTACCTTAAGCTTCTTCTTTTGATAGATGAAATATCTCTGATCATAAATTAAATGAAATCAAAGAGATTTGGGTTTTGTTTACAGAAGAACACAACACAAAAATGAAAAATACTCTTCCCAGCATGTGGAACAATTATCTTTTCTAATCATTATTTTAAAGAGTTTTCACATATACACACCCACAAAATTTTCAGGCTTAATGATCTCCTTAATTGTGTTTTTTACTAAATAGCACATATACGATAATGTAAATTAAAAAGCATAGATTTGAATCTTAGAGTTAAGCCTTTTTTCTTCTCCCTACCCTCCTTAATTTTCCTCCTAAATGACAGCCTCACAGACCTACTATATTTGTACATAAAAAAGTTTAAAGAAGCCTTAGGAGAAAGCACTGTATCCTCCATCAGTACCTTCAAAATAATTAATTTCTAGCAACAGGAACAGTGTTTGCTGTACTGTGAAAAAAATATTATATACTCAGTCTTAAGGAGAAATTAATTTCTCTTACAGGTGTGAGATCTGAAATGGATACTTGAAAATCTTCAGTGGTTGCAACTTAATAGCACAGCATTCACAAAAGAGATTTCATTCATTGCAAAGTGTTTCTTACTCTAACTTGCTAAGCATCATAAACATCAAAAATAAAAAACATCGTGGTAGGTCAGGGAGAGATATATATTAAAGCCTTAAAAATATTTTTTAAAGTACAGTACTAAAATAATTAATTTTAATAATTAATGCAATAATTATCGAGTTAATGTAAAACAGATATTATAAATAATTATCATAAACCAAATCTTTTTACTGGAAATCTTTATCTCCAAAGTTTCCTTTCACGGCTGCTGCCTGAAGTAAGTATTTTTTAAAATCAATAAGATTAGTTAGGAGCAATCTATTTGCTCAGTACTTGCCTTTTCCAAAGATGAAAAATTAAAAAAACAACAGTGAAAGAAGGATAAGGGTTTTAGTACACCTCAAATCAAGAGGCTAAATCTTTTCAGGAACAACAGCTGAATTACAAAGATTTGTGGAGATTGATTTATTATTATTATTATTACCTCTATGAGTTCTATTTTTATAAATCCAGTCGTGGTAGTCCCTTCATAAATACATTAACAAAGATAATTTCTGTCTCAAAAAGATCAAATACTTAAATTGGTAGAGGAATAAAATAACACATGAGACAAGAGCCTAATAATTTACTATATTACAGTGCTTGAACCAAATAAAGCCCAAACACTTTCTTTTCAGTGATATATCCCAGTGATGATCAGTGATAGATCTCAGATTTGGAAGGGGAAGAAGATTATGAAGAACATTTTTTGGGAGAAATATAGCTGAAATCTCATGAATATTTTTAGCATTCCAAAGAAAACAAGAAAACTATTTTGGAAATATTACTTGTATACCTACTATAATCTTCCTGCTTAATTGTTAAGTTTTCCTTAAATTAAAATATTTTATTTCAAATTAAGAATTAAAATATTTTATTTCAAATGAAGACCTATCAATTCAATAATTAAAAAAACCCAAAACAACAAAACTGCAATAAATATCCTAAGACTAAGTAATTATTGGACTCAAGTTTTCCAAAACATTGCACATTGTTAAACAGAAATTTACTAAAGGGAGAAATGTTTCACTCTGTTTCAATTTTACCTGCTCCAAATAATGTAATGACAAGTTGATATATTTGGCTTCTGTCAGTAAATGACCTCCAATTCCAGTCTTTGCAACACGTTCTGACCCAGCAAGGTCTACTAAATGCAACTTGGAGCGTCGGATAGTTGCAGATCCAGGTTCCTTGCTGGAGATGTGAATAGTGAAAATGCAGTGAGATCGGCTTGAGGCTTGATTCATTGGTGTCTACAACGACAAGAAAAAAAGAGTTCTCCATGTTCAGTGGACAAATAAATTTAGCTTCTTATAGCTCAATAATCTGGCAACTAAAATAATCTATCCAATTTTTTTAGCTATTGAACCTGTAATGAACATGCAAAAAGAACCCAAAAGGATTTACCCGACATTCACATTCTAGACAAATACCTGGATGACTTTAATCTGGACAAATTGTACTGCAAGCAATGTAGGTTGTTCCAAAATACTCTAACATCAGCAAAATAAGTGGCCTTACTACATGAGGAATCCTAGAAAAAGGCCACTTGATTGGAGGGAAAGTTACTGAATGATGATCTCCAAGTAGTTATTATATTCCCCATTGGTACAGCAAATTTTTTTTTTTTTATACCTGGCAGGTAGTTACCAGTGTAACAAGGACTAGGACTTCCCATAAGGTTCTAAACTTTTGCATTATTACTTCTACGAAAAAATTCACTTGGCAAAATCAGTAACAGATTTTTAGGTGGCATGACAGTTTTCATAAAATGTTTGACTTTAAATAGATTTTTTTTTTTGGAAATAACAACAGCCACACTTCCTTAACTTAAAACATGGAAAGTCTTGGTCAATTTTTAGAAATGCACAGTCTTAGCACAACTTCAGAGGTTTTCTCAATATATTTGAATTGCCGAACTGAAAATTTTAAACAGCCCTTAGTTATTTAGACTTCAAATGACCATATGTCATCAAATATGCATTTTTCTTAAAAAACATATAAAATGTCTTTAAGCATCTAAAGTACCTTTTGTTTAGTTGTTTTATGGTATTGTTAGAAACTTAAATCTAAAATAACTCCTCATTATCCTCATTTTATAAATAGCTAAAGTTTTAGATTATATATGGAGATTAAATGTTTAGCATACAGATAGTATTTTTATCCATAAACTATAACAAGTATGACTACATTGTTTTCAGGACATAAAGGCTAGACCTAAAAAAAATAGAGTAGTAAAATAATAAATCAATATTATTGAGTCAGCAACTAAATCTATATTTATAGCTGCTGAAAAAAGTAATAAAAACATCCTGGTTATACTGTCTACATTAATCTCTTGTCTCTACTTTATTTTGCAGTAATTTTTTAATGTAGGCTTATCCTGTAATTCAGACCAGGTATACCAACATATTGACTTTTTTACATAATCTGCTTTAGCATGCAACACTGAAGATGTTAAATGGCCTGCCCATTGCAGGTATTGAAGATGTTGTCTTATTCATCCAGAAAGGGCAGCTCTTAACAGAAAGACTGCAAGCTAAACAGTCCTTTAAAAGGAATAATATGGACTACTTGGTTCAATTGTCTCCACATCTCATTTTTTTCTTCAGACTTAATAGTGCCAGCACAACCCAATGGGTTTCGGGAAGTGATTCAGCTGAAAATAAAAATAACAAAAAAAGACGACTGCAAACCATAGATATTCAACTTGGATCAGTTTCTCAATTCAGCCACAGCACAGCTATAGAAAACACTTGTGGCAGAATACCTGAAATTGGCATGTAGTATGTGAACAACTGGGTAGCGTGCAGGAATAGCATAAACTTGTAGCTGTTGGTAAAACTCCGTATGGAAAATTCAGCCTTAGCAGTATTTTCTTTTGGGCTGCTTTACCTAATAAAGGCAAGCTCAGAGGGAGAGGGAAAAGAATTTTGATCATTAGTCTATACAGATGAAGAATTTTGGAATTCATGATACTGTGAAATGGGCATCACAGTGCAGTCACATGCTATGATGTCTTCAGAGGTGATGCTGGGTAAATGAAGAGGAAGTGAGTTGTAGTGTTGGAATGAAAATAAACAGACTGAGGGAAAGGTGTCAAGCAAGAAAACACTCCCAAACTTAATTAAAATGCAGTTATACTAAGAAAAAGTTACATGCTGTGAAAATGTACTTTCTTCAGCAATTCTGATTCCATGAATAATCAGAGCCAGCTTCACTTATTTTACTAGGACAGCTATGATTTTTTTTATTTGCAGCTCTATGAATCAGGACTGGATATTTTATTTTTTCCAGCTAATCCAAAACAGAATTAATATTTAAGGACATTCTCCTTGACAGAACTGATATTTAGGGACATTTTGCATTACAGACATGGCATCAGTCACAGTATACTGCAGACAAGTCTAAGCCAGATCAAATATCAGTACAGATGGAAGCACAAAGCAAATGTTGCTATGACAGAAGCTAAAGAAATCATCATACTTCTGAATAAGCATTCTTAAGCAAACTTGAGTTTCACACTGCAGCAAAACCTCAGGCATTTCAAAATATGCTTTAAGTCACACCCGTTTAATGCCAACAGCGGCAAAAGAAATTTCAAATTCCAAAAGAAAATAATTTCAGGACTCTGAGTTCCAAAAAGCACACGGCAATATTTGCTCTACTGGGTTTTTATTGTCTATTGTGATACACTAGCTACAACTTTATTTTAGTTCAAGTAGATTTGGCAGGACTAGTCATTAGAAATTCCATTTCTTTTCTCTCCACAGCTTCTTTTTCCCATGTAAATGAAAAAATGAGTGAAGCTGATTTGGAAGTCATTGGCTAGAATCCCAAATGGATATTTTTGTAAAGCCCTTCCTCAGAGTAGAACCACGGTTTAATCAAGACACCAAAACTCCTTTTTGCAGTATGATTCTATCTCCACTTTGCAGTTCCCATATATAGGAAGCTCTGCTAGAACTCTTGCAGAAAGCATAAAGCAATAAAAATTTAAATTGTTAAATGGGATGTGATCATAAAATGTTAATTGCATAAACCCCCCACACTTTGCTACTTTTATGACACAAGTAGATGCAAAGCACACAACAGAAATGATGATTTGTTGGCATCTCCAGTCAAAAACCAAGCCTTTTCTTTTGCTATTTGATTGTTATCTTACATATGCAATTTCCGAGTACCACCATCTGTTTAGAAAGTTTGAAAACAGAAAACAAATAACATTTTCTGGACAGTGTCTCAGAGCCTACTAAAGTGTTCCTCTAGTGGTTTTCAAAGTTCATTTTGGCTTTGTTAGCAGTATTCAAACCATATGTATATGAAATCATCCTCACACTAATTTGATGTGATGAAGGAAAAAAAGAAAGAGGGGAGTGGCCTGGTTCTCAGCAGACGGTTGCTATTGTGAGAGTTATATATAGAACAACTGATGAGCAGCAGTTACTTACAAAGAATAATTTTTTCCAGGAATTCTGTGACATCATAAACCACATAAGCAGACTTCAGATGTTTTGTGATATCATGTGAACACTACAAAGGACTTAGTGCCAGGTCATCTATTGCTGCCCATTTGTGGTATGGTAAAGGACAAATTCAGTAACATTTAAGATCATGACTTGGTAAAGCATCAGCATTTCATTTGATCACGGAAAATATGTACAAGGTGTATTTCAAGCCATACAAGCCAGTCTTGTTTTTTTCCAGGACAAAAATAAACCTGTGTTTGTTGAAATTAAATAAACTGTAAAGAAGCTTTGTGACTTTAACTATTACATCTACTTATACAATGATTGCAAGAAGGCGGCTTCTACTTCAATGAGAATCTACATCCCAGTCTTACTGCAAGAAGCTTCTGAGTTGGATGTCTTTGTCAAGGAAATAGTCAAGAACCATCCAAAAACTTGCTGGAAACTAAGTTGTCCATTTTAATCTAACACTTACCTATCTTAAGTCAGCAAAACACTGCAGGAATTCTTCCCCATACAGGAATTTATGTATTTCTCAAACTCTTTGTTTGTTGCAGCTGCTATTATAAATGTTTGCACTAAAATTAGACAGAAATGGATGCTACGGGTCTAAATAGAGTTCTTAAGGATTAAGGACCTAAGAAAGAGAAAGCTTCTTAAATAGGACAAAGACACATGAAAATCTGTTTGAATATGACCACTAGACTAACAGAAGCTGCTACTATCTGGAAGAATAATGTATTGATTATGGCTGCCAAAACACTCTGACAGAGATAATACATGAAAGAGTTCAGGACCACTGGGACAAAACAATTTTGCAGGTGATAAATGCAGTTGTTCAGCTCATATTGCAAACTATCTCTACTTGGCAACTTATAACATTCCAGTGGAATCTTTTCTCCCTTGAATCAAAATATTTAGACAGCAGAAGAATATGATTTTCCTGTATGAGCAAATCAGTGACTAGCCAATGCATAAAGAGAGGGCAATTCTGAGTGTTCACAGTTTTTTGAGATAATGTCTCAATGAAAAGGTACAAAATTTTAAGGAATGCTTCTTTTTCTTAAGTTTTTTTTGCTTCTGAACTTTTCAAAAAAGAGAAGGGGGAAAAAAGAAAGTACTGCTAGCATCCAAGACTGATATCAAATCAATTTTCTCCCATCTCATGCTACATCAGAGGGATATCTGTAGGAAGATGTTCTGACAGCTACAGTTATTTCACAGTTCAGATGGGTATCTCTGCCTAATGAATGTAAACTACATAAGTCCCAACAGAACTATGCTATAAGGAAGAGCACGTAAATTGAGGACTAGGTGGTGCGTGTCGTTATATCTGGTAGATGAGAGAGACCTAAGTATGACTTTAGTTTCCTTTCCAAATGATATTTTACAGGTGAAGGGGCTCCTCAGTAGTACTTAGGTACACTTGTCATAGTCAAAATTGAAAAATTGTTGCTATGAAAATATAAAGATCAGAATAGATGCAATCCACAAATTCCTGAAAGCAATACTGTATCTTTCCATATTTACTACAAGTACAGTCTCACAGTTAGACCATAGTAACTTTTAAATTCAGGCAACTTTTAAAGTAACTAATATTCCCTGGTGAAGACATTAAACTTTATGTTATATAGTGCCTTTTATCAATATAAATCCCAAAGCATTTTAAGGACTATTCAAAGCAGTATGTATGACTAGTCATATTTTTATCACACATGGAAATGAAAGCTCCTGTGCTGAAATAACAATGTCATTCGGTGCTAATAATACAATAGAACGGTTTTATCAGAGTGGAAATAGGTTGACAATCGACACCAAAGAGGAACCTAGGAAATCAGAAAATTGTAATTTCTTCTGGACTGCAGCACTAACCCAGGTAGCATTCATTTTTGTCAAAAGTGACATTTAATCTCATATGCTCATGCAGCGAAATTCTATTTTTCTTATCTCATCCAATAAAAAAATGCAGTCAAATGCTACAAGTGGCTTTCTAAATATATTCAAGAGAATACTAAGGCAAAATAAATACAAATGGAATTAGTTGAAGTCAGAGGTCACAAATCAGTCCCAACAACTGTCCTTAAACCTTTAGGTTTCATTATTTCTTGAAATAAACATATTTAAACATTGCCAAAAGCTTACTGATTGTCCCAAGTTTACTTCAAACATTGTAAATGATGGAACAAATACTGTGTAGTATACACAGGGCCCCAAATTTTAAAAACTGAGTGCTATAAGTATAAAACCATACACTGAAACATTTCCTCCTCATTAAAAAAAGTACTTTCTCATTAGAGAAAAAATAAATTCTAATCGTACATGCAACTGCACGTACGGTTAGAATTTACTAGTACTCAGTACTGAGTACTACTAGTACTCAGATGTACTAATCTCAGACAGGATTTTATAGTTTTGAAATTGCTGCACATCCTTGGGAGGCTACTTTAAAGTATTTAAGAGAAAGTATTAAAAAGAGAAATACTAAAGTATTAAAGTATTCATAACTAAATTATTTTAGTATTTATTTATTTAGTATTTAATACTAAAGTATTAAAGAGAAATACTAAAAAACCACTAAGAATTCTCAAAATCACAGAGGTTTAGGCAAGTTATTTCAAAAGGCAGAGGTTATATGAGATTCCCATCACAAGAACTTAGGAAAGACCAATTCAGCTGAAGATATACTAATAGTATACCGAAATAAAATGGTTTGAGAAGGCTACCTAAGTGGCTAACCATTTAATCCACACAGGAATATTTCTAGATGTTGCTGGTACCAACTGCTTATACCATAAATTTAATTTTTAAATCCTCAGCATGCATTTCAGATATCGAAATCATAAAGTTGTCTTAACAGACAGAAAATGTAAGAAAACAGTTCAGCTTTTATAACCTGTTGCTGCAGATTCTTATGTATTCAAATGTAACAAGTAACTGCTTTATTAGAAACCAAACAAAAATCTAGTCATACCATTCAGCAGAGCTGCCAACAAAAGGACTCAGGTTTTTTTGATTTTGAACTCTGCCTATTTCTCTCAGGGAAAATATGAGACAAAAAATTCCTATTTGGATTTTTGCATTATGAATTGTCTGTGCACAAATGTCTCCCATCTTACCATTTACACAACTTGTAGTGCACATCAAAAACAGAGCAGAGGACCAGTCCTACATTGCCTAATAAATCAATCCTGCACAAATTAGATTAGTTTCCTTTTTGTTTTTCCTTCTCTTGGGCTATATAGTTACATGTGGGAAGGAAGCATTCAGTTATAAACATTCCCTTAGGTTCTGAAATTTAATGAATGAATGAATGAACGAATGTTGCCTATAAAATACCTATAATATCGTGATGGCTTTCCTTTTAGTACAATCAGTGATGAGGGAAAAATACATCCCTCAAATCACAAGTTAGACTGCATTAGCATAGGCAATGCAGAAATTTAATTGTCATTCTTATTTTCAAAATAGTCAACTCTTCAAAGAAGGGTCATGCAGGGTTAAGGGCATTAGATTGCAATTTTAGAGGCTACAGATCTCGTATGTGATCCATGACGGTCATCTGAGTTTTTACACAGCTAAACTCATAATTAAAAAAGATGAATCTAGCAATTATTTTACTTTCTTTTCTACTTGGGTTTATTAATCTTGTTTCTTTTCCTTTAACACTTACTTAAGAGGGTTCTCATCTTCATCATAACTCAAGATTTAAAAATATGGATCTCCAGAGAAGTTATGTTTTATGTCATAACTCCTCTTTCTTAGATCTCTAGATTAATCCTTTTCTCTATTACACTTTGTCAAGTTCCTCTCCTCCACACAGTATCAAGTTTTCTATTTTAATATCATGAAGCAGTTCTTTGCCTCAATGCTCAGGTTTATGAGCAACCCTTATGTTGATTACCTCTTGCATTAAAATATCCCTACCCCTCAAAATATAACTGTTGAAATAGTCATCCTTAAGAAAGAACAAATATTCGTGTTGCCTATTTACGTTTTGTAATCAAATGTTTCTTCCCCTGTGTCCAGGTGTATGTGGTCATCCAGCAGGAACACAAAACAACCTAACTATTCATATACTCAAGTGTCTTCCTTGTCAATGATTTATGATATATCCTCTTGGAGATATAGAGGAAGAAAATCCAAAACGTTCTAAAAGAGAGTTCTACTGCAGTGAAGACACATTGCCAGTGCTCATATTATGCAATACACTTTTTATATTTACATTCCATATCCAAGAATGTAAATTCTTGGAAAAAAGAACCTTACAGATGTCAGATATGGAAACATTTAATTTGAATTTTTCAGAATCAGTAATATCAGCCTTGTGTTTGAATAATGGCACATTTATTTTGAATTTCCTTTAAACTACTATTTGGATATTTGGTGGGTTTCATTTGTTTATTTGTTTGGTTTGTGTGGTTTTTGTTTGGTTGGGGTGGTTTTTTGTTTTGTGTTTTTACACATAACACCATGTGTTTATGCAATAAGAAGGAAAAAAAGAAGGGACTTATATTAAGTACTTCAAAGGCAACTGGGTACTTAGTCATAGAATCATAGAATGGTTTGAGTTGGAAGGGACCGCAAAGATCATCTCGTTCCAACCCCCCAGTCCCCTCACACTCCATAAGTAGAGACACCTTCCACTATAACAGGTTGCTCAGGGCCTGATCCAACCTAGTGTTGAACACTCCCAGGGAAAAACTTCACTAGGAATGTTTGACATGCTTTGCAAGGATGTATTTTCTTATCTTTACATGTCTGCATATGTTGATACATGCCACATTCAAAAGTCAGCCTATATTTTAGGAGAATTTTTGTATTCTACTTATTTGAATTTCAGTAAGTTACGACATAAAGAACCACCAACCAGATCCACTACGGAGCTCTATTATCAGAGAAATGCTTATTTAATTTCACTGTGAAAATACATTCAAAATGAGGATACTAATTTATGTCCAAGGACTTCTAAAATATGCATCTTATTTGAGAGAGAAGGAGAGATGTTTTTGACCATTTTAACTCTGGTGGTGTTAAGAAAGAGTTAGAGCAGCAAATCTCACCTCAGCAATCATTCTGTTGGTGTCCCCCAAGAAGAGCAGGTTTAAGGCTTCCTCTTCACTGGTTGCTTGCTGAAGAGACAGGTTTTTCAGATGAATGTTTTGATCAGAATCTTCCATTATTGTTACTTTTCTAAGTGGAAAATAAAAACAGAGTTTTAATGGAATGGTGTTTCATACTTTCATTTTGATTGCACCTAAAAAGTGAACCCTGAAACCCCTACCCCATCATAACGAAAGAACATGAAAAATTAATGATACATATTAAAGGAAGTCTTGATTTTTTTTACTGTCACCTTTTTTATTCCTTTATTATGAAACTTCAGAAAGAAAAGGAACATAAGAAAACTGCAAGTTTTAGAAAAAACTTTGGGATTTTTATTTAGTGAGATATAGTAAAATCTGAAGAGTAAGAGATTAGATGAATCATCACAAACAAATATGTAAGGGTTTGTTTGCTATTACCAAGTACAGATGATACATAAAGCATACCATTATTTTGACATACGAATAGGCATGGAATATTTCAGAATCAACACATCTGTCATCAACATGTTTCTAATAACTTTGCATTTGTCAAGATGATTTCTCTTTTCATTCTTCTTAAATGGTAGTAACTACAAGTATAAATGATCCCTTTCTTAAATTAAAAGCAAACTAACAGAATGATTTTATTTATTCCCCCTGTTAGAAACGTTAGTTACACTTCTATAAGACTAAAGTGCTCAGAAAGGAATTGGATGCAAGTAGCAAGGATATGGCAAAAGCTCCAGAAGAGGTGATAAGTATTAATGAAAATCCTTTTCACTTCTTTAAATAGTCCTTTAAGACAAGATTTTTTTTTTATTTTGAAATGGTTACTGAGAGTTAAACTTTATTGGCATTACTGAGTAGCCATTAGGGTCTTCTCAGCTGGGATATTCTACAGTATCCAACATGGAGGCCAAGCAGTTGCCTCACCAGATTTGGAAAACTCTCAGAACGAAGAATCTCTTAAAAAAGAAGTACACTAAATCCGAGGATAAATAACATGTCCTTCAGGGCGAATTACACGTTCTGAGACAATTTAAGACAAATTAGAACTTTTTAAAAAGTCACATGTTGTTGCTTTTATTTAAAACAAAACTTCATTTTTCTAAGTATGCATAATACTTTCTATCTATACACATACACCTATATGTATATATACATGTATATAAATAATTTTTCATGTTCTTCAAGATAAACCACAAGAGGGAGTATGGGGCTTGAGTTTTTATCAGTAGGTAGTTCTTGCATGTTAATTACTTCAAGTTGCTTTCAAAACCAGAGAGACTGGGTTTCGTTCTGCTGTACTTGCCTTTCCCCCCCACCCCAAACTGAGAATGAAATCAAGAATCAAAGCAGCATTCCATAGCATTACTCTAAGATAATGTGGGAATAGCTCACAATCTGATGGTGAAAACATTCAAATGGATATAGAGAAATAATTTTGATACATTGTAATGTACACACTCTTTTCAAGAAAAATTGCATGTAGAAGTACACACAAAGCTTTTCTGATAGTCATAAAGATTGCTTTTCCAAGTATGATTTCCTCCCACTGTTAGCCTTATTTTTGTATGATGGTATAAGACATTTCTCATATAATCACAAAACTCAGCTTCCCCATTCAAAAATCTAAACCTCAGAGTATAATTCTGCTCTTGCATATCAAACTTTTGATAATGTCAAGCTGTATTCTGTCTGCATCTGTGTGTGCATCACACACTAAAGCCCAGAGTGATTCTGATTACAATACACCCTTATTAACTTGTGCCCTTTTCTGCATCAGCCGAGCTGCCACGAATGCAGGAAAGCCTTGCACATGGAATGCTCTCATTTATTAGATTTTTGTTCCTGGCAAATATTGACCTTAAAGCTTCCTTTGACTAATTAGTACCACCTCATTAATTTGTGTACTATAAATGATAATTAAAAAAATCCTTAATATATTTTGGAAAAAAATGACCATTTAAAAAGCCAAGCTTCCTATTGTTATATCTGTCTCTAGGGGTTAGAACTGAAGAAGTCTAAAATAATCTCAAGAACTTCATAAACATTTAAAAATGAAACAATGATGTAAACAAACAACATTTGAAGATACACGACTTCTATGCCAATACACGAGTAGCATACAGTGATACTACTTCATTGTGAGGAGACTACAGAGGAGACTATGCAGCCAAAAATAATTTTAGGAAAATGATTAAAAAAACAAACCAGCAAGTATGCATCTTGGAGTCTGCTCAGAAGAACAGAGTAAATTAATGGATACATATAGGTAATGCATTGTAAAACTGCAAGGAACTTTAGCTTTTAAGAAATAATGGTCAGGATAATCATCTTATGCATATCATCCCAAAAAGATGATCTTTCAGAAGTACAAGTCCCTGAATACCACAACAGAGGACAAAGTCAACACTTATTCAAGAGGCAAGGTTGCAAAGTCATTCAGCTGCCAGCACAACTTTCAACAGCACACAGATTTGATTTTCCATCCAAGTAGAGACTTAAAGGAGCTCCATGAAACACGGCAGAAGTATGAGACGAGTAAGCGCTCGTGCAGACTGTTTGCTTGACGTGTCATATTGTGATAGCAATTCCTTCCCACTGTCGCCAATGGATTCTGTATTGAGACAGCCAAAACATAGTTTGGCTGTTCTGCATGTTATGGACATGACTGGAGACTGTTAGACATTTAGGAGTTCATTATTCATGTAACAGTGAACCCGAGCAGGCACAGCCTGTGAGGTGCTGCACGCATAGCAGGACATTCAGGTCTGAGTTGTGTTGCACAGATCCCTTGGCTGCCAGATAAACTGACTGAGTTCTCAGGAGAACACCTTCTGGAATGAAGCTGTTTTATTGTAAGGAAATTATACAAAGGCTCAAAAGAGCAAAAGGGAGACCTTCTCTCCATGGCCAGGACCTGCACTGCTTTTATGCAGTGTGCCATGGGGAAATCTATTCAGGTTCTGTCCAATGCTGCATGGATGCAGGGCAACCAGCATGTGATGGGATGCAAGATTGACTTGCCACTTATCTTCCTCTTTTTATGCCTTACCAAAGCAATTACCCTACTAAGTCATTTGTTGGTAAAACTTTCTTACTGAGATCTGGAAAAAGCTGGGCACTCTCTCTCTCCCCTCTCACCCCACCATGCAGCACAAGGAATCAAAACTATAACAATGAGATTGGTGGTTCATGTATTAACAAAAGATATAAAATCTGTTAGAATTTGCAGGCAACTTCAGTAATCTCACAAAAAAAAAAGAAAAATTTGTTTAATAAATATGGACATTCGCTAATCAAATGCTTCTAGAAAGTTACCTTAAAGCTTCAATGGACTTTATGCTCTTTCTCAGGAAGCAAATCAAAATAAAACATGGATATGAATAATAAATGTATCTTGTATGCTGAAGTTATTGTATGCATTTAAAGTGTAATTTGCTTTTTTTATAAATTGCAGTTCAAACAATCTTAGAAGAAATTATTCAAAACAGTTTTTAGCTGTCTCCTAATTAACAAAAATAAAAGTCTAACCTTACAAAACTTCATTTATGCTCTTAACCTTTGGTATTCCATAGTAACAAAATGAACAATTTATTTTGAAAAAATGTTTCATATAAAAAAGTGAACTAGTACTCTTATTGGCCTTAGAAGTTTTAAAACACTGATAATTCTCTTAACACTAAAATATAGTTCTTGTAGGTTTATGGTTGGTCAGTTTTCAAATTAAATAGTTGGGACAGCCATTAAAAGAGGTTGACATTAACACTGTTGAGACTGGAGAGGAGAATCAGGTTTATTTGCATCAAAAATCAGACTGATTAATATATATTACTTACATGTTGAAAATTTTTCCTTTAGCTATATTTTATTTTTATCCTTCTTTGTTAAGGAAAACACAAATTATTTTAGTCGTTGTTTTAGCTTTCCATGTCAGCAATTTGGTAACTCTTAAAGCCCTTGGAGGGCAGTAGAGAAACAGAAGAGTATAAACTCACTTGAGGTCATTTACCAATATGCAGTAACAGGTATTATTTTAAAGAGAAATTATTTCACACTGACCCCATGGAACATAACATTTCTGCATTTTACTAACATATGTTGATATAGGCATTATTTTTGATGCTTGAAGTTAACAGGCTCTTGGCTTAAAGTGTGGTTTTCAAGTCAGACAGCATCATACTAAAAATTAAACATTTCCCTCTCAAAGATGACTTAAAGAATCTTCACACAAAAATGGAGAATCCTTTTTGCTGACTGGGAATTTAGATTCTATTTTCCCCTGGCCACCTCACTCTGAAGTAATGGTTGTCTGAGCTCCCTGACGAGTAGCTCCTCAATTACTGCAGCTTTTACTCAATTACTGTTATTCTAAGGCAAAACAGCACTGACTGTAGTGTGCCTTCATACAGAAGAGGGTCACCTGCCACCAGACAGGCAAAGCAATAACTTACAGGTTACCTGTGAATTCATCTAGTCATTCCTGACTAATGGTTCTATAACCTTAGTCTTTACATTTGTGTTATATATGGTATCAAAAAACGTTTTACTTCTGAATAAATAACATGTTTGGAAGAGTTTACTGGTGCATTTTAACTAAAGTGAAATTCACTAACATTGTGTTACATAAATTACAAATAAACGACAACTGAGAACCTGCTGGAGATAAAAGGGTCTTGCACAAAATGCACAGTAAATTAAGCGCTTTAGAAAAGTTTCCTAATTTGAACACTCCTGCAAAACTTTTACAAAAACATAAGGTGGCAGTAAGTATATTTAAATAGTCTTCTACCAGTTTTATGTTATGGAAATAATTTCATACCTTTATGTGCTGAAAAGAATCATAATTTCCTTGTATGAACACTGAATTCTCTACAGCTACAAATGAAATTAAATTATGAATATTTAATACAATTTCTTCATTCTAACAAGTAAAATTCTTCAAATTATTTTCACATTTGCATATGTTGGATTTCATGCACAGTGTCACAGAATTAAAACACTGTCAGATTTGTATAATAAAGCAAGTTACAATTGTAAACTAAAGTATATTTTGTACAAAACATTAAGGTATATCAAATTATATAATCTATGAGTTATGAGTAATATTCCAACTAAACATCGAGAAAACTAGTTTTTTCAGTTAAGGTAGAAGTTTCAAAACCAACCGTAGTTGTTGTAGAAATATCTGTACCTACTACAAACATGATTAATGCACCTATTAATGTATATAAATATCAATATGTATGTAATATAAATAGGTATATGTATACATATCCCTACATTTGCATGAACACATAAATAATTACATAATTCTGTGGAGGAATGTGTATATGCATACATACATATCGATGTGCTATGGCCCACATTCATGCATTTGACAGTAATTTATTTCCAGAAAAGTAGTGATTGTTTTTTTTTTTTTTGTGAGAGCCTCCTCCCTTTTCATCTGGCAGACTCAGATGAAATGAATAAGCAGTGCTAAGATGAAAACTTCTTAGTCTACAGAATATACAAAGTATGGCTACACTCAAAACCTTGACTTCAGGAACTGAGATTCCAAGTCTAATCATGTAATGTTTAGAGGGGATGAACAATTTAAAAAATTGTTATCATTCATTTCACTTTAAGCATCAATACAATTTTAATGTCTCATTTTTCAAGTGCTATCAACAAGCCTGTAGTGTGTCCACAAACCTTTCACAACTTCTGTCACCTGAATGGAACCTGTGTTTAGTCCTTACATTGAACTAATAACATAAAGCCAAGAATGCAGAGTTTGCTGGTCAGAAGTATGTATCTTTCATTCAAACTACATCCCCTTCTTTTGCAAGAATATGGATAACCATACTGTTCCAGAACAATCTGCACTTTATATGATGTTTTTGCTCATCTTTTTGCTTATTCTTCCAAAAAGGCACATTTCCCCAATACTGTTCTTGTCCATCTTAAATACTTTGGAAAGTATCAGCACTGACTGCTAATATTTACCAAACATAGGGTGAATACCCTGCCTTTGGCTTTTTATGGTGCTTAAAGCTTAGATGATCCACTGTGGAGTTCAACAGAAAATTATGCATAATATGACACCCTTAAAGTACAAAAACAATTTTTCTTCTTAATATTTTCATTAAATACAGGCTTTCAAGCAAACTTGACATTTTATATTTTGCCTACTATCGCTAAAATGTTAAGAGGTTTTAAGCACATAAAATCCTCCAAAACATATATATTAAGTAATAAATACGTGACAAATTTTAAAATGTGATTAATATTTACTTACATGTAACCTCTAGCTCATAATTTAAAATTAATCTAGTAATTGAAACAGAGTTAATCATGCAACTACCCATTCCTGCAACTTTTACTCCCTTTTTAGATCAGAATGACACTATATTTTAAGTTTTGAATCCCCAGACTACAATCTTAAGAAATAAACAAAACACATTTTATTAATTACATACTCCTACACCTGCTAATATGAGTCATGTAGGTATGGTTTTAGTTTACAGAATATATTTTATTGACTAGTGATTTAGTGGAAATAATAATGTACATGTACAGAAAAATCTTAAAGTACTTATTAATATTAGCTATTCTGTAAAGAAAAAATATTGTCTTACTAAAACTCATCCTCCAGTATCATACACTACGTAAATTTACAGGTAATTATGATTATCACAGCATGCTTTATTCCTAATTTACAATCAAATTATCTATCAACTTTTACTTCTTAAAATAACCTTATACACAACAGAGTTTTTCTATTAGCTTTATTGTACCACCATGCATAAACTAATTGGAGGATTCTAAAACAACAATTATTAGCAAATATTCAGTACCTAGTTTTAAAATGACATTTTCCAAGTCATGTGACCCCAAATATCTGTTTGAAAGTTGCAATTGGAATTTATTAAATTCAAAGAAACTGAATTTTAACAGTTTTTCTTATACAATGTTAAATAGAACGAGTTCAGATAAAATATGTCAAATAACAAAATAAAATGAATAAGGCAATAAACTTGAATAACTTAATACCATTAATAAGTTGAAAAAGTGTAACACTATTTTTTACATACTGTAAAAATGGACACAGAATTAAATTATATTATCCAAACTAGCCTCTGATTAAAATTTTTGTCTGCATGCCACAGGAAGCAGGTAATAAATTAAACCCTACCATTGTCTTTCATCATGAAAGACACTGGTAAAGACATACAGACTTCATAACACTGACGTGCCATAAAGCAATAAATTTTACTGCCATTTTTCAGGTAAGGAAACTGAAACAACTAGACCAATTCACACTTGGCATTTATCTGCTGCCTTCCTTATCTCTCGACTAGATTCTTTTACAAAGATCAATCTTGAAAATTATTTTGTACATACATGTCCTAGATACCCCACACTGTGTGGAGAAATAAAGCTCCATTTAAACACAATAAAATATTGTGTTGGAAGATTTTTTTAATAAATAAAATGGTTTAATATATGAATAGCATCATTAGTTATTTTAAAATAAAATCCAACTGATTTTCTTTTATTGCCCCATTGAAAATTTTCTGTATGTTTCCTGCTCTTGTATCAGCAGTGATTTCACTACTATTTACAAGTGTCTTACTGTCGTGTGCAGTGATAAAATTCGTGGTGCCAGCATTATTTCAGGTTACTTGTGAATCCAGTAAACAACTCACTTATTCACATCTATTTAGTGTTTGCTTAGCTACTTAAAAATAGCACAGATTATAAACTATTATTTCAGGTTTGGAGACTAGGATTTGGATTTTCTATAAATTAGCAATCTGACTTCACCAGATGGAGTGTTCATGACCTACAAAACTTTGTTTAGTACCCTTCTCCAAGAATTAGCAGGTGCTAGTGTCTGATCAATGACAACTACTATAGCAACAATCCATTCTGAAGAAAATAGACTGTTCTTCGGAGTTCCTTGTGGCCTATTTTCTAGCTGTAATTTATGTTATTTTATAATTGCATATTCTAGAAAAATAATTATCCTTGAAGGAAAAGGTCCAAATAGAAGCAGGGAGATTTTCTCATTACTGTTGCAAGGAAATACCACCTGTTACATGTCTCTGGCACACACAGTCATACGTGCCATACAAAGAGACAGGCTGCCATGAGAAAAACAAGTGTGCCTTCTCCTTGTCAGTGGCTGCAAGAGATCTCTTCTGCATAATAGCAACAAACACTTTTAATCCTTTCACCTTCAGTTACTCCCTAGCCTCCATAAACACAAAATAACAGAATATTTAGGCACCATTGGTGAAACTGTGAAACAAAGTATTCTGATTAAATTAACTCTGAGATCAGTAGCACAACTTCAAAAAGTCTCCAAACAGTGTAATAGGGTATATGAAAATGATTCCTCTTGGTTTTGATGATTTTTCTGTAATCTTACTACTTACGGCAAATCTTCCATTCTGGAGGTCTCATGTCTTGGATTCAGCAGATCATAACCACATTCATTATAGATTTCTAAGTAGGAAACATGAGTTGTGTATACTTTACTGCTATCCTGGAAAAGGAAAGAAACAAAACAGTGCTATAAACAGAAGTCAGAGGTAAATTAGAAGACAAATTTATTTCTATGGCTTCTAGGTCACTTTCTCACTTTGGCTCACTTCTTCCTTTTTCTGGGTATGGTGCACATGTTCAATCTGTGATACTTTCATATTACGTGTTACCATATGCATAAGGACTCAAGAAGAAGGGAAAAAAGAAACGAATACCCCCCAACCAAAACAGACACACAACTCGTTAAAACAAAAATCTCCCACAAAACCCCACCACGCCCATGAGTTTAGTCTGGGATTTTGAATTTATTCCGTACACTTAAGAAAGTCTGTATGTATTTAGAACATGGGAGCTGATTACAGAACTATGCAACATGACATTTTTCTCTTCTGCACTAAAAAAAGAATATTATAAAAAGGTAAATGCTCATGTTGTGGATAGAAAGACTACGTTTAAAGAAAGCAAAAACAGCAACAAAAATAATATGTACTTAATTTAGAAACATCAGTGACATACTGCTTTTCACTCTCCATCATAACATTAGAGCACTGCATATAATGTCAGCTGTTCTCTGCAATCACAATTCTTTTGGTAAATTACTTTGCCAAAAAGAAATTTAACAAACTGAGTTTTGCAGACAGAATTTTCCCCTGCCCCAAAGCCAAATCCAAACAACAAACCTCAAAATAGTGTGCCATGATTTCCAAAATTAAAGAAAAAAAATCAGTTCTTTCTTTTCAGCAAAGTCACTGTGAAAGCACTCCTATCACAGTAGAATGATTCAAATCAATACATTTTCTGCAAAATACTTTGACATATAACTTGTCACTTCCATTTAATAATTATTTTCCTCTTTTTTTAAATTAGTTATGACAGTTCACTATTTCAAGGGACATAATTTAAAAGATACACTGCAGATGGATGGAAAAAATGTAGTAGGGAACAGTTCAAACAGGATGCCGTGAAAATAAGAGAATTTCTAAATTAAAAGGAGATGTTATTAAAAACAAAGGGCTTGATTCACTTCTCATTTAGGGTAAAAAGTTTTGTTTCCTTGGTTTCAAATTGCACTGTCTTTGTCCAAGTAAGAGCTTAACAAGCCTTGTATTTCATGTCCCTGATTTCACTTTCTCCTGTTTCATCCTGCTTAGGGTTAGAAGGCAAATGTTTCTTATCCACTATTTGAGCACCTTCCAAACCACAGTTTTAGGTATAAAGAAATGAAACAGGGAAAAAATATGAAAAGAAAGGCAAGGGGAAAGATAAAACATCAAGAAGAGATTCATTAAATGCACTAATCAAAAAAAAAAATATGAAACAATGATGTGGAAGCAGGAAAATTGAAATAGCCCTATAAGTATAACTAAGTTTAACTTTTGATCCAAAACCCAGTTTGAAGAAGGAAGCATTTGTATTTCTGTTCTGAGAAGGTGACAAACATACTAGTTATTTTTCATTCTATTTTGTTTTTATTACATAATTAACATTAGAAAAGAAGGTTGGTATGTTAACATTTTTTGTTGCTGGCAATTACACGATAAACCTGTTCACTTTCCACAACAAAAGTCCTCCGTGGGGGTTGTGTGAGTGCAGAAGGTCTAAGACAACATGATAATGTGAGGTTTTTTTCATTTCCATTCCCACAATGGCAAGTTTTTGTGCACCTGCCATATGCTGTATACATTTACCTGCCAAAGCCATTCTTCCAAAAAGGGCCAAAGTAATTACCTACTGTTGTTAACCCTAACTGAAACTGGTCATATTAATATGACAGACATTTACCCTTATGCAAACAGATTGGTACTCTGTAGTCTATGACTGAAAGAGGAAAAAAAGTACAGTGGAATCATTTATGTTAATGTCAAATAATATTTAAACTGGCTTAATTAAATAGCTTTGCTAAAATGTGAAGATTATTGAGTCGTAGGCCTGGTGGAGTAAATGAAGAGACAAAACATAAATTACACCAGACTTCTCTCTTCCTCTCTTCACTTTTGCCTCTTATAATTATAAAAGCACTGGAATAATTGACTGTGTTAACTCATGTAAATATTTCAGACATTAAAATAAAATTAAATTTCTCACAAACATAATAACTGTAACAAACAATCAGTATGCTTATTCTGGCAAATCCTTTCACTTATTGACTCATTTCATTGCATAGAAAGACAACATGAAATGCAGTGCATGCAATACAAAACCAGAGTGGAGCTGATAAAAGTGTTAGAGAAGGAGAAGTGTGATCTGAAGGTATGCTGCACCAACTAAAAATAGCATGGATTTTAAAACTACAGAAGCCCCTCAAAATGATGTTCATAATTTTCAGACTATTGCAATAAACCAGGTAGTCAAAACAACTACAAATATATTCTTGCACACAGTAAGTTATGTGTCAAATTAGATATTTTCTTAAGCATTAATTTTAGGACTTCCACTAAGACTAATATAAAACCAACCATTAGCAATAGTTAAATATTTGAAACCAGACATTAAAATAAACAGAAAATAATGTTCCATACCTTCTGCAATTGATCAAAAATATAAGATAAGGTCCTGGGAATGATGCCTCGATCACTGTAACGTTCTGCTCCTCCTGTGATGGTAAAAGTTTTGCCACTGCCTGTCTGACCATATGCAAAGATAGTGCCATTGTATCCAGCCAAAGCACTATACAATTTAAAAAAGGAAGAGAATTGCTATTTAAGGCAGAACATATTGTCCATTATCAACTTTGCACAGAACCAAAATAGAATTAACAGTAATTCACAGCAACTGTCTCTGGTAATACAAGAACACATTTCAATATCTATATTCTAGACTCTATAGAATTTATACAATCTAGAACAAAAGGATTTATTGATGCCTTGACTTAATCCATTATTAGCTGATCATACTTATTACTATTTATGCTATCTTTTCATACTTTTTAGTTTGGCAGAGGATTTTTTGCAAGGATGATACTTAATATCTTCAAAGACTGTAGATGTCAGTAATTGTGCCTTTTATACACTAGAAGAATCAAAAAATACTTCACATAGGACTTAATTAAATGCAGAGAAAACTATATTGTGGTTAGAAACTCATATAAGGAAACTGTTATAGTAGGGTCCAGCTTTTAATCTGAGAATATGACTATACTAAACTATGAGACGATGCTTGGATAAGGGTATGCAGGAGAATCTGTGCTTAAATCAGTGTAATAAAATCTTCATTTACTATGAAAACACATAAACTCACACCGGTAAAAGCCAACTTTTCTGTTATAATTATGACTGTACAAGAAGCTTTGATGGAACAAACAATTGCTATTAATGGCATAGCTTGAAATGGCATTAGACTCGTCTTTTTCACACCTCTTACTTCTGCTTGCAGAAGTGCCTAATAAAAGTCCAGTTCAAATATCTTCCTCTAATTCACCACACTGTCACCATTGACTTCCACCTGGTTTCCACCAAACAGTAAATAAGCTTAATCATCTTAAGTTTTGGATTGGATTTTCTATGCTTAAGGACCTACCAATTTTGTTCAATAAATTGGAAAGCAAAAATTTTTCTGGTGCATTTTGTTTAAAGAAAAAATTATAAATAAGCTACGATTATAATAAATAAAAAGAGGGAAAACAACCCTTGCATAAGAGGAAAATAAACATGTATTTAGATAGCTGCTGGTCTGGCGCCATGAGAGATGCAATGATTCTCCAACTTAGTAAAGTTTATTTAAAGGCCTGAGTTGTTGCCAAATTGCTTATTTTAATCCATTACAGGAGGACGTCAAAGACAGAAACATGTTGAAAGGAGCTACAGTGAACATCTGCTCCCAAAACATGCAAAGACAGAATATACATATAGATATTAGATTCCAGATGTTAAAAATCAAAACAATTATTA
>VXBU01014674.1:34456-46849 GCA_013400315.1 Bombycilla garrulus
GAGGACAGGATGGAGAACAAACTCCATTTCCAAGTCTGAGAAGCAAAACTCTTTTATAAGAGACAAGGGAGTTCAGGCAGGACTGACAAAGTTCCTTCGGCTCAGAAGCAAGCTGTACAGTACAAACTCACCTCCTGAAAACAGTAGAGGGGAAGATGCAGTGAAAATTAAAAGCCTCCACTGTATTGGCTTGTGGAGAAAGAATTAAATTTATGAACTACACAAAAGTTAATGGTTTGTGCATACATATGTATTTATTAAAGAACACGTTTCGAAACTAAAGATGTATAACTACCATTCAAAGTATAATATTGTGAATTTTAGTCAATGTCAGTTTTGAAGGTCTGTATGTGATAACATGGATTAAGTAATAAAAATTCATGTCTGATGTCTTACACTTATTTTAAGTAACTTCATTTGGAATCAATGGTGATACAGGATATTTTAGCAATGAGTCTTGAGGACAACTTATCACCATAGGAAATACCTGTTGGAGATAAACTTTGCTCTTTTCCACTTATAAGTACTTCAAGGCAAAAAAACCCCAACCAAAACTCCATCAATCTAATTTTAGTTCATTGTCCCAAGGATTTTAACACTGAAAGGGTAACTACATGTAGATGGATCAGTACCAAATCAGTCAATAAATCAATACCTATTTACTAAATACCCAGGAAGTTTAAGATTTGTACATAGTATTTTCAACCCAAAATGCACAATTCCTCTAGGAAAATAATAAACTCAAAAACTTTCATAAACCGTCAGCCAGCCATAAAATGTTGTTTGAAAAACAACTTCAAGCTATACTGTACAATTACCCTTGACAAAGTGATGGGTCCTTCAGATGCTAGAAGTCAGTATAGTGAGCAGAAAATATACACGTTGTCCCTTTTATCCTGAAACATATCTTCAGCAGGTACAAAAAAAGGTGTCAACACCCATTACAACATGACAAGATAAGAGCATATTTTCTAAACAGTCACCAGATCCAACAATGGGATCCTCAAAGATTCTCATTTGCAAATTAAAGCTGTCCCAAACAGTACTGGAAGTGATGAATTTTGGCATGGTTAAGGAGGCATTTTGTTGAATAAGTAGTCTTTTTACTACTTCAAACAAAACACATCAAAGACCCATAATCCAAGGAGAGGCTTTGCAGAAAAGATCTTTCACACACTTATACAACATTATGTAGCATCTTGTTCAGAAGTTCATGGACAACTTCCAGACAGATGAGCTAAAACACTGTTGGAGAAACCTGTCTCTAGCATATTTTACCCAGGTTATGATTGCCAGAGTTACTATAGGGTCTTGTTTTTTTAATCAATACCAAGCTAGACCTAAAAACACCTACAACAGAGAAAAATAACTTTAAAATATAATTACTAAAATCTTCTCTAAATTTGTATATTTGTTTCATTCTATTACAGAATTAGGAGGGATCATTTTCATTAGTTACTAAAACATGCCTGCATCTATTTGTAATGCTTTGTGATAAACAGTTTCTATAAGAAGGAAAGAATAATATATATAAAAAAGTCAGTGTTTAACACATCATTAATTTGGCTTTGCTTGTACTGCTTACAACCCCATATTAATGTTTCCACCTGGAAAATATGAACCAACCTAAATGTGCCAAGGAAAACGTAATTTGCCATGTGCACGAGCAATCAATCTGACTTGTCAAAGTTCCTACCTGTGAACAATAAGATACACTGAATGGAAACAAATCTCATTGACCTGAATTTCTGCATATAAGGAAATCTCCAAGAAACCTGGCCAAGACTTCACATTCTGTTAAGGCAAGATTTCCACAAAAAAACCCATGACATTTCAGGGAAAACATGGACATGCAATAGGTCTGCAAAAAGTCGTACTTCAATCTCATTTAATATACTGAGTTGGCTTATTAACGTGGGGAAGATCTGTTTCATGACTGCAAAGAAAGGCCCCAAAAATGCATAAGCTGCAAATTCAAAGAGGGTAGAACTAAAACATTTGAATATTAATATTTTAGATTTATTAATGATACCAGAATATCAGGATTTCCAGATTTTGTAGCATAAGTGATAATTATGTCAACACTTGGTAAATACATATTTTTCAATTGAATATTTATTTTTGTGTTTCAGTGAAAATACATACGGTCAAGTCATATGAAGACTCATATATTACAAAACTGATATATATAAGGAAAAAATAATATTTGCTTGATATATTGGAAGTAGAAACATGTACATCTATGCAACCACATCTACATATGTTTCCTGCATGTTGAGGTGGGTGGGATGATAAATGTTAGTCTTGTATTTTTGATCGTCATAAGAAAACTCAATTTAAAGCAAAATATTAATGAAGAAACATCATGATTATCTGACAAGTATTATGATCTCCCCAAGAAGTACTTATGCAATACGAAACTAATGATATTAACTTTGTTAAAACTTAAGCAAAGTTAACGTCATTGAACAACACAAAATGGTGCAAAAAGATTTTGCTTTGTGGAAATCAGAATAAGACAGAATGCATGGAAAAAAGCAAATAACAGCATAAATTGCAGGCAAACAACTCCCAAAGTATGAATAGCTATTGTTTATTATCATCAAATTATATGTCCTCTTCAAGATGATTATAATTTAGAAAAGGATTAGATCCAATCTCACATTTTACCAAAAGAATTGAATGCTTCTTTTCTGATCAAGCCCCAAAACCTTACAGCTGGTTTTTAGAAACTCAACAGCTTGTGCTTCACCTTACAGAGCTAAACAGCAACAAGTTTAAACAAAAAGAAAGCAATTCTATGTTGCTTAGAATTTAAAACACATCTTTTCCAAGCAAAAGGCTGTTTGTGCACACAGCTTACTAAGGAGATTGATTTGACACCACTGCTAAATAAACCTAATCACTTATTATGGCAGCAATGTGACGGGATAAACTAAAATTGTTCAAATCTTACCTCTGGCTATGAGACAGACTATCAAAAAAACTCCCCCAACAACAGTGTTTGACACAGAAATTGCAATACTTTTAGTATTTTTTTCTAATCAGAATATTAAGAGATACTTTCCCTCCACTGGGAAAGAATTCTCTACCTGGAAAATATTAAGACAGACCAAGAACCACAGCTTATTCAATTCAATGACCACCTTTCCAATACGTCACTGAATTTTAGAGGGTAAATTTGAGGCAGATTTTTTTGCTGCTGTAAATGCTCGAGCACACTACAGGATTTACACTTATCTGCGTGGATCAAAAGTACACTTAGAAATTCCCAACATACATTCTACAAACATTTTTTTCTACAAACAATTAACATGGAATACACTTAATTTTAATATTTCTCTTGTTTTGAAAAAGAAAGGTATAGTAGAAAACCAGAAAGCTGAAGTAAATGCTCCTTATATTGTCCACTTTCAGTGCAACCTTAATACCACTTAATTGTTACATAAAAGCTTTTGTGATGATGAATGCTCAATAAAATCAGTTTTGGTTTCATGAAAATTTAATTATAACATGTGTTCTCTTCTGCATTTTGGACTTTGAGAAACTATCCATTAAGCATAGGAAAATTTTTTATATGAATGTACAGAAGGAGCAATATCATGTGGTTCCCCCCCCCCAAATTTTCTTACTCACTTATCAAGTAATTTGCATGTTCTAACTTACCTGTAAGTAACAGTGATTTAAAAAACTGTGCAGTGAGATATGAGCTTTTAATTTGAAAATTCAGTTCAGACCCCAATTTAAATGAAGGCTGTTTCAGAGTTATGTACTGGCATTTCCAGTCACTCACTGCCTTGTCTCATTCCTGAAAGATGTCTAATTCCTAAGCATAGTGTGATACAGAAGTATAACTCACAGAAGCAATTCCACTTGATAGATATGTTATGTTTACAACTGCTTAACATTCCTCAAGTGAGAAATTCCTCAAGTGAGAGCTAGACAATTTATGGGTAGTTACTAGAGTCTAAAATATCATTCAGTCCTTGAGTACTTGAGACAATATAAATAGTGGTAAAAGCCCAGTGACAGTAGACAGAGGTTGAAAGCAGACTGAGGTTGTTTTATTGTGGTTGGGTTTTCTGACTACATTTTGTTTTAATTTCCAGTGAAGATCATTTGTTCTATTTAAAGCTTATGGACACAGAATTTTTCATTTGTTTCTGTGATCATTGTTAATGAGACTTTAGGGAGGTTTTTCCCTTAGTATAACCAAGAACTCTCCTCCTGGAGTTCTGTCCCCAGTCTTGGGCTCCCCAGTAGATGAAAAATGCTCTAAAGAAACTGGAGTCAGCCTGATAGAACCAACTGAGTTCAGGTTGCAGCACATCATGCACATGAAGCCAAGTGAACTGTTACCCATCAAACTGGAGAAGACAAAGCCTTCCATGTACCTACTTACCACCTTCTGCAAGGGATCATTAGAGATGGAGCCCAGCTCCTCCCAGAGGCTTACACTGGCAGAGTACAAAGCAGCACCTGCTCTGTGTCACAAGTTGCAAGAGAAGAAACCCCAAATGGGTATAAGGAAAATATTCTTCACAGTGAGACTGATTAAGCCTTGGAACAGGTCCCCAGATGGACTGTGGTATTCCCATCTTTGGACATTTTTGAAGCTCTATTGGACAAGGGTCTAAGAAATATGACCTAGAAGCCAGACCTGCTTTCCTCAGAAAATTGGTCCAAATGACCTACAAAGATTCCTTCTTATTTAATTATTCTAATAGGTTGAAAAATTTCAAAGTGAAGGGTTTGTAAAAAGTTCATAATATGAATAAATAAAACAACGAAAAACCCTTATTATGTAAGACTAAATTCTGTAAGCGTTTTTAAGTAGGTAAGAGAAAATCCTGAAAACAAGAAACAACTTTCATCTTAAAAACTTATTTACTTTAATTTTGTTAGTTTATTTTGGCTTTATATTATTTTTACCCAAGTTCTGCCATCTTAATTTAAATGACTATTAACATAAAGACATGTGGTTGAAACAAATATTCAGTAACTGTAAAATACTAGACTAATTAAAAAAGCAGAAGACACAAGTATCTTTAATATTTGGATATTGTTGGCCCTCTCTTTATCTCAGTTCTTAAAGACCTGAAAAATTTTATCATTGTCCCTCATTTTCTTTCCTTCCTTCTGTCTCAAGAAACCTCAATTCATCATATAAAAAAAATAAATTAACACAGTTCTAGCAAAACCAGCCCTCTCTGCCCCTTCCCCCTCCACCCCCTTTCCAAATTATACTGAAGATAAAAAAAAAAGAAGAACTTAATTTCAAGTATCTGGAAAACAAGTTTTCAGGAGAATTTGTCTTCACATAGACTCAGTTTTCAGATATCTTCTACGACTTGGAGGTTGGACTGAAGTTTCTTTTAATTAAAATAACAAAGTATCTCAGTACGACTTTTCTTTCTTTATGTCTTTGCCAGATTTGTGGAACAAATCCAAATTGGTAATGCCTCATCTTAAAAAAACAAAATTGATTTCCAAATGTGCGTGTAGCTGTTTTTGAGAGATTAGTGCAAGCAAGTCCCCTTAGAAATTTCAGAAGTCTTCCTACAGCAAAAATAAAGGAACATAATTTCTTGTTTTGACTAACATCTCTAAATATATTTAGAATTTCCCCATAAACACCATAACAGATAAGTGACACAAATATCTTCTGAATCAAAGCTGTCAAATTGTAACTTAAATTAAACAACCTTCTTGAACAATTCTTAATTGCACAATTTAAGTCAAAACAAACACAAGCAACTAACAGTCATTTGAGAAGAAACATCAATGGCACTTTTCACTTTTCATTGCCTCATAATTGTACTCACTTTGAGAAAGAACAGGTAGCATGACTAATTTGTCAATTTAGGGAAAAATTTAGGCTACATTTCTTTCAAGCCGATATGTGAAACAATGTGTCCTTTTGCTCCACATAGATTCTACAGGTCTTTGTGATGCAGATGAGCCAGATTACTTTCAACACTGTGAGACAAATATATCCAGGTACAAAATGAATAATCGTTAACAAAAATATTTTTACTACGTTTTCTGTAAGAATACATAGCAGAAAACCCCCCCACAAAACCAGTTGAGAGTAAACTGAAGTAGTTTATATTTTATGGATGCTAATTCTTAGGATAAATATAGCATAGGAGAAGGAACCATAACCTGCAGCAATGGGAGCATTATCCCCAGGGCCATCAGATTTTTCAAAAGGCCATAGGTGATTGCCGTTAGGTTTATAAACAGCTGAGCTACTTCTTATTTGCATGAGACAACTGAAGAGAATATATTTTCAAATGCTATTCTTTAATAAATCAAGAAATCTAATACAAAAAAATTTGCCATATTAGAACTGAAAAGTCAACTAACTCAGAACAGTTAACATTTTCTACTTAATTTTTGATTGCATACATAATCATAATATTAATATTTGAAACACTTTGAGAGTAGTCTTGTTTAGTTAGTGGTGAGGCTAAAGCAATACTTAATCATTGGCAAAATTTTAAAGTAGGGTATTATTTACTTTCTCTTTTTTTAACAGAGTAACAGAATTAGCGCTGCTTTTTAAACATCAAGTTGACTCCGCACAAAAACATTATCAAGAATATACATTTAAAATTAGAAGGAAAAAAGAACAATGTAAGAGATGATGCAAAGATAGAAAAAAAAGTAATAAAGTTTAAGCAAATCATATGCTTTAATGGTTTGCAGAGGCTGGCACTTTTGACTGAAGAAGTAAATTAAACTAACTAATGTCTGGTGCCTCTGAAACCACAGGCAAGATGACAATGTAACTGGACTCACAGAAAGAGAAGTAGTGGCCCAGCATCAAAGAAAACACACTTAAAAAGGAAAAAAAAAAAAAAGAGAAAACAAAATTGAATCCAATTTGCATCTGTCCAAGAACAAACCAGGAAGATTTTAGAATCCAGAGCATTGCCTTTATGGTTTTAGTTTAAACAGAGCCCAAGAATTTTTTTTTTTCCCCTGAGTATTCAAGTCTCTAACTGAAGTTTCTCAGGACTGTAAGAATGTGTGACAAAGAATCCCAAATGTTACTAAACTATTTCATTGATATTTTCCTGCTACTTTCTTTTCCCTGTCAATACACACACAAAAACTGTTCCCTTGGTAAAGTGACTCCAACAACAGAAATGTGTGTACTTGCATCAGCTTTTTCATGCTAGAGAATATTGACTGTGAAAGAAACAAACAATAAAGGACATTTTGCTGTGAAAAACTGTGGTCTTTAAGAGCAACAGGGCAATTCTTATTGTCCCATGGTGAAAAGGAAAAATGGTGCTATTAACCACAGACTGAAATAAATTTCAGGCCCAGTTCAGAACTCCATTAGCCAAGGAACCTTATGACTCTGAAGATATTTTGAAATGTATATTTTTGTCTAAAACAGGTAAAAATTAAGGGAGTGGATAAAAACATGAACATACTTCAGTTATTGTCTACTATAAAAACACAAGTAAAATTATCAGTAACAACATAAGCATACTTTAGAATACAAGCTTTACCACATTATAACACTCAGAGACAAGATCCTGATTTCATTAATAAGGGTTTCATAAGTCAATTTTAGCATTAAAGATAAAGACTCAGCTATTTGTAGAAAATTGTCTCCCAAACACCATTGATTTTAATAGCATTTGAGTATTTTCAAGTACTTAAAAAAATATCTAAACCCTAAAACTAAAGCCTACATAATGGAGAAAATTAATATATAAGCCAAGTCTTTTATCAGTTAACACTGAAATAAAGGAGATGAATATCCCTTCCTGTTTGTTAGAGCACTGTATAGATGAACTGTTCAACTGGGAAACATTTCAATATTCTAGCAAAACACTCCAAAGGAAAAAAAAAAGTAGCCAGTTTCCTGCTAGTTAATTTTGATGTTCTGAGCTTCTGTTGAGGATAATTAAGTCCATAGTATGTAACAAGGAGACTTGTAATGCTTCTCTTTCCGAACACACTCAAATTAGATAAAGATTTTTTTTTTAATGCAGTAACATTAGACCCAGAAATATTTAAAATCAGGCATATGAGTTAATGTGATAATGTCAGAGAATCAAAGAAATATCTTTTGGGTGAGAAAATAACAAGCATTATTTTTAAGTCCATTTAGCTTATTCTAATGAAATTTCAAATTCACTGGCTCTTCATTTTCACTGTCAATTACCTTTCTGCTTTATGTGGGACTTTAGAAAAGAAAACAGGAGGGGTGGGGAGAAAGTAAACAAAATTATGAAGAGATAGATATATTTTTCTTCTCTGTAACAATTTGAGAAAAGCTTAGTGTCCTGCCGAAAATGTTTGTTTTCCTGCAGCGCTAAATACAGTACTGTGCAATACATTGAGGAATAACTTGCAACATCATGCTTTAAGCCAACATATGGGTCAGACAATGAATGAGAGAGAAGCTGGCACTTGAATTAATACTTCCAAACTCACTACAAGTCTAGATTTTGAGCAGTAATTTTGATTAACAAGCAAACACTATGCAGAAAATCTGCATCCTCCAGCATGGGATTTTCTCTCACACTAAAATCAGTACAAACTTCAGCAATGTGGGCTGTAAACTGAACAAAGAGAATGGCATAAAATCTATTTTCCATTGGAAAAATCCACCAATTTCAGAGTGGCATTCAAATCACAGAAGGCAGAAGTCTTCATCAGTCTTAAATATTTTCCTTCGCAACTGTCAAAAATGAGCATTTTTTGATTATGAAAATGGAGGAGGAAAAAAAAACACAACAGTGCCAAAAGCATATTAAAACAAAAGTGATAAGGACAAGATTCAGGAATATCTCCACAAACATTTAATGAGAGTCCCTAGCTTAAAGAAAAGTATATGGGTGGATAACATTTTCATTAGGTTTACCTCTACATTAAACCATATTGAAAGTGCTATTCTAAAGGCGATGAAGTCAGCATATATTACAAACACAAAAAAAAGAATTTGGCATGGATTTCTATGGCTTTACAATAAAAGAGGCAACAGTAGCATTGTCATTTTAAGAGTCAAAACTGGAACCTTAGTATGCATAAAATTTTCAGGGGATTGTATATCTCTTCGATTCAGACATGTCAGTATTTAGTAAATTAGAACATCAATCCACTTTTACAACAACAAGACAGACTTGACAGCTCTCCTTCAAGTAATACAACAAAAGCAGAAATAGTTCTTCCCTGGTTACTCGCAAGATCAACAACGTACCATTCTGCTACTGGTTTGGCAATGCTGTCAAAAATCACATCTTGTTTTGCCTCTTGATCAAAAATTTTCTGAAATCTGAAAATATAAAGCAAATAATAATTGCTTAGAATGTTAAAACAGTACTTGATTCATACATTTTTGTTTGTGTTTGTAATAGTCAATGTTTACATCATTAGGCTTACATAACTTAGTACAATGTTTTCCCTGTATTCTTAACCACAGCTTGCTGTTGTACTATTGTATATAAATAGGCTGTACACAGAGCTGCTTTGACAAGATCTGTACAATAAAATCCTCTGATAAAAAGATGTGGCTTAGAATAAAATAAACCGTATTTTAAATCTATCAAGAGAATTAGTGTTTGTAACTGGCACCACACTGAATCCTGGATAAATAGATTACACTATAACCAAATACAGCATCCCACCAGTACAGCCAGGCTCACATTTATTCAATCAATTTCCTTCATTCTGCTGCACAATTACTACAGGTCACAACGAGATATTTAATTAAATATGTTTTTGTCACTTTCTGTATAAAAAAATCTGCAGTTATTTTACAGGATCAGAATTTCTGAGGTTAGAAGAGACCGTTTGTTCCAATCCTCCTGCTGCCTTTGCATCATTTTCTGTTCATGTGGATGGACTGCTCCTGAGCTTGGAGAAAGTGACCCTTGAAAATCAGCCAGTTTTCCTGGTCATCTCTCCAGGAATGTGTCTCAGAGAACTCTCTCAAGCAGATCTGTGAACAAGCCAAAGTCTGCATTTATGAAGTCCAGGGTTGTGATCCTGCTTATTGCCTTACTCCCTTCTCTCAGAATCCTAAATTTCATTATCTCACGGCCACTGCAGTCAAAGCTACCTCCAAGCTTAATATCCCTCAACAGTTCATCCATGTTTGTAAATATCCTGACTGGCTTAACTGTGTGTTAGGAAGTTGTCATCTACATGTTCCAGCAGCCCCCTGCACTGCTGGTACCCTGCTGTGTTGCCCCCCTATTTGGAGCTCTACTCCAGCACAGAACTTCCCAGGGTGTGCGGAAAGGCACCACGTTGACCCATGCAGTGTGTACAGTATCACAGACAAACCCAATACACAAAAGTATTTATTCTATCCTGCTAATCAGACAAGTAACTCAAACAATTATTCTTGCATCATCTTAAGGATAATAAGGCATAGGGTATCTCAAAATGCATCTCTACAGAGGTTTTAATAAATTATAAAGTCAGAGAAAAATATCAGCATTCATTAAGTCAGGTTTGGGCATCTACTGCCTAAGGTAGTGTTGTATGCGAATCTATTTGGAGAAGGCAGCTCCTCTATTTCCAAGCAGATTACCTTAGCTGGTGTAAAACTACACTAGTCTGAGCTGCAGTTGTTTGTGTGGAACTCTCTTTTTTAATGGCATAGAGAAACAAGTTACTTGTTTACTATAAAAAAAAAAAGAAGCATATCTGAATTGGAAAAAGACCTCATCATTAGAGGTGATTATTTATCTAGCTTTACTCATCACCAAAATTTTATAGTGTTGCCTCACTTTTCTGTTGAAGAAATAAAAGACTGATATTGCTGCACTGATTTTAAGTTTGTAAAAAATATTTACACTCTACAACCAAGGATTTATTTCTTTCAACAATTTCTGGTTTTCTTTACCTTGATTTGGCTGTCTGAAACACAGTTTCTAAACAGAATGTTTTACATCAAGACTACTTTAGACAGCCTGTGACAACTCATTAGATCACAAGAAAACCCACAGTCCTGCTTCAGTCTTCACAATACACAAATACAAATCAAGGTGCGGAAATAGAAAAACTGAAAAATTAATCCTTGAGATGAGATTTAGAAATGTATAATGACTAGCAATGGACAGAAAATAGTATGACAATTTTATTCAGTACTTTCAGACTCATTGTGGTGAAGAGCATATCCTGAAGTATTCCTCTTGTTAAGGGAGTTATATAAAAATAAACCCATCTGTATCATAATTTAACTTTAAAATTAGACTTTTCTTGGTTGTGTATATCTCTATCGCTACACATAGTGCTGCCAATCACTACGGGCAAAAGGTACAAAGATAAGGCTTCTACTCACTTGAACTTGTAGTTTTCTCGTTTATTATTGATGAACCCATCTGCTAAGTCACGTGGCACAGTAATTTCCAGACTGGGCATAGGTTCCTCATTATCAACTGAGTAACTCTAATAAGGATGGATACAAATTCACAAAATAACTTCATCAATAGAACAGCACTATCCTTAGATATAACACTTATCTAAGCGTAGCACCTGTAATTGTCTGGAGACAAACTTGTTACAAATTGCACTAAATACGTGAGCAGATCTTGCTTAACTACTACACAACAAAACCAGCACATACCAGCATTATCCTGTTACCACATAAACACTACAGTAGTATTTGAAACAAAAGAGTAGCGCCTTTGACATAATTTGCTTGCTAAACCACTTCAATATCCATGATGTTATAAAAAAAGCAAAGCACAGCCCCCAGCGTAAACGTCTCCAAAAACTCTGGAAGAATACATTAGGAAAGCCTACAACAAGACAAAGGCTGTAACGAGGGGAGCTGGCTTAAAACAAGAAGGCAGTTAAGAGACCTAAATGCACGGTTCCTGAGGAACACTTTCATTATCCTTATTATCCCCTGGGAGGGCAGCTGTACACTGGGAGCAACACGTTCTCCTCCTGTGCTCAGAACGCTGTTGAACTGCGCAAAACCAGCAACGCGCGTCAAGTGCTTTCCTGCGGAACCTTTCTCTACTAACTAGGCTGGAAGCAAGTTCCTCAGCCACTCCCTCAACAGTAACAGAGCCTAAACTCCTCTACTTCGGGACTTCATGAACTTCCTGAGAGCGCGAAAACGTGTCACCATACACCCAACTCTCAATCCCCACTAGCCCCCCGAGCCTCTTGNACTCCCACCTGAGCGGGGAACGCGGGTCCCCGGGCAGCCCTTGGCTCTCCCCGGCATCCCCAGTGCACCCCTAGCGCACCCCCGGGGCACAGCTCCCGGCCTACCCCCGCCTGCTGCCGCCTGCCCAGCGGCTTCACCCGCGCGTACACCCGGATCGTTTCCTTCACCATCGCCGCCGCCGCCGCCGCCGCCGCCGCCGCCGGGCCCCGGCAACGGTAACCGGGCACGCGCCGCTC
>VXBU01014674.1:46895-81443 GCA_013400315.1 Bombycilla garrulus
CGGGTCCCGCCTGCCCCGGGTGACCGCCCGGCCCAGGTGACCGCCTGCTCCAGAGTGGGTGATTGTCTGCCCAGCCCATCATGCCGGCTCCCCGCCAGCCGTGCTCTCCGCGGCCGGAACTGCGGGACTGCGAGCGAAGGGAGCTCTGCCTAGCTGAGAGGTGCGGGACGCGCCGGGAATCCCCCGCCCGATCTCTTGTGCCGCGCCCGTTTGTCCGCAGGCATCTCCTAACTCAGCCCACCTGTGTAAGGCTCAAGAGAAGGTCTTTTGCCGCTATGCAGTTCACAGAATCACAGAATCACGGAATCACAGAATCACGAGGTTGGAAGAGACCTTCAAGATGATAGAGTCCAACCCCTCCATTAAACCATGGCATCGAGTGCCACATCCACCTTTTTTTTTAAACATATCCAGGAACGGTGACTCCACAACCTCCCCGGGCAGGCCATTCCAGTAGTTTATCGCCCTTTCTGTGAAGAACTTCTTCCTAATATCCAACCTATATTTCCCCTGATGCAGCTTGAGATTGTGTCCTCTTGTTCTGTCAGTTGCTGCCTGGAGAAAGAGACCAACCCCACCTGACTACAACCACCCTCCGGGAAGCTGTAGAGAGTGAGAAAGTCACCCCTGAGTCTCCTTTTCCAGTTGAAACACCTTGGAGAGAAGTACCAAGATTACAAGAATTCCTTAATTCTAATACAAAAATGGTTGTGAAAAAAATCTGGTGTCTTGATGATGACCATGACGATGTGTCTTAACGAGAATTAAACTTGGAGAGCAGTAAGAGCAGAACCCCATTATTTTGTGAAATGGTTACTGAAGAGTGACACAAAACAACATGATTGTAATTTGGCTTTAATTTTGGTGGGATATAGTGGCAGGGATCAGATTACAGTGATTGCAAGCACACTAATTTAAATTAAGTGGAAAATCAGGGACTTGATTACGGAGGAGGATAGAAATTTCTCTAACTCAGATATGGTAAAAGTATGTTGAACTTGTATTCTGAATAGGAAAAATACTAGGGAAAAGGTTTTCTCTCTCAGCTGAGCAAATAACTGCCTCAGAATGTGTATGAGGCATAAGTAGTGAGCCTTCAGGGAATAAAAGAGAAAAGGGCTGATCACCCTCTAAAGTCAAGTGCAAAAAGTCAAAAGGGTAAAAATGAAAACAAATGGAAAATATTACTTGGTGATTAAATAAAGAGTGAAGGAAAAACAGGACATTGGAATGGGATAATGGAATAAATAGTAATTATCTTCTCGGCATTGCTCCAAAATTGTGAAAAAAAGTTTGTCTCTTGTCAGTAGGAATGGGGATGTTGAAGGTTATGTTAAAAGCAGAAGTGACTACAGGTAGGGAAACAACTGCAGCCAAGAAGGATGCAGAATGTACAGTGTTCAATGAATTTAGACTAAGAGATCAGGATTTGGGAGGGAAGCATAAATAATTTCAGTTCCAGAACTCTGAAAGAATTGTGATGTTTAATTTAAGTTTCGGGAACTTAAATGTTGTTTTGCTTGGTTTGAAATTGAAATTATGCAGGACAGTACGGTATTTTGTATTTCTATTCAGAAAACTGGAAATTTAATAGTCAGCTGGGTTATTTAGACATTTAGCTAGATTGTGAATTAGTTGGGCAGCAAATATTATAATGTTGCAATTAATTGTGAGGAAAGCCACTTTGGGTCTGCCTGTGTTCAGTAGCTGGAGTGGCTGGAGTATGGAGCTGGGTGAATGACATTTGCTTTTGGAGCCAAGTCTGCCCTGCAAATTAGGTGCCTTTCTTCAGCCTGAAGCCTGAGCTGTAAACTCTGAGCCAATGGCACGGTGGAGACACGCTGCTTTATTATGGGATAATCTGAATATACTATGGCATAGAGAAGCAATGAGCCAGCTTAGACTCAAGCTGCTTCCAGAATAAAAGAATGGCCTTTCAAGAAAAGCCTGAAGGTGACAGCTAACTAAATATGTACAGGTCTAGAGATTATATCTTATGCTGGAGGCATGAAAAGTTTCTGTTTGCTTTAAATTTACTGTTTGAGACCTTCTTTCTTTATTCCCTGGAAAATCACCTTGTACTTGAGGAATTTTCAGCATTTACATTTATGTTAAACCTCAAAGATGCATCAACTTTCTTTAGCTACAGGATTTGAGGAAGTGCGCCACACAACACAAGCAATCTATAGACTTGAAATAATTTTATGACTGTATGACTTATAGGATCTGGCAATTCCATGTTTTAAAAAGGTCAGACATTGCATTCTGAAATAATAGAGCATCACAGCGAGTCGTCTGCCTTTACCATTGTCATTTTCTTCCAATTAGAAAAATAATATCGGTCATAATATATACTGGACCTGGCAATTCAAGGACTTGTGCTCCATTATGTCACCTAGCAACTTACTATGCTTCCAAATAAACAGCCTTGTAAGTTTTATAATAGCCCAAACTTTCAAGTCCTCTCTTTTTTTTCCCCAAAGTTTTACCTTTCATGGACTTTACTTATTCTTGGCAACTATTATGCCATTTGGCTGAGATAATGATTAGAAGTTAGAACACTGAAGTTTTTCCATAGATCAGCTGGGCAGGATGAAGGACCAAAACTCTTGCCAAAGCTTGAGTTTGTCTCATCATCCAGCTCCTGAAAATATTAATGCCAAGTATGTATCTTTTACATGACCAGAAACACTTCTTAAATGACCAGAAATAAAAGTCTGAAATGTGGCCTAAATTTAGGTACAGTATCTGTTGAGTTTGTTATGTGAGCACTGCCAGAAATAGTACAACCTTAGTAAAAGATGTGGTAATACAGAATATTAGATTTCTGTATTTGAATGGAATGTGAAAAAGTTGAGGCAATATTTTGATATTTTAAGTATCATCCCAAAGCCCTATAACCATTGTTTTCTTCTGCTTTTTGTTCAGCATTAAAATGTTTAATGCTGTCATGTAGACAAAACTGCCTTGTTCAGCTTTTAATAGTCCAGCCTGAGAGAAGGACTGAGATGTTCTCTTTTAGGCTACTGTTATAATCTGTTTCTTAGGGTACAGAGCTACATCTTCATGTATGTATGAAAAACATTTGGAAAGTACCTTCAAATGTCACTGCTCTCACATTCTTACCCAACACATTTGTATGTGCCCTAAAAACATGTGTCTTGGTAGACTGAGTCAAACGAGAAAATCTGAAAACCTCCTCCTTAGGGTTTATGTATATACATAATTATATGTCTTTAATTGCTTGACTCTTTTAGAGTAAACAAAAATTCCGTGGAGAGATCTAGGGATTCTTAGGATTCTGACTGCAACAGACAACAAATCTTTTTTTTCAAGTTGGACATTTTGTTTCTGGTTTGGGGGATTGTGGGGGGACAGGGATTCATCTTCTAAATGGTAAACTGGGTCCTTTGTTGCAAAGTATCATGAGAAGTGTTAACAGGAGACATAAATTAAATTCTAATGCATTGGAAATGTTACCTGCACGCTTTTCTCTACTTCCTTCCCACGTTTATCTTTAACATAATAGTGTTTCTTATTTATTTTTTTATCATGAAACCTTCCAAAGTCCATTGTTGCTTGTCACTGACTAGGGAGAGATAAAATTCTAGGTGACCATGAGTAGAGAAGTTTGTAGGGTTTGGGCTTTTTTATCTGAAAACTGGTGAGAAATTTAGAATCTTATGTTCAATTCTGCTCAATGAATAATTTCTTTTATAGTTATAACTAGTTTGTGTATGCTCTTTTCTGAAGATGATTAAAATTCCATCACCTTCAACAAAACATTATAAAATTTAATTATTAGATACCATTGATTTACAATAAATCTTGAATTGAAGCCAAAGATTAGAAGTTTTTTATGGGCACTGTGTAAATTTAGAGGTGTACCAAACAGCTCTAAGTTTAGGACAAGTGGCAGTGCTGGAGAAGAGGAAAAGAAATACAAATAATGTGGGTAATATTAGCAGAATAATCAGAGACTGGGATTTTCTTATCAAGCTATTGCTGTAAAGAGAATTTAAAGAAAGAGAATTATATAATTCAGCAGATCTTTGCAGAGCTCTTTTGAGGAATGAAAACTAGCATCACAGAAACCAGGAAAAGGTATGTTTGAAAGTGTAAAATGAAGTTGTACCATGGATAGATCATAGACAGAAACCTATCTGCAAGTTGGTCATGAATAAGAGGTTACAGTATGGACAAGGACCTTAAAGACAGAGTTGCTGGAGGAGGCACAGCTGAAAGGATGATATTAACAACACTCTGAGAGTCTTTGTGTGGGACAGGGTGAGAGAGGAGGGCAGAGAAGCTGTTGTTCATTGAGGAAAGATGTGGGGAAAATACAGCAATGCAATGGAAGGTGATTACAGCCATGGAGTAAAACTAAATTTTGTAGCTCAAAAGGGGAAGGACAAAGGTCGTGATCTCAGCTTCACAATAATTGTTAAGTGAAAATAGAGGGCATGATGCAGGGAGCTGTAGTGAGAGAGTCTCTAGAATATAAGTATAAAGGAGAACTCAAGCTAGTAAAAATAAAGTCAATGGTTTAGGTAATGTAAAAATGAAAAGGAGAAAGTAAAGTTAAGTGTTATTTTGGAGGTAAAGGTAAACAGAGGTAGCAAACCTCTTGAGGGCTTTTGTTCAGTCTTTTTATTTGGATGGAATAGATAGAAGTGTGGAGCTAGTATGAGGAAAGTGAGTAGACATGGAAGAGTAATTAAGGAGAACAGTTGATCTCATAAGAGGATGGATTAGGATGGAGTGACTACTATTTGAGTGGGTGACCAGATGAGTAATGTTTTTAAGGGAGGATCAAGGGAGTTGTACAAGAAAAGATGGCCATCTGTAAGCAAGCAAAAGTTTGCATCATAATCTAAGTAGCATAGCATACCTAACACTGAGGGAAATTATACTAGCCAGGTTCACTGATCTCAGGAAACTGCCATAATGAGGATTCTTTTATTATGATAATACTTGCACAGGTTCACAACGTCTTCAACTTGGATGTAATAATATGCTCCAGCCAGGCATGCCAGACATTAACATGCTTAGAGTCGGTACCTTTTTCTTCAAGGACAAAATTAAGCCATGGAATACAATATGGAAACAATATGCCATAGAAACAATATGTCCAATTTTGCAAGCACAGCCTGCAGTCAAGCCAGTGAAAATGGTTTCTTAAGCAGTGAGGCACTAGATGCCTTAAAATACCAAGACCAACATTCCCACTAAAGTTTTCCATGTATCTGTGCCTTGTTAAGAAATTAAGATGCACTCTTGAACTGTTAGAAATCAAATAGCACTCACGTAAGCACAGTGCAACAGTATTTTAAATCCTTCTTTTTCTGGATATTTTAAGGTAATGAAAAGAAAAAAGAAGATTAGTTTGGTGTTTTATTTTTATTTTTTTAATTTGTTTTTAATATTCAGTTTTTAGTTTAAAATAAACCAAGTACTATTGCTTATTCAACTAGTATTGCAAATTCAGCCTGGTCTAGGGGAATGTGTCCCTGCCCAGGGCAGGGAGGTTGGAACTAGATGATCTTTAAAGTCCTTTCCAACCCAACCATTCTGTAATTCTATGTCTCAAATGTCAGATACTTTTAAGGCTGCGTGATTTTGTCATGTGTTGATGTTGTGCATCTGCAGTTGAGAAATCTCATAAATGGGCAAGGGTTGGTATCCAGGGACTACAGACATCAGTTATTTGCCAATGAGAAGAGGCAAACTTCTTGTCTGAGTAACTATATTAAAATACAAAATGTTCATTACCCAGTGGTGATCTCTAGCTTGGCCATGGATTGTGTACTTAGTTGCTGTTTCGACTTCCTAGACTCTTTCATTTAAGAATCCCCAGGAACATAATAAACTAGTGAGTTGCAATTTTCTTGCATTTGGAATTAAATCCTCATCAAATTAAGCCTGTGTCTCGAACCCTAATATTACAAGCACAAAGAACCATATGCATGTTACCTGTTTTTCACACATGGCTGAAGAGAACAGAGGATACATAAACCAGCCAAAGGTGAAAATATAATAAATCCCCTTTCCTAAGTTAGTAACCGTGCTGCACTTTATATTCATTATTTCTTCTCCAAACTAAGGTCTTATTGTAAGCATTGTCAAGAGTTTTAATCTTTCGTTGTTTGCAACCAAGACTGCGAGACATAAAATTCACATATTTAAATTCCTAATACTGTGGATCCTTGATTCAGAAAGTAAGCTTCCTGAAGGTCTTGGTGGTAATTTGACAGACAAATATATGCCAGCAGCAATTTTTTTAGATTAAGTCATTATTGAGCTAATAGTATATGTTTTACTGGAGAACTGTTGACAAAATCAGAACCTATTCTTCTCAAGTTTGCATTATTCTGTGACCTACGGGAGAGGTTAGTGGTTTGCACATACTCCAGCTAGATTTTTCCAGAGGTAATAAACATGAAGTACTAGATATGATATTTAAAAACATAGGTATATCAGATTTTTGACATGAATAATGAATTTCAGGCAGTAAATAAATTAATTAATTTCTGAGACTTTCTTCAGAACATATTTTTTTTAACAAATGACAAGCACATAGGCTCTTTTAAAAAAACAGATACTGTCCTTGAAAAGGCTATGATTTTTTGGACTAAGAAAAAACCACTTTGCATTATGGACTGTATTACATTTTCAGAGGTCAATTTTAATCCACTAAGATGCATGAACAGGAAATCCTACTTAAAAAACAAAAGAACCCCAAATCTCTGTGTACTACCTACATTGAGATAAATATCTTCACTAATGATTAGACATCCAGATAGATGAAGTAGCACCCGACCTTTCTCAAGTGGGATAATCCAAAAGCTTTCCTTGAGATGCAACTGTCCTCCTGGGTGAGTCACATGTTTAGTTCAGCAACTGAATTGTTGCTAGTAATATAACATTTACTTTTCAGTAAACCTTATATTATTTGCAGTTTGCATCGAACAGCTTATCAAAGGAGTCACGTAACTAAAACATGCAGTCTGGTGCAAATCACAAGCTACAAAAGGATGAAACATCTTACCTTTGGAAGGTGGTAGTGTTATTTTGGCTCATATTTAATAGTTTAAGAACAGATATGAATTTAATCCAGAGAAGCAGTTTAAGTATGCTAATTTTTTATCTGCTTTTATTATTAGTTATCAGCTGTTCTGAATTCTTGTTTTAGAGTTTTGATATATTTGCATGCCCTCATAGGGCTTACCTAGGCCCCAGTGTATGCCAAAGCACCTCCAGAATTTTAATCCCAAATTGCAGAAGTGAATATGGTTTGGATGCAGACAAATAATGACTGCAGAAGAAAAATGGGAAGAAGGATTATATAACATCTCAGAAAACAGCTAGGCTGTCTGATAAGCAGTCCTTTAGATTATGTATTGGAGTTTCAGAATAGTGCTGAGTAAAATTGAATCATATTGATTCAAGGGACATAGAAATAATTGTTTTGCATCACAATTGTTAACCAATTTGTAGAGTTATTGAAATATTTTTCTTAGCATTTTAAAGTCTCCAGATGCCAAGTGTGTATCATGATTTTCTTCTGCTGCACATAAAATTACTTAATGAATATTGGCTTGCAGGATTATTATCCCTCCAGCTAATTCCCAATCCAACTGAACTTGCTTTTTCCTGGGCTTCTTGCCACATTCCAGTTCTCCCTATGCTGTTGATGTTATGTAGGACTGAAATGTGGAATTATCTACAGTTCATAAAAGAATCAAGTACCTTAGGCTGTTGTGTTCATCTATTATTAATGGACAGTAAATGCAAACATGAGCTAACAAAAGGCAAGGGATAAGCACATTTAAGTCAGATCAGTTCCCAGAGAAATAATTTCAAAACTTGTCAAACAATTCCTGAAACATGGAAGAATAATGATTTCCCATAGATTCATTGTATATATTCTGGCACTGTAACTTTTCCTTTATATAATATTTTTATAAAACTTGAATAGTAATTTCCATTGGAAGATCTCAAAGAGATTTACAAACATTAACAAAATCTGACTTGCAACACTAGTGTGAAGAAAAGAAGCTGGTTTAGCTATTTGTTGTAAAAAAACATCTTTGCCAGAGTCAGCTGCTCTGTGCTATTCTGCCAGCACTAAGGTTCACAAAATACTTCATTCACCAATTTCTAATCATTCTCCTGCATTTTGATTCCTTTTACATTCCCTAATTTCTGGGGATGCTCATGGCTAACCTCTCAGATAAATTAACTGTCCTCAGAGGGCTTGATGCTATGTGAAAGAAGCCGCTCGCTTGTGATCCCCCCTGCCGCTTCCAAACATTAGTGCACTCCAACGGTCCTGTGCTTCTGGAATGACATCAGAGAGCCACTATGGCTGGCTGTAATATAGAGTCATTATCGAAGTGTCTTCAATTAGTTTTTTCAAGGGAGTCAGGTATAGATGCCAGTCCTTTATTGGTAATCTTGTGGTTGTGATTCACTGGTCAACAGTCCCCACACAACCCAATCTCTTCCTGCAGGTTCAGAGGCCCTTCCAGACCTTCTAGCCCTCCATTTATTTTTCAAATTATTTAAGCTGGTCTAATTTTTATCTAATCATATGTTTAAGGCTTTAGAAAGTGTCTTTTCCTCCAAACATATACTATTTATTATAATTTCATAATATTATAATTCTTACATATAATATGATATTGCATGATTTTATATGTCAGCTACTGACTATTGAGTATTCAGAAGTTTGAAGAACTTCTCTTAGGAGAAAATTGTGTTTTCATGTCTTGACAAACTTGATCAAGGGCAATAAAAGTGTTATACCTTCCTGTATCTGCCAAATTAATAGTGGGGGGAGGAAGGTAGGAGGAGAAAGAACAAAACTTTTAGGTTTTAGATAATTCCCGTACCTAACTGGGACAAGAATCTTATAGTGACAACTTTTATGACATTAAATCTCTGAAATGAACAAAAAGTTATACAGATGTTTGTCTAAGCCTGTCATCTTTCTGTCTATACTTGAAATGATCAAAGGAAATGACAAAAGTACAATAGCCTTTTCTTGTGAAACTAGTTAACAAATTTTATCCTAACTACTTCATCGCTGATAATTTCACCAATGGTGTGTCTTCTATAAATAGTTATATCAGAACAAAATGGACTAATTTAGGGCACATTTGACAATATATTATACCTTTGTCTTAGCATATGCTGAGCATCCCAACCTTGTGTATTTCATGCTGCTTTGGCATCCTAAGGACCACACTCTGGAATTTGGGAGACAGTGGGTTTAGACACCGAGAATTGTTCTGGTTTATTTTTCAGAATTTCCAGCTAATTTCCAGCTCAATGAAAAGCTGAAGCTGGGTTTTCATGAAGTGTTTTCGTCTGGATTTTTCTGTGGGGGTTTTGTGGTGGGGTTTTTTTCGCTTTTTTTGGTGATTTTTTTTTTTTAATTTAAGCACAGTAGCCATCCCATTGCCTAATGTAACTCCCACCCTCACACACACCCATACGCACCCAGCTTCCCTGCTTTACTTCAGACACAAAATCCTAGTGGTATAGGATATTGAATATCTTGAACCACGTGTAAATCAGCAGTGACTAAAAACCTGGAGAAGTCAGTATGCTTAGTGTTAGTCTGTAAAGCTGTTTTTTCTTGCCTGTCTTCACTAGAAGACTGATAATACTTTTGTCATGTTTCACTGCCCCCCCCAAGATCAGTCTAAAACCTGATTCTTCGAATGAATGTTCTATCTTCAAACTCTTGTTCATTTATAACACTAGGTTTTCTTCTGTCTAGGAAGAAAGAAATGTAATCTGGACATTGGTGGCCTTCTGTTGAATCCTGTAAATTGACTCGTTTCTATAGACTACTGTGTAGTTGCTGGAAACAGTGTTCACAATAAATGTTAAGTGTCACATAAGAATGACTACTTAGTTGTGGTATTTAATAGGTTCAAAGGAAAAAGAATGGCTATATGTTGTGGATTCACTTTGTTCTGTTTGTTTGTTTCATGCCTTATATTATAAAATATTATGAAATGTTTCTTGGCATTATCAGTCAAGATCCTGTGCTCTTATCCTATAGACAGGCTGTCTTAGTTTCTTCTTCTGCAGGTGGGGTACCACACAAGGTCATTTTTGGCTGGTGTGGTAATAAAACTTGGGGTTGAAGCATAGCAGTCTCTACAGTTTGTATAAATTCCAAGAATACTTGTGCAAAGACTATTTGCCCATGTCCATAATACCGTAGCATGTTTCAGAAGCAAAGCTCAAGAACTCCTATGTTTTCCTGCCTGAGAAGACACATGAATAGATCGTGGCTAAATTGCATTACTTCTTGAAATGGCAGCTTCATAAGAGGAGAAAATTACAGTATCATGACAGCAGTTGAATAAAATTGTATTGAAGGGACCTTAGGGGTTATGTTGACATTTCAAAAATTCAGTAGGGATACATGGGCAAAAGTTTTGGAACTGTGGGGAGTTGTTTTGTTTATTTTTTTTTTTAATTAGCAAATAATAGAAAGAAAATGACAGTAAAGAGCTAAAACATTGGTAAACCAAAACATCTAAAAGTGTAAAAGCACAAAAATTGCACCACCACCTCCAACTGTGTGCTTGCATTTTTAGGTGCTTGCTTCATCACTGAGCTTGCACCAGGCTCACATGAACTGTGGCAAGAGCTGCAAAGAGAGTTGTCTTGAGCTAAGTATCTTGAACCGAAATGCAGGCAGTTCCCACGTTCTGCCACAGCTGTTACACATGGATAGTGGCTAAATATATCCATATCATAATGTGTTTGCTATCTATCATTTTTCAGCATTTTATTTTGCAATTTTGACAATCTTTCAATGTAATTAAAAATATTATGTAACTTTCTGTATGTCATTACTCTTTTCAGGTTTGCTGGTTCAACTCTGTGGGCTACCGATGTACTTCTGCATTCATGCCCACAAAAAAGATTTTCTGAGTTGTTTTAAACCATTGTAGGAAGTGACTCAGGATAATTGCCAGTCTAATAGGCTCTCTTGGCTTCCTGGAGTCTTTTAAAAATAAATCTTTTGCAAGAAAAGAGAATGTCTAGGAAAGAAAAGAAAAAAAATTATACTAGTCAAGACACTTTAAATTTGATACATTCCACAGAATTGAACTCTCCTTCCTACCTAGGCTCCCGTATAACACATGATGATTGCTGTTAATAAGGTATATAATAGCTGGCATTTCTGTCTGCATCATTGTCTACTGAGTGTGTATGTTTTTCTCTGACTTTTTTGAAGCATCTCCACTTTAACAGTTGTCACTACAGTATGTGAGTAAAAGAAGCCAAGAAACTGTTATCCCACAAAGCTCTCAAAGGACTCTGGTTAACCTGAATTTACTATACAGTTTTTGGTGGAAAACAAAATGGATCTAAGATAGCGCTGGGAATAGCTGGTCAAGCTGTGATATATTACAAAATGTTGTTTAATTCTGATATTATATATCTGCAGAACAATTTTGGTTACCAACCCTCCAAATAGTCTTTCCCCCTCGATTCTCTTTGGTCTGTTTGACTGCTGCAAAGGAGTCAGAGCCTAGCCACAACTCCCTGTGTGGGACAAAGCTCACTCTTTCCTGCCTCCTCTTCTGCTGGTAGCGGAAGCAGGGTGTTCTCAGCTAGTGCTGCCTTCTGTCTACTCTCATGTATGAATACTGTCCCTCTAAGTTGCTGATTTAGTTTGAGAAGTCCTATCTGTGATTCAGGCTCTGAATTCAGTCACAATGTACTGCAGAGGTGATGGCTTTATAAGTCTTACTCTACTTAACACTGCATTATTTTTAATTTGAAATGTTCCTTTTTTTGCATAAGCCTTATTTTCCACTGTCTCTTACTTTGTGTTGACTCTGATCCTGGAAGAAACTGAGTCTAAAATGCTGTCAGCTCAGCGCTATATGTTGATGATACTCAGACACTTCCCATGCTCTGCATGACCCTTTGTGGCTAAAGGAACATCTCGAGTACACACTGTATAGCTCCAGAAAGTGCTTTCTTCCCCCTTTCTTGATTAGAGTATGATCCCTTACACAGTTCAGAGGTAGCTGTGCCAGTGTCTTAGAACAACCCTTCTCGCTGGCACATGTTTATCTGCAACACATTACCAACTTTCCTTCCAATCACTTAAACTGTTTACTGATCCTTGGTAAGTCCTGATGCTGCTTCAGGCCTTGGAAATGAAGATGTCTATGAGACCTGTAGATGGTTTCCCTCTGGTCAGTGCAACAGAGAATTAAATCTGGAGGCCAGGAGTACACAGTGAATAGAATTCCATCATTCAAAATGAAAGGAAAATCACTGGGTGGATTTAAAAACTAAGGCCAAGGCTGTGTGCATCTGAGGACAAAGACTGAGCTCTCTGCATGCTTTGGTGTGTGCTATTCTTTGAAAATATGCCATAACCTTTCATTTCCTGACTTCAGTGGATTGGAAAAAAACCTGGCAGGTTCCCAAACTGAAATATATGCAGAAATAACATAAATAGCAATACTAGTGCAAAGGAAAAATCTCAGCATCTGAAATAACCTCATACTTTAACGTGTAGACTGATCAACTATGGGGTTCAAGAAAGAATTTCTCTTCTGTCTTTAACCACTCATCCTTATGTAACATTCCAGCCCACAACTGGCTGGATGTACTGTGTTTTCCATTCTTCATGCTCTGAATCATCAGGTATCTAACGCTGCTTGAGGCAGTGTACTAGACCAGTGAGCAGAATGGCCTGTTCCACTATGGCAGCAAAAATAGTATTTTAATAGGGTTTCATTTCCTTTGGTTTATTATTTTGTTATGTAGCACTAAGGGAGTGAAAAGTGGACTTCTATAGTTGCTTATGTGGACATGAATTGGACTGGTTTGGACATGAGGAGCACATGCTCTCTTGTTTCAGTCATGTGCACATGATACAAAGAGTCTCACTCAGTTGTCTGTATTTTCTCTGTGTTTAAGGGCTGAGTAACACCTCTGCTTGTGTTGGTCCGGTGCCCAAAGTTGATTCTCCTCACCCTCCAAAAGTGCCTGGACTCTAGCATCTTTTCGGGGAATTGCTGTTTTAAATAAATTTTGTTTAAAATTAAACAATTTTTTCTCTTGCATGCACATTCCCAATCTAATGAGGAGGGTTCTCAAGTATAGGAAACAGAAGTACAGATTGTCTACAGACGATTCCTTTGTGCTCTTCATATCGTGATGTAGTGTTCCAGAAAGGGCTTCTGTGGCATCTTGTGGGATTGGCTCCTGTGGGATTCAGTGTAGAGGTTATGAATATACAACCATACAACTGGATATTCTACCTTTCATTTTCATATAGGAATGCAACAGGTTCATAGAGATCTTAGTCCACAGTAGCTGGAATGCTATAGCATTTCTGATGGGATGAATATTTCTGCCTTAACAAGCAAGCAGCATATTCCCTTCAGGACAGAAATGAAACGTGCTACTGGACATAGGCTAACTGTGGACATGAACATTGTCCATGTCCACAAATGGGGAAACAGAGCATTTCAGTCTCTTGGCATTGCGATCTTGCTGCAAAATCTTTCAAAATAAAGGAATACCATTTGTTCTTGGCTCAGCCTGTAGGCCAGGCTGTGGTTATTCATGCTTTAGTTCTGTGTGATGATCAGGCTTTCCATGTTCCTCCTATTCTACTCTCCAGGGAGAAGATGTAACATGATCTTATAAACTAAACAGAAGAAAGAGGAATAATGGATAGCCATCTCATCTTAAGTAAACACCAGGAGCCTCTACTGTGCTTTAGAGGAGCTGAGTCAGTGAAATCTGGTGGGATATGGAACTCCCCACCAAGAACAGCTCTGGTATCCTACAGAAAAGCCCTGATCACTCGGCTCTTCGAGTTCCTGCTGGATATCTGTGGGACAAACTGCCAACAGGTAGCAATGTAACTCCAAGGTTGATCTTTTATAAGATTAGCATGCAGCATAGCAAGGCAGGGACTCATGCCCTGAGTGATCCTTGTTGACGCTAAATAGACAAGTGGCAAATCTCATAGCCAGAGGGGTGGACAACAACAATTGTTCAATGCTTTGATTGCACTGTCAAAACCAGGTTCCTTTTAATTTATTTCTTTATATATAAAAACATTTTACTTCCTTTGCTTGACTGAATATTGCTTAGGAACTGAGATAATTTTCTTGTTCCTCCATCTGCCAGATTCTTAGACCCGTCTTGTAAGTATAAAAAAGATACCATTTTATTCTGGAATGTATCTCAAGGCTTCTGGTCATAGTGATGATATTATAGTGCATGGAGAAAGCTTCCATTAGAAAGTTATCAGAGAAAATTTGATTTTAAGCCTTTTGAGGTTGATCAGATGATTTTTACTGATTTGGAGGAGCCCTGGCTTATGCCCAAAGATGATAATGGTAGAGCAGAAAAGAGAAAGCATATGTACATACATACATACATATATATATATAAATATGAAAAAAATAATCCTCACAGCCCCCTTACTCTGCTGGTAAGTTGCACAGAAAAGAACCTTGGCATATTTTGAAATAGCAATTGCATCTCCAAAAGTAGTACCAAGACATATACTTCTTAACTACTTACAAATGGAAATGATGTGGTAAAAAAAAACCAAACCCAGTTGCTTATAATAGCAGCACACTTGTACACTCTTACAGAAAGTGTTGAATAAGTTTTGAACTTCTTAAAAAGGTTTCTCTGTAATCAAGCAAAGCTCACTCAAGGACTTTTACCATATGTCACTTCACCTTCAGACCTGTTTCCTCTCTTAGATGAGACTACTGACACTTACAGGCTTACAGCCAAGCTCAGCTTCTAAATACAAAACAAAGAGGTCTTATCAGTCCAAATTTATCATCACTTACCTCAGCAGGATTATACCACGAGAGCATTTCACTCTTCAAGTACTGATTAACATTAATGCTAATACTGTTTCGGTTTTTGCTCTAGCATCTCTTCCACATAACACCAGAATTTCTTTCACAGCACTGAAAATTGTCAAACTGTACAGTGAAAAAGTGAAAACTTTAATATTCTACAGTAGCAAAGGAATAATGGAAAGATGCAAATAGGCAGAGCATAATGGAGATCAAAGATTAAATTAATTTTCTGAGCTGATATTTATCTGAGATTACACACTTACAGAGAAGATATTTTGAAGTTAGGAGGGAAGATGGCCAAAATGGCCCACATTCTTGAGAAAACAATCCAGATAAAAGGGGTTAGTGCCAGACTGAAAGAGAATGCAGACAAGATGCTCGGAAGGCCTGTTTCAGTCCTGTTTTAGTTCAATCCAGTCAAAGCCTGGACACAGCAGAGGGCTGTGGGCTTGGATTGTGTCTGTGAGAGACCTCTATGTCACGTTTGATTCAAACCCTCTTTAAGCACGGCTGAGAGATGGGAAAACCGCTTTCCAAATGGGGACTTAGATGACAGAGAGTTACATCCTGGGTATGGATATAACATAGCATGGATGGAAAAGTAGAGGTACTGTCTTTTGCCAGGGGTTTATACAAACACGTCGGTAACTCCCCACTGTTTTGCCCCTGAACCCCTTTGGAGGGATTTTCTATCCAAAAATACAAAATTTAGAAATCCCCCCCAAACTGCAGTTTTAAATCTACCTAGAGAAACTTTTAGATTGTTCATTCCATAAATATCTCTTGCAGGCTGTCTGACGTCAGAGGATTTGGAGAGAGAGGCTGCTCTGAAAGTGAAAACAGCAGCAGTTCTAGTCTCACTCTAACAGCAGTGCCAGCAAGAGGAGCAGTACAGGCATTTCTCTGTGGGGATTACGGGACTGCAGAACAGGGAGGATCTGCGCAGAGACACAGCTACTACAGTGTAAGTGCAGCTGCTGCAGCAGAGTTTCTCATGTTTTTGCTTGTTTTCAAGAACAAATCCCTGCAAGTACTGATTATTTTCTCCTCTTATTTTTTTTTTTTTTCTCCTCTGAAATATCCTGAAGCCAGCTTGGCAGCACACACAATTCAGGTTTAGCTTGATTGCTTCTCCCAAAGATATGCAGAGGGGCTGACAATGCAGGGTTTTTCACCCTTCTGTATGTGGATGGGGGTGACAGGGGGGTCTGAGGAGAGCAAGGAAGGGATGGTCATGTCTTTAGAAGACTACAAAATTAATTGAAATTCGGCTAGTTCATGTTCTGGTAGCAGGAAAGGAAAATCCCAAATAAACCTTGGGCAAAAATCAGCTTCCTTAGGCAACTCCACAATGTAGGATTTCTTTTTTAACTCTTTAATCCCTTATCATATGGTGTAGCAGGCAGTTCCTCTTTCCTTATGAGGATGACAGGCAATTCCCTGGCCCCTGAAGTCCTGTCCTGCTCTGCCAGGCTACTGGTGATAAAAAATACTAACACACGTAAGGGGAGTCACTTGGTTAACTCTGCCAAATTTTGCACCTCGAGCCTGTACTTGCTTGATACTAAGGGCTCTCCAAAGAACCCTCTCTTTCTGCAGAGAAGAGGTGTCTCTCACATCTAAAACCTCAGTGTAACAGGGTCATACACGAACAAGTCAGCTACTACAAGGAGAATCTCCCTGAAGGTACTGATACAGACACCTGGTCGAAGTCCAAACTAAAACTAGTGATTCTTATTAATTTTTTGTAATACCTCTGCAGTCCAGAGATTCTCAAGCCTGCTCCATAAGAAGATGATATTTTCGGTGGGGTACACAGCTATATCTATTTGCAATTATAATTCAATGCTGCATTTAATTAACCTTACCTCCCCAGCCTCACACTTGGGTATCTATTCACTCTTCAGGAGGAGAAGGGAGCAGTTCTGTGTAGGCAGCTGTCCTCTTCATTGGCATCTTCTCTAATGAGACCCATGAGAAAAGCAGCTTGTTTCCCCAGGAACAGTTTGAGGCTTCCTGTATGAAGATGACACACTTTGCAAGCACTTGTAACTTTAGAAAACTCTTGGCTGGCAGGAGCATTGTTGGCCTGTGCAGTTGCTGGAAGGAGAGATGATGCCCTTGAGCATAAACACAAAGCTGGGCTGAGGAGCTGAAGCCATGTGAATTGCACAATGTGAGTCCTCATGCTGTTAGCAATTGGTTTCATCCAACAAGCACTCACAAGAAAGGCTGCTGCTAGTCAGCATTCCCTGCATCAGGCTGTTTTGATAATGGAAAAAGTCTGCAAATACTTTTCCTCTTGAGGGTGGCAGGGTGGGTTATTGGGACAGGGAGAAGGAAATAAAAGAGGAAACTTGAGGACTGAGAGGAGGGGGTATTACTGGGATCTCCAGTGCATAACCAAATTGAGCAAGTGTAGTTAGCTGTGCTGAAAACAACTGCAGGTTGATGTAATCACCGTGCTGGCTAATGTAATGGGGACAGCCTTTACTGGGCAGGTGGTCAAGGTCTAATCCCCTAAGGGATGCCATGCTATGCAAATCATGAGCTGGAGAATAAACAACTATACTGACACATGTCAAAAGCGGATCCTGCAGGGACGTACTTTTGAAGTGAAATCTTCAGACTTGGAAAGAATCATATTGGGATCTGAGCACTTTGCTGTGACGTATCAGAATTTTTTCCTCAACCATTTTTATTTCTTACTAGATTTTGTTTCCAGTGGGCCTAGCAGCTCATTTTCCGAGAAGCTGCTTTTTTCTTAACAAAAGCCTAATCACATTGGCTGGCAATGTAAAAGGAAAAAAAAAAAATCTTAAGGAATGTAGTAACTTGTTAGAAACCTTTATGCCCCAATAAAAAAATTGAGAGCTGTCACAGCCAAGTGTCTGGAGCCACAAACATTTTTTACCTTGTTCATATTTAGTCTCTCTGAAGTACTTTAGGCAACACAGGACTAATACACTGAGAACTGTTGAAAGCTGAGAGGGTAAGAAGAGGAGGTAAGGAGGAGATAATTCCATATTTTGGGTGTTTTGATCTGTCTGCTACCCATTTGTCTCATTATTCCTCTCTCTTTCCTTCAGCTCAACATCCAATGGATTAGCAACTCTACCTGCAGGGGTTTGCAAGTCTGGAAATTCCCTGTGGGCTGTCAGTTGTGGTTCAGCAGGAAGGTTGCACACTGAGTGGAAGGCTGGGAAGAAAAATGGGAAGGGAGGTATTGATCTGGCAGGACATAAAATTCAGTTCCAATGAGAATGCATGGGTTTTAGCATCCTTGAATTTGGATGAGATTATACCAAAATTGCTAGTTTGTCTATGGATGGATGTACTCTGGAAGAAAGATAAAAAAATCACAATATGGACAAGGCAGGCATCTTTTCAGCTTTGTTTTGTGGAACAGAAAGCTATTGCCTGTTGCAGCTTATGACAGTCAGTGTAACCCTGAGGTTTTAAAAGTCTATATTATGTGTTACAAAGTGAGGTCTCATGGTTTCACAGAGCTGAGTAAGCAAATTCCCTGGATATCCTAGTGGCTTTACCACACCATATCACTTGTCTGTGCTATCACTGCTGTTTGTTTTAGTTGTGCTTCTTATGTGTAATTCTGTTCATCCTGAAAATGACTCAAAAAATTTTTCTTACTGCGTACAGATATGAAGTGAACTTGCTGTACTTCATTGACAGGGAGGCTCATCAAGAGTTGAATAGCATCTTGAAGGGATCTCCAAAATTTTTTAGGTTTGCTGCATCTGGTTTAGTTGATATAAAATTCCCCCAAGGTCCGATGGTATCTGAGAAACGCACGTAGTCCCTCCAGACCAGCCATCTGACTTAGAGATTGAGCAATCAGGGGACACTACTTCCTGACATTTAGGGGAAGGATGTGTGGGAGGTTTGGCTTTCTGCACTTTAGCTGCTGTGAATTTTCAAACCTGGGTCAATCCTATGGAGAGCTGACCCTCTTTTCCTTCCCTGCCCTTGCAACCCCCAGGCAAACACAGTATGTTCCTAAATTAAAAGAAAGCTGATTGCTCTTATTTTCATTGGATGAAAGAGTTTATGTGTATTTTCCCATGCTTTTTGGTTTGTTGATTATTGACAGTGGTGTCTTGTGGCTTTTCCATTTGCCAGTTGTGATCCCTAATATCACATTCCTTTGAACTCAGGCATGTGCAGAAAACTGGTGGTTTTCAGTATACATACTAATGTACAGTAGATCTAAATAATTTAAAAACATTTCTGCAATTCCACTTAACAATGAGGTTACTTCTGTTTGGCACAATTGTGTGTCATTATCAGACCAAGGAATTGTTATCTTCTGACCTGAGTGACCTGAGACACAGAGAGTGCAAGTCAGCTCTCATCTAGTGAAAGTTTTCTGTAGCTTTGTATTGTTCAAGAAACTTACTCCATGCTTAAATTTTAAGTAAGTCCAAGTAACATCAGAACTTAGTACAGAGAAACTGAGGCCCAAGTTTGTGCAAAGTAACCTGTAATTTTGGCTCTTTATTTTTAGTGTCTTTTACGACACCAAGACAGTCAAAAATTGAGGCAGCCAAAATTATAAGCTGTTTTTTAAATGCTGGCTGAGGAACTTGGGCAAATCTACAGAATGCATTTGATTCTGCTCACATATTTCTTACAGCAGAGTAACTGTCTGAAGGTCCGTGAAAATACTGCTGGTTTACATCAGTGGAAGCCACAGACAAATGTGTCCCATGTTGCTGGAAGCTCCCATGGCCTTTGGCGTGTAAGTCCTGTCCTCATGGTCTATTCTCTTGACAGGATGTACCCAGCTGTGATTTGCTGAGAACAACGTGGACACATGCATGTGAACACAACACAACCTGGGCAGTCCTATTGGTAGAGTAGCCTCAAGCTATCTTACTGCTGTGTGTTAAATCAGTACCTGGTGATGGTCAAACAAGCCTTTCCCTCCCTGAGGCTTTGTGTCTGGTTTGTATGTAGCTCAATATTCATGCTCTCTGTTAGATTTATATTTTCAGTTTTCTACATGGTATTTCAACACTTGAGATTTTGGTTTCTCTGGTGATCTCTATGGTGAGAGATAATGTCTTGTAATAGTAAGATTTTACTAAACACAGGACAAAAATCTGTGGTGGCCAGTGACAGGACTTGAGGGAATGGCCTTAAGTTGTATCAGTAGAGGTTTAGATTGGATATTAGAAAAAGGTTCTTCACACAGAGGACAGTTGGGCACTGGAACAGGCTCCCCAGGCAGTGGTCACAGCACCAGCCTGACAGAGTTCCAGAAGCATTTGGACAATGTTTTCAGGCACTTGATGTGGCTCTTGGGGATGGTCCTGTTCAGGACCAGGAGCTGGACTGAATGATCCTTGTGGGTCCCGTTCAACTCAGCATCTTCTGTGATTCTGTGATTCTGTAACATAGAGTAGCAAAACTGACCAGGAGAAGATCAGGGTTTTTTGATTTAGTAGAAAAGTTATTCTGACAGTATGGCAGGCTTATACAAATTTTAAAGCTTTTCTGCAGTTAAAAATTAAGGACTTAAAGTAAAAAGAAGGAAGTAGATAAGAAAGGGATAAAATCAGAAGACTTGCTGGAATTCAAGGAATGGGAGCTGGAGATCAGAAGGATGTGTTTGGACTGTGTGAAAATGGAAATAGAGGTAACCCTGAGGAACAGAGCCAAACTTTGGCAGAAGGAAAGAAATAGGCTTCCTCCTGAATAGCAGTGCTTGCTGACTTCCCAGTAAAAATTGCTGAACTTAGTATTTCTGCTCATGAATTTTGAAGTTAACATTTGTTTTTGTTGGAGAGTTTTTTTCTCTTCACTCTATCCCAAAATGAGTAAAATCCAGGCAATGTATGTGCCAGCCCAGCTCTTCTTTGAAAAGGGGACAAAGCTGATTTGTGAGACCCAACAAGTCTATTCTGTCTCCTTGGTATAGTGCTTTTATAAAGGAGGCATAAACAAGAACTAATTTCTATGGTTTTATGGCTTTTATTATTCAAGACAGTGAACAAACCTGATTTGGGGGGCTTTCTATTTTCTTTGCTGTTTGGAGGGGCAATCTTTTTAGCTACTTCAAGAATTGTATTAATGAGCTGTGAAGTCTTAAGAGAAAGAAAATTGTACAGCCCCCTGTTCCTCTTTGAAGAATACGATCAGGTCCAATTTAACATTAGAAGATCTGACTTGAAGATGTGTTCCCAGGACAGTTTCTTAAAATAAATACACAAACAGACACAAAAGAGAAGGAACATTTCTGCCAAGGAGCACAATCCAGGTTGGATTTATTGTGAAAAATCATGCAAGAATTGAAGAATTCTTCAAACATTTGAAGGTTTAAGAGTACATGGCAATATTCTGTTCTCCTAAGACAAAGCTGTGGGAAGAGGTGAAAAATCTTGAAGGATAGGTTTACCGGTAGCTATTAAACATGATAATCTGGCTATACTCCCATCTGCAAGTCCTAAACAACTGAAAGGGTTGAGCAGGGCTAGGATCAGACTATATGCGGTATTTTTATATGCTTTCCCTAAACATCTGCAGCTGACCTTTACTTGGAGATATGGTACTGGTTTAGATAGACTTCTGACTCTGTGTAGTCAGTTTTATATTCCTGTGGTCTTTGTGAGAGAAAACATGTGAAAATGTGAAGATCCTCTGATGTTTCAGCTGTTCTCTAGGGGAGAAGCAGTCATATCTGTAAGAGGTTCACTGAGGAAGCTGATCAGACACATCACAGATCTCCATAAACTTATTAATATTTTGGACTCCTTTAAGTGTCAAGAATGCATGTGAAGAAACTATACATTCATTTTTATCACTATCTGTGTCTTCTTGACATTGAAAAAAGGGATCAGCATCTCTGCTGGTTCCTCAGTTGAAAGGTGGATTGCAAAGAGTGACAATTTTTCAAAATAGATTTAACTTGCTATCCCTTTCTAGCTATCTTTAGAGATGTTTTTTATTTTCTTTTGCATTTAAATATTTCTTAAAACATTTCAAACATGCATACTCATCAGTAGCATATTGTTGCTGATACTTTCATAACTAAAAAATATTTTGAGTTCTTCCATTTTCCAGGAAAGCTCAGAGCTTTAAAAGTAAAAAAAAAAAAAAAAAAGGGATATTTTTAAGTAAATCATGCTAGTCTTTAAAAATCATTAATCTCTTTGCACGCTCTTGGTCTTGCACTGCCATCTGTTTTCTTTCAAATCTCCAGAAGTCTGTGACAGAAATACATGGGAATCCATGTTGTTCTGCATCAGCCTGCCAATTCTGCTCCTTTGCTTGTCAGGTCAAAGCAAACAACCTTTTCAAGAAGGAATGAAACAACTGGGGAACTGTTTAAGCATCATTGTCTCTGCTGATCCTTGCGTAGAAGTTTCCTGGACTCTTCTAGAGGTGTAACATAATTTCCTTTAAACATAAATCCATTGTTTTCCCCCAAGTGTGTTACAACAGTCCGTTCCCTCTGAAAGCATATAGTCAATATATCATCAGCCTACAATACAGGAAGTTCTGTTCTTTCCATTGGTTTAAGATCAAACTACGAATGCTGTGGATATTGTATGACCATTAGTCAGATTGTTTCTGATAGAGCTGGGTCATGTCAATGGACTGTTCCCATTTGACCTGAAGTGAAATGCTGAGAATATTTTCTTGTCAGAAATCATATGCTGCATAAAAATGTGAGGATAAATCACATACATATAGCAGACAAAGTCAGCAATTTGTTGTTTGCATTCAGCACTTTCCTCTGGAAAATTTCCAAGCACTTTACAAATATTAGTGGATTTAACATTTTGGGAAACTGAGGCACAACTTTCTCAGTGGCCTGCAAACTAATGGGAGTCTGTGCTATTTCATAAGTACTCTCACTGTAGGTAGGTTAGACCCATTTTTTCAGATATCTTTATGTCTTCTAAAGTGTTAGTGTAGCAAAGATATAGATATTAATTAAAATATTATAACATAATCTTAATCATTATGTTGCTTTTAGTTTCCTGTCTATAGACAAGCCATGTATTCACCAAAATCATACTTCTCCCAGAATGCAAGAATGTCACCCTATTGCAGAGTGGGTACTTTTCTCCTTTTTTACTCCCTCCCTCATGTCTTCCCAGAGCCTTTAGTTACAATCTCCAATCCTTCCTACACTCCACATTTCATTTAGGTTTTTGCCGGTACTGAGAGTATGGAACTTATGTACTACAGATAATGGTTGTAAGAGAATTTCCCTACTAGGTAGAATGGGATTATTTGTTAGATAAAATAGCATAGATCTGAAATAAGGTTTGCCAGGATATCATTCTTCCTTACAAACTTTAGGAATGGAGCCATCCACTAATGGAGACAATCTTGGTTTTCTTACTGAGTCACTGACCATTAAGTTGGGATGCCTGGACTGTGAGTACCCTCCTTAAATCCATTTGGCAGAATCCTGACCCCCTCCAGGCAGGTGACCTCCATCAGCATCTGCACAACAGATGAAAGAAAGCAGGATCTTGACCAAACATGAGGGGACTTCAGTCCTTTGCTACTTTTGCAGCCGTGTGTACAGCGGGAACCAATTAAACTGTTTCTAACAGCTGAGTGCACAGAGAGACAGTTGGTTTTGTTCTCGCTTGCTCTCTGATGTGTCAGCATCCTCCTGCACTGTTATGCAGGGATAGAGTAATAACCATGCGAGGGCCCTGCCAATATGAACTGTCTTCCAACTGTGCCCTACTGAGATATGAACTTGCCCTCATTGCTTGTTTCATACTTTTACTGCCCTGTGGGTCAGGCGTCCCAAAGAGTGAATCTCTCTGGCTCAGTTGTAGAGGCCCTGAAATGTGTTGCCAGTGCCAGAAGTACAAAGCTTGACCTTAGCCTTTCATCGTCAGCAGGATTCAGGCAGTCTGTGTGAATGTTACAAAGTCTTTGGCACTCACCATTACTAAGTTATAGGGAGAAAAACAGATGCGTTTTCTGACTGAAAATTTCTGAAAATTTCCTTGGGGGACCCATGAATTGTTTTCCAGCTGTGTCTGGACTTATCTCGAATAGCTTCATGTACCTGCTGGGGGACATGTGTTTCGCTATAAATGCCCCACTGTGCCCTTCATGACACATATTCTGTTTAATCAGAGGTAAAATTTAGCAAGTGACTCCTCACTGTCTCATCCCCTGCTTACTTTCAGTGGTGATGTTTAGTATGTTCACATCTATTGGGATGTCTCCAGGGGCCTCTGTTCTTTCTGGTTCACACATCTGTTAGTGTAGCTAAGCTACTGTGGAATGGGAGCCTTATCTAAGGAAATACTGTAAATACAAATTACAGTTGACCTATTGTAGTAACATTTTCATATGGCATCACTGTACTTTTATCAAAAAAGCAATATAAGGTTGCCACATCATTAGTTTTGAGAATCAGTTTTTTTATTACTGGCTTTGATTTTTTGCAAGATATGCCAACATACATATTGATTACGTGCAAATCAATATTTTGTGTTTTTTGCTAATTTTGACATAAATAAATAATTATCTCTAGCTTTTTGTATTTTTATCCACAGATAGGACTAAATTTTATAATCTCTAGAATCAGTTAACAAAGGTCAGGGAGATGATATTATACCTCTGCACAATGAAACACCTAACTTGTCATTGTCAGCTGCTTTAAACTAACAAAGAAAATCACTGCCTCACTTCAGACTGGAAAACTTCTCCAATTATTTCACATTGGTCACTTGAAAAGGGTCATGTTAATTTGTGATAGTTTTGGAATAAATTTGCTGTGGAGACTGCTGGACTTCATGCCTATTACACAGTTGTGTATGATTGTAGGAAACAGGATGTGAACACCTTGTAGTCTTATGCTGCCATGAATACACATGACCCAGAATCCATCTGACCACCCTACAGACTCCGGTGACATGTGGGAGGGCAGTGAATTAAAATGGAAGCAGATGGTGAAAAAGTACCTTCTGTGTTTTGCCTTGTCTTTTCTTTGAGGGATGTTGCCTGAAGTCTTTGATCCGAATAGCCTGCTGAGGAAACACGTCTCCAAGCTAGGCTGAAACAACACTGGGAACACTGTCTTCAGTTCTGGGTACTCAGTGCTAAGTGGTTACACAGTGGAGGAGAGAGATAGGCAGCTTTCATTTTTTCTTTGAGCCTTTTTTAGTTATGGTCCCTCAGGATTCTTGAGCTCCTTCAGGAATAAACCTAATTCACAAACAAGCTAGAGGGAGCTGGACAGTTTGGTGCCAGACTAGGGGGCAACACCCCCAGAGAAATGGGGAAAACTCTTTGGCTTCCATTAGAAATTCTTTAATTGTAAATCTTGGGCTCACTTCTGCTGGCTGACCACTGCCATTACCTTGGGGTATGTGTTTCTCAGTGTGTGATCTATCTCTTTCTTTGTTTGCTTGCTTGCTTGCAATGGAACAACCAAGGCTGCACAGAACTATAAATTTTATTTATTAGGTTTTTCTGTACAGAGTGTGTGAACCTAAATCCATGAGTTCTCTGGTTCCTCTATTTGTTAGATTTGGCATTTTAAAGCTTCTCACCAGCATTTTGGAAGCCTGTTTCTAGGGCTGAATTTTTCCATTCGATGTGGATCATAAACACTGCATCTTGTGATGCTATCAGGGTGGGAAATAATGGACCCTGTAGCCTCAGTGAAGCTCACAGAAACAGTTTTCCCAGTTCTGTGATATTTAACCTAGAAAATCTCCATGTAGAATAAGATGCCACACTGGATTTGTTTAGTAGCTCTGGGCTTCAGTTATCTCAGAACATCCTAGGAAGCTTTAGGGTCACAACAAATGTTGTACTGCTCCTAGGCAAATGCAGCCAGACTGGAGGTTGTTCAGCGGTCACTGTGCCTGGTTCATAAAACACCTTTTAAAAGCTCCCTTTTACATATTCACTGAGACACAGTAATCACCGCATTATACCAGCGTCTGTGTATCTGACACACCCAGTGATTTGTTTGCAGACTTTCCCACACCCTCAGAGTTGCTACTTCTTAGTTTGGGTCATTTCTACCATGTCTGTGTCAAGTGTCTTTTTCCCTCCAGATATTTTTGGGTGCAGCTGATTGCAGCAGGTCGAGAGGGCAATCCAAGTCTGCATTTTGCAGCTCACCTGTGTGGCACTATTAGAGAGATTTAAAGCAATCAGGCAACTGGACTGATTATTGTACGTGCCTTCCAAGTGAACTGTTCTAATTTTACTTCTATTCTACTCCTGCTTATGGAAGGTTTTTTGTTGGTGTTATTAGGCTTGGTTTGCTTTTACCTTTTATTTTTTTTTAATACTGTGTGGCTTCTATCTATGTGTTTACCCTTCCTCATTCTTTTTGCCCTCCTTTCTTTATGCAGCAGAGGAATATCATAGCACTGAGGATCTCAGATGGGCCTAACTAAACCTCACCACATGGAACCACTGGGCCAACAGAGGCCTTTTATTTTCTTACTGTCATTTGGTATCAGTACAAGGATTTTTTCAGACTTCTTCTTTAAATGGTCTTTCGGACGTGTCAGAAGTCCATGTGGTTATGTTTATCAGTATTTTATGACATTTTTGCCTTGTTTGACATGTGTCAACTACTGAAGGTTCTCTGCTGTAAAATGCATCAGAGGTGACTAAGTGGCTCCTTGTCCTGCCTGCTTTGCTAATTGTGCTGAGCCAAGTAGTATCTGTTGGGTATGCAAGCATGGAGAGTAAGGAAGGGCTTTGTCAACTCAAGAAAACTAATGAGTTGTAGGTAAGAGCTATGATGCTAGTTTGGCCAATAATTACAGGCTGCAGACTTCACAGGTCCCAAAAGCTAAGCAAACTCCATCTTGATTAATACTTTGATGAAATATTGAAAGGTATATGAAGCAGTGCTGATCACTTAGAGGCATGTATCAATTTTGAATCAGGCCCAAGAACAAAATTTGGGGAATTTGATATTATAGGATATCAGAGTTTCTTGTCTGTGCTCCACAGTGCTTTTGAGCACTAAACTAGTAATCTGTGAGGGAAAAAATATAATAGTTTAGACTATCAGAAAGCATAACTTATGAAATAAAGTAACAATTTTGGTCAGTACTTTATTTGGTTCAGTAATATACATAGTTCTCAGATACTTATGATTAGGTACACTAAGAATGGGACACAGCCTACTATAGCTGCATTTGATTTGTAGTTTCTCTTTGTCTTATGGTTGCTTATTTCTGACTCAGCACAGATTCTGAACAAACTGTCCTCTTCCAAAAATTGTTAATATAGATCGTCCCTTGGACTCCATTGCTCTCTGTCTAGGAGTTGGGTTCTACTGGTAGAATTACATGACAACATTTACAAAAATATTTCTTATCCGTTGATGCTTCAGTTTTTTGTGTTAAAAATTTATGTAATTTATTATGCGACCAAAACCACTTCAGCTCTAACAGATTTTGGCTTTGGCCTGTAGGGCTTGGGTTTTTCTTCAGAACTGGTGAGCATACACATTCCCAGTTGACTTCAAAAGAAGTTGTGGGTGCAGAGCATTCAGTCATTTGCCCAAGGTCACAGTAATGGTTAGGATCAGAGCTCTACAGGGCAGTTCATGGCTCCAAGTAAATAAACACATATGCTAGACCAGTAGAAACTTCTGAGCTGTGCAGGGATCTTGTGTAGCTGCACCTTAAGAAATGGGTCTTTCATGATCATATTTAGACAGCTACACTTTTATAATGAGAATAGCTATTGCCACCTGTGCAGTGACAGTAACTACCAGGAGAGCAGGAACTACTGTACACTATTGAAAGTGTCTTTTCAACTGTAATGATTGTTTTTGAAATATCACAGCTTGGGGATTGCTTGGAATGATTCTTCTGTGTTGCCTTGACCTACCTGGTTGCACAGTGTGAGCCAGTGTTTCATTTTCTATATCATTTACCATGACTGACTTTGCACCGAAGATGTGTGTGGACAATGCAGCAAGCCCTGCTGTTTTTTGTTTGGTTGGTGGGTTTTGTTTTTGTTTTTGTTTCTATATCCACTGCAATAAATTTAAGAAAATCTAACTGCTATACAAAGCAGCATGTTGGAGTGGCATCACAGCCTCATTCTTCCTTATAGTGTCAGCTGAATCGGCTAGGGAGTTCTGACTTCACCTTTTCACAAAGTCCAAGATCTCTCATTAGCACACTCCAGTGACTGGGGTGCAGCATGCTGAGCAAAACCTCCACATACTTCAGGAATAATGTAATCTAGTTTTTTGTCTGAGGTGTAAACATGATTTATCTAATGGTGATTTAGAACTTAAATAGAAGCAAGTCTGGAGAAGTGGGCTAAATATTTTTCTCATTTAGCTGAGTTGTCTAAACACTGGGGACTAAGATGAGCTTATGCAGAACCTCCTAACACTGAGTCTGAGTCAGGCACGATTATCCCTCTTTTAGAGAGTACAGAGTCAGAGACATGAATTGGCTTGCCCATGCCCACACAGAAATACGCAGGTAATGTCAGCATTACAACTTGATTACTCAGAAGTGCACAGATGTGCAATATGTATCACACTTCTTCCCAGCCTAAGTACTATGAAGACTTCTCGTGAGGGATCAGGTGCGCACTCTTATCCTGACAACTTTTATGAGTATGGGTTTTCTCTTTCATTGTGATTTTCTTTTTAATATTAAAACAATTGTTACTAAAGCAAAGTATTTCAATATGCACATTTTTGTCATCATTGTAAAAATACAGTTCCTTGGATCTGAAAATATTTGTACTTGTAGAACTTTCTTTTTTTGGCTCTACTAGGTAAACCAGTACACACTGGTGAAAAGTGAGAGAGAAAATATGAAGATTTTCAGAAGTGATTGAAGGAAATTTTCCTGGTCCTAGCAAAGCACAACACTGAAAATGTGAGGGCAAGCAAGCAATTTAAATGAAACTAGTAAGTTCTAAAGGTTTGGAAAACTTCAGGTTGATGCTGAGGCTGAGACTTAGGTTTCCTGTCTCTTTACAATTTATGAATACCTTTGTCTCTCCCTTGATGTTGGGCATAACTGTTTGTGTCAACTTCCCTGTGTCCCAGAGTAGAATCTGCAGGCCCTTTCCTTTAAAGTCTTTGGAATTTACATAACCCTGCAATTGTAGCAAGGCAAAATGTGGCTCTGGTTACAATAACAAGGGTTTAGGGAACGCAGGGAGAGATTGTAGCAGCAAAGGCATAAAAGCAAAACAAAACAAAGCTCTACATGCTGTTTTAATTTTCAGCAGCCACGTGAGAACTGTCCTGCCGTTCCTGGCTATAAATAAATCTCTGCCATCATAGGAAGACAAAAACCAAAACAGTTCACATTCCTCCCAAGTTTTCTTACGGTTATAAAAAATAAAGGAATGGTAAATATTTCAAAAGTAGAGTGTGTCTTTGCTAAGGAATGTCCAATTATTACTCAAGGGGGTTGATATTTGCATTAAGTAAAGAAATTTGGCATTTAGCCTCTCCCTGCTCCATCTCTGCCAGTTCTTTTAAGAAAATCACTAAGGACTGCATATCAAAAGTTTGCCAGGCAATACTTCTTGAACTCCATGCATTCACTGCCTTAGTGTCAGCTGAGGCAGGAACTTCCTTTGAGATGAATGAGCATTACACAGAAGTATGACTGTTGCTTCTTGTCAGATGCTACAGCCTAGTTCTTTTACACTGTGTGTTACGAAGGTAGAGACGAGGCTCTCTTCATTGTGTATTGAGATGCTGTGGCACTGATAGATGTAGATGTGAACGCAGAATCAAACAATGCTCATACAAAAGTAATATTATAAAAAGAAGCAGGCCCACTTGATAAGTAAGGTTAGAGTTACTACATGTGGCTGAATAAAGATTTGGTCACCCATTCAAATCCAGTTTTTTCACCATAATGAAAAATTGTTACATTTGCAAATGTTGTAGGACAAGCTACCTCACTTTTAGACTCGGGGATGAGAAGATGTAATGCCATGTGAATTGCACGACTAAGGATAGCTCTTCAGGGAATATAAGGACAGACTGAATTATTAAGTAGTAACAAGAACATTAATAGAGATAACCTTTAGTAGAGAGCCCTAGAGTAATCAGGACCATGTGATGGTTTCTGTACATTAATGAGATAAAAAGGTTTTGTTGAAACTTCTTTCTCAGAAGGCAGTGATGCCTTAAGTTTTTGCCAGTCCAAGGCATCAGTAGAGGTACAAGTCTGCCTTGTGTTTGTGTGGTGAATTCCCAAGCAGCAGAACTGGAGAATAAGAAATATCAACACCAGCAAACAAGGGAAGGAATTGTGGTATACAGGGAAACTGATTTAAATTGACCCTGACCAGTGGTATTGATTTGAATGGGCATGAGGTCTCTCAGAACAGGATATATTTGAATTTCTGAGTGTTCCCTAAAAACATAGGAAGGAAAGCTGCACCAGAGGAGGAACCTGATGTTGCTGTGAAATGTTTCTCTAATTACAGCATCTGTTGGACACTACCACATAATGGTGATGGACCACAAGCCAATTGAGAGCTTGTGAGAAATAAACCAGAGCAATGCTTTGGTGGATGTCTGTTATTGATCAAAAGAATGAGTAAAGAAGACCTTCTCAAGGCAACTGGAAGAGGTTCATGACCACCTCAGTGTCTGCTGGAGGAGCAATACTTCACAGCACAAGAAATCCAGGAGGTTTTTGGAGTGATGACAACTTCCTAACACAGATAATAGCTGAGCTGAAGAGTCACTCTACTGAACCTGAAACAAGGAAGAATGGACTGGGGGTGTGAAAGTTAAGGGTAGCTTTGTCTGCAGTGACCATGGGATGATAAAGTTAGGATCCTGAGAGGAGGGAGAAGTATAAAAAACAGGATCACAACCTTAGAATTCAGGAGAGCATATTGTGGCCTGATCAGGGACCTCCTTGAAAGAATTCCACAAGACATGACCCTGGCAAGAAGAGATGTTCATGGAGTCCAGTGATTTTTCAAGGATCACCTCTTTTAAACTCAAGTTCATTGTGATGAGCAGGGAATGAAACCAAGGTGACAGGAGGCATGTGTAGGTCAGCAAAGAGGTTCTAACTAGACATAAAAGGAAGTTTACAAGAGTTGGGAGTATGGTCAGGTGACTTGGAAGGAATATAAAGTCACTATTGAATGTGTGGTGATGGGATAAGGAAAATCAAGACCTACCTGGCCTTGAGTCTGCTAAGCGACATACAGGACAGCAAAAAGGATGTCTAAAAGGAGATTGATTGCAAAAGAAAGAAGAGGGAAAAAATAGACCCACTGCTGAATAGTCTAGAGAACCTGGTGGCAAAGTACAAAAAAAGAATGAGATGCTCTAGTCCTCTTGACTGTGATCTTCACTGGAAATACTCACCTTGAGAAATCCTGTCAGACCTGTTAGCTACAACATACAGAGTAAGGAAGACTAACCCTCGATTAATGAGAATTGGTTTAGGGAATATTTAACTGAACTGTGCAAATAAACAAATAAGTCTCTGGTACCTAATGGGAACCACTCAAAAATGCTGAGGGAGCTGTTTAATGTCAATGTGAAGCCGCTCTTGATTAGCTTTGAAAGGTTATAGCCACTGGGGGAGATTCCTGAGGACAGGAAGAAAGCAGTTGTTATTTTTATTTTCAAAAGGGACAAAAAAGGTTGTCTGGACAGGGTGAAGAGCCTTATCTCAGTCCCTAGAAAGGTGAAGGAATACACCATCCTAGAAACCAATTCCAGACATACGAAGGACAAGAGTATGACTAGAAGTACTCAGCACAAATCCATAAGGAGAAATCATTCCTGACCATCTTAATAGCCTTCTATGATGAGATAGGGAGCGAGTGGTAGATGCTGTTTATCTTGACTTTAGTAAGGCTTTTGACACTTTTACATAATGTCCTTATTGACAAACTGATGAACTGTGGGCTAGATAAGTGATTAGTGACATGGCTTAGTAGGTAGCTGAGCTGCTGGGCTAGAAAGGTTGTGGTCAGCAGCAACCAGATCAGCTGCAGTCCACAGAAGTAAATTATCTCAGGTTTAGTTCTGGGAAATGAAACTGTTTAACATCTTCATTAATGGTCTGGATGATGGGACTGACTGTATCCTAAGCAAGTTTGCTGACAACATAAAACTGGGAAGAAAATTGATAGACCAGATGGTACTGTTGTTTGAGGCATCTCAATAGGAATCTCATGAAATTGAACAAAGGAAAATATCAAGTCTTTTTCCTGAGAAGGAAAAGCCTTGTGCATCACCACAGGATGGGGCCAAACAGTTGGAAAACAGACCTGTGTAAAAGGACACAGAGTTCTGGTAGGCAATAATTTTAACATGAGTCTGAACTGTACCACTGTGGCAGACAACAGCCTTAGACAGTATTAAGAAAAACTGCCAGCAAGTTAAAACAAATGATGTTTCCTCTCTGCTCAATATTGGTGGGACACATCTGGAGTGTTGTGTCCAGTTCTGGGGCTCTGCAGGACAAGAAAGTGATGGAGAGAGTGTAATAAAGGGCTGCAAAGATGGTTAAAGGACTGGTATATCTGACATATGGGGAGAGACTGAGAGACCTGGGACTGCTTATCAACATATATGAATACTTGTTGATGTGGGGAGTAAAGAAGATGGAGCCACACACTTCTCTCTGGTGCCCAGTGGCAGGATGAGAGTTGATAGGCACAAACTAAAACACAGGAAATTCCATTTAAACATAAGAAAAATAATTTAATGTGTATGTGATCAAAACACTGAAACAAGTTGCTAAAAGACATTGAGGAGGCTCTATATGTAGAGACTCAAAACATGACTGGATGGGGCTCCAGGCAACCTTCTCTAGTTGACCCCCTTGGAGGAGATGATTGCCAGAGGTCTCATCCAACCTTAAATGTTCTGCACTCTGTGATACCTATTTTTTTTCTCATGGCTGAGTTAAAGCAGCTCAAGAATTGTGATCATAGCTGGCACTTACTATTTTGGTCCAAATACTACTTGGGATGTACTGTCCCACACCTTCTTAAAATAAGGGATGCCAGAACAAAATCATTAATTGTGGTGAAAGGTTTTTGGGGGGTGGGTAGCGGTGGAATTGCTTCCTGTGCTATAAGCAGTTTGAGGCTGGGTAGAGGACTTCACTCTCTTGTGATTCTAATGTGGTGTCTTTCAAATACTTACAGGGGGGTGGGGAGAATAGAGAGAGAGAGAGGCTGAATTTGGCTAATGTTGATAGACCTTGATTAAAGTTGATACTGTTACTTCATGGGGTTAATGAGGGAAAAACAAAGCCTTGTTTTTCTGTTATCCCCCAAAGACTACAGTTTCTATGAATAACCTTAAGTCACACATGGAGAAATTGACAATTCTAATGATGTTTCTCTTAAAACAGTTTAGTTAAATACCATGGGAAGCAAATAAGGAAAAGGTCGCCTTAATGGCATTTCCTAAAGTGACAGTACAGCAGCATTTGTGGAATGTCCTGGAGCATACTCATTTGGCTTTAATAAAAATTAATGAAAAAACCCAACAACTGAATGATAAAAGCAAATAATTCAAAACAGATATCCTTATAAATCCTGGAAATCATCTGTCTAGAGCATCTGATAGAAAGAAGAAAAAGCCAATAGTTCAGTATCCTCTGAAAATCATCTTTTGTATGTTAATCACACTCTGTGCAGAAAAAAAGATGTTTCTTTTTCATTATCAGTGATCACTTATGATCCCTGTACTCAAAGTTAATGTATAGAGTAACAAATCAACAATTTTTCTGCAGTGCAGATGCAATCAGTGTTGAAGATATGAGGTACATGTGAGATATTCCTATTGGACTTGATTGTAGAGTATATTAAGAACACTGCTGAGTGCTTCAGTGAAGACTAGCCCTGTGTTAAATTAAAAGAGACCATACAGGAACCTCTGTACATATTTCTTCTGTAATTTCGTTTGAAAGTGTAAAAACATTGAAGATGCCTTTTATATTGAGAGGAAGCTAAAAAGAACTATTTATTTGCAGTTGTTTCTCTAGACAACCATCTTTGCAATCAAAGCAGCTGTACTAATTTATCTAAAGAGGGGCTCTTCCTGCACAGTGAGGACCTGAACTGAACAGAGACCTACTGAGAGAAAGAGAGAGAGAAGAGCAAGTCAGAAACTACACAGATCGTCCAGGTTAGTTCTGATTTGCATATGGGGAATGGGAGAAGAACCGAATACCAGGGAAAATAATTTTAGCTGTCATTTTGTTTTCTTAAACATATATGATACCTACATTCACAAGGCAAGAGGAACTTTCTGCATACTGCAAGGTGGTAAGATGGTTTCTCAACTTAAGAGCAAAGTTGAGCAAACAGGGCCTCATGAGCCCAAATAATGGATGAGCAAGGTGTGTTTAGAAGCAGCACATATCCTAATGGCATAAAAATTGTAACCTCCAATCCCATCTGTGTCTTTACCTCATCACCATTTCAGCAGAACAGAACTTGTATCTAGGCTGTACTACAAGTGTTAGTCACACCATTACTCTGAGGGCCAACATATTAACTTGGTTTTGATTATAATTATAGTCTAAACTGCAGTTGTTTCTTTTATGTCAGTAAATAGACTTATTTGAAATAGCTTAGTAATGTTCTTGATTTTATGCTCCTTCCTTCCTTCCTTCCTTCCTTCCTTCCTTGC
>VXBU01014674.1:81462-108605 GCA_013400315.1 Bombycilla garrulus
TCCTTCCTTCCCTCCTTCCTTCCCTCCTTCCTTCCCTCCTTCCTTCCTCTCCCCGTTGGTGTAATTTAGAATACTTCAGTGTTTTGGTCTATTAAGAATTTGTGCATCCAATTTGTTCATGAAGCCTAATTACACCTAGGGTCTCATGATTTTCAGTGTCCTCTCTATTTTTTCTTGTAGACTTGCGACAGTCATTTACAGAGACAAAATAATGTGAAACCTTTTCTTCACATGGTATTTGCACTTTATGTGAAGCAATGCTGTGGAGTCTCGTGTCCCAGGTCCCTACTGACGCCAACTCTGCAGCAGTATTCACATGAGTGTAATGTGAGTGTGGAGAGTGGCTGAGTTAAGAAGGTGCCTGATGTAAATGAACAGGGCAGTGGTAAATCAGTGGTCAGGGCTCAAGTTTTGTCATGCTTCTGATGAACTGAGCAGTAAGTTTCCTGTGGTTGTCTCCATAGGCATGATACTGGTCTCTCTGTCAATGTCCTAAATAGTTTTCACAGCTGTTAAAACCTCATAGACACCAATACAAAAAATACAAGAGCTAAATTCAGATTTTTTCACATGAAACAAAACATGATGTTTGGCTCGCAGCTCCAATTTTCTATATATGCATGGTTATGTATTCAAAAGGTATAGATTTACTCCCCATAAATTTAAAACATTATTATTTTACATCTTTGAAGTCTTTTAAAAAACAGACTAATTAATTCCTGATTAGCTACATCCCTCTAGGTGAACAATTTCTTTTCTGGCATGTGCAGTGGTCTAGGAGCAAACAATGGTTTGAGGGGTCCAGTCTCTGTGCATGAACATCTTGCATAGAATCAAGGCCATTACGTAGTTAAATATATGCTGCTCTCCTGGCATGCAACAAGTTTCCCTCTGTCTCAGGCTGCCAGGATGGAATTAAAGCTTGCAGAACCTGGGTGTGCCCCTCTTCACTCAACTGCTTCACAGAGAAAGCAATATATTTTTTGTCTCCAGAGCAACTCTGCCTTCTGGTAATCATGCATGTACTACTTAGCACCTCACTGGAGCATGGGTGCTCTGCATTCCCTGTAAAATGAACCCTCTTGCCAAGTTCAACAAAGATGGTTTTCTTCTCTCCTGCCCTTACCCTCATAGTCAAGCAGATTTCCAAGAAAGCAAGTCAGCACCCTTTGCCTAGCAGTAAGGAGCCACCTTTCCGTAGGAACATTGTCCCATTTCCAAGACTCCTAAGCATACAGGAATTCCTGTAAAGAAGGTCAAGTATCCTTCGGGAAAGTGTGTGTCACAAAATAGGACAGATTTCATGTGATGAAAATATCTAAGACAAATCAGGGCAGGTTAAGAGTGGTCTAATAGAGGGAAGGCAAAAAACCCCAAAGCAAAGTAAAACAAGCAAATAAAAAAAACAAACCCAAAGTAGACTAAAACACCAATGCCCTCACAGCCAGAATAAAGAGCATGTCTATCAAATACTGAAACTAAATGTCATATGCAATTAATTGCTACAATAAGGCCAACTACCTTCCTAATTGATTTCTGCTTCTTACTAGGGAATCAGTGCTGCTGATTGGTTTGTATGTAAACTTTGAAGCATATGAATAATCAGAGTTTAGCAAGACACACCAACTGAAGCCAATTCTTCTAGGTCTTCTGCAAAGAATACTCAGTAAGCAAATGTCCTTGCACAGCATCACTGATAGAGCCAGGACTTTTTGCTCTGGCTACTTTTTTCCACTGAGAGGCTACAAAGCACTTAAAAGCATGCAGAACTGGCTATACTGAAATTATTTTCCAAGAAGTGAGTTTTCTTGGTAGAATAGGAGCAGTGGGACAGCTCAGTCACCAATTCTGCAAAAAGGAGGATATTTAGCTGGAGTTCCCTGCCTGCTGAACAGATGTTTCAGGATTCAATAGCCAATTTAAAAAATCCCAAGGCTGTTCTATTGGCACTAGGGTCTTAACATACCTCCATCAGCTTATAGACCACAGAGTTACAAGAGCAGTTTAAAAACTGACATTACTGTTTCACTTTGGATTTGTGTCAACCAGTAGTCAACCAGAGTAAACAACGTGGCCTAGATCCCATATGAGAATAAGAAGTAGAAATAACCATTCCCCTTCCATTTCTCTGTTCCTTTGATAGATACTGCTTTGATTTTCCTGGAAGTCACTGAGATCTCTGGCTTCATAGCTGAAGACTGACTTTATTTCTGACTGTATGAATGCACTTTTTTGGTTGGAACAAGATATGTTGACCTAGATCATTAATTCAATGATAGTCAATACAACATTAGGTATTCCTTAATTGCTTCCAAAATTTAAAAAGGCCCCCCAAGCCTCTCCCCTCTATGCAGCTAAACAAGTCCATGTAGGGAATAAAAAGGCAAAAAACCTCTGATCATTCAGAGCCAAAACTAATTTTTAAATTACTATTAGTGGAAGTTTATGTTGCAGTGCAGTTCAGTCATCTGGGATTCTTTTTCAAAAAGGTGAAAAAAAAATCCTTCCAGTGAAAAAACACTGAAGAATGTCATTAGGCAACAGCTGCCTAGGGACAAGCTCATGCCATCCACCTTAGTTCGCATATTTAGTAAATTTAGACAACAACTATATGCATAATAATGTTTATGATACAGATCACCTGTTTGCATACTGCATCTGTCTGTAAGGTAACCATTTGGTAGAACAGAGATTTTTAAAATAAAAATGATTCCTCTGGAAGATGGGAAAATATATACAGAATAGAATGAAGCATTCAAAAATAATGGGGAAGACAATGGAAGATTGCATTTTACAAATCAGTGCCCTCTATTTTGCTAAATTAAATTCAGCTGAAAAACTGTTTTTCTAAAGTTCTAGTCTGTGCAAAATATCATGAAGAAGTTCAAAATGGTTATAAAGTGTTAGGTGTGAACACAACACAAATTTCTTCAAGGGAGGCAAATGAAGCCATGACAAACCTGCTGACTACAAATATTTACAGTTGTCAGGGGCTGGTAACTACCTTTAATTGCCTACAGATGATCAGAGTTTTAGTGGCAGGAAATTTAATCTAATTTTGGCTGATTCTGTCTCTCTTGCCTTCAGGGATGTGGGTTTGAGTTAGGCTGTTATCTGAAAGTGAAGGTTTACTTTGAAGATGTTTGAGAAATACCAAGCAAAACTAAAGGGAGAAAAGAAACAACTCCTATAGGAGTTTCTTTTTTTCTCCTTTTTACTTCCAGTTGAGGTAAGAACAACTCACTTTCTAAAAGATTCTAAGCTTCTTCTTTTTGAAGAGTAAGTGCCTTTCCTTGTTCCATAGCTGTTATTCAAGATGCAGCAAATACTGATGTTCTCTTTCTCTCTCTCTCTTTCTCTCTCTCTCTTTCTCTCTCTCTCTCTTTCTCTCTCTCTCTTTCTCTCTCTTTTTTTTTTTAATCGTGAAACTATCCAGCTTTCATTTCCTTAACATTCAATATGTCTCCCATTGAACGCATCAAAGAAATAAGAACATGCNTCTTTGTCTTTCTTTTTCCTTCCCCTGACAGCACACAACTTGTGCAGACCACTCACTAATTCTTAACCAATACAGAGATGAGTATTTAATATGCTCAAGAAGCCAATAAAAGACAAGGAGCTGTGAACAACACAGTTGCAGTTTTAGTTGACTACACAATACAGTTTTAGTTGACCTGTATTTTGTAGTGTGGGCCGTCTTATGAAATGGAAACTCAATCTCTTCATGTAAGAAAAATTGGTAGAAGTAACTTGATAGATAGTGCATTGATTTCAGGCATTGCCAAGAAATTATCTTCATACTGAACGCCATAACTTTCATTAACTACACAACTCTTACAGATCTGATAAGGTTTCATTTCTAGGAGCAAATTAATTTATTTATTCCTAAACATTTTTTTAAACTGAGAAAATAAACTCACCAAAAATAAATGTTTGTGCTGGGTTTGTAGTGGCATCTTACAAAACCATATTCTTTCACAGTGTCAAGAATGCTGCAGGAGAATAACACCAGCAATGCATCAGATGTAAGCTAACCCTACCAGCAATAAGTTTTATCACAGTTTTCACTCAACAGCCACATGAATGTACTCATGCATTATGGTTCATCAAGTGCAAAAAAAATCTTGTGGCACTTATAAATTTTAAATACTAATGAATGTTATTTCAGATGAGCTTTGTCTAGACCTTTACTTTTAAAAAGTTCAAGGCAGGTTGTCAAAATGGTGTATCAACAACATTAAAGATGTTGGTTAGGTTAGGATTGAAAAACTTTAATCTGAAAAAAGTTAAAAATAATTTTAGGAGGATTATATAAACTAAATTAATGTACATTCATTTCTATTATATTGACTAGATATGCCTCATTTCAGCCCCTCAGCAACAGGGGACAGAATTTTGTGTGGTTAATTGGTAAGTGATGATAGTGATGGCTCCACCACCACATTACATCCAATGTCAGTGTATAGTACTAATACTGCTCTGTATTTCAGAGTGGAGGGGTGCTCAAAACATTGTGGGGCATTTCAGAGACAGGGGAAACATGCTGAAATGATGAGAGGGTAGGAAAGTCCTGTTAGTCCTGTACCCTGTGGTAACTGAGCTGTTGACCCTGTGGCTGCACAGGGTGGTGGTGTCAGGCAAGGCACACAGCCAAGCGCACAGAGCCGTGGTGTTTACTCTTACTGTCAGATGGAGCAGGCAGCCTGGCACTGGGTCTCCTCTCACAATGGACACTTTTGTTGTTAGATTAATATATCCGTGTCCTTTTGTTTTGATGAGGGATCTAACAAACACTTCATATCTCCAGAGGTGGAGCAACATCTCAGAGAAGCTTTTGCTTCTGTCTTCTGAAAGGAATGCGGTTTTGAGCAGCAAATTATTTGATTTTGTGTGTCCCTTTCTCCTTTTCACTCTGTACTATTCTGGGCCCTTATACATAAATAATACTACAGCTTCTTTGCTTTTGACCTTGGTCTTCAGAACTTAAAAATTCTTGTGAAAATAGGTGATTTCTTTAATAGTTTTATTCCTAAATTCAGAAGGAGCTGCCTTTGTGGGTATGTTTGTGCTGCCCTGCAAAGCAGGCATTGTGTGATGCACTGTTCAGAGAGACAAACTTTTTGGCACCTTTAGCAGGACTTTTGGTTTTGCTGTCCCCTTTAAGCTAAGACACCAAAATACCTCCTGTTAAATGTCACTTCTTGTGCAAGGGAATGCTCCACTGAATCAAACACTTTTACAAACAGCAACACTTTTCAGTTTTCTCTGAGGTATCTCCAGTTCAGTATTTCATAATAAAAAACCAGCTTCTCCGTCAGCTTCTATTCCAAGCTGTTACTAAGGCAAGTATTAAATTATGTAACACCAGAATTTCATGTATCTTCTTGTAATTGAGTGAACAGAGTCGCAGAATCAGTTATTATCTAGTTTCATTTACTGGTGCCTAAATACTGAAGTGTGCAGCAGAATTCAAATTGTATGTACCACACTTTTCTCCTACAGCCAGTAATAGAAAACAGGAGTTGTGCTGCAGCCATGAGACAATGCTCTGTCAATGGAACATCCAGATGTTGCGGTGAGAGGGGGCCAGCTTTCGCTTGGGATTATGAGGAGAGTAAGGAGCAACATATGTCAGGAACTGCAGATATTCCTTTTTTATCTTGACATTTATGGAGATTAGATCATTCTTCCAGTGGCACAAGCCTGTTTCCCGCTGGCACTTTCTGGTGTTTTGCACATTCTTGTTTTGTGTGTGTGGAACAGCATCACTTTATCTTCCCACCCAGCCCCCATTTTCTCTCCATCATGGTGTATCTTTGCCATTCAATTTCCCATCTACTGCAGCACCTTACCCTATTGTCTCACAGTCAGACTCTGCCTGCTTTGAACATATCAGAACAACCTTAGCTAAGGCATCAAATAGATGACCAGCTTTGTCTTAAAGATGGGTATTTCATTAACTTTTAACTAATGGACAGGAACATTTATCTTTGTTACATTGTATCATAATAAATGGTTCAGTTTGGAACTGTGAGCAGGGAGATAGCCTTGGTATTGTGAGCACACCGAACCCCTGTGCCTTGGCCTGCTGCTGCAGGTTAGTTTCTAGGGCTGGATACAGATCTCTGGCTTCAGAACCTTTGCTGTAGAAAGGAGAGGGATGGAAGAGAAGGAATTGGTTAATCATTCCCAGGTCTTCTTTCAGGCCTTCTTTCCTTTTGCAATAAGAAACTGAGAACTTAGAGATGAGGTGGGGGGACCAAGGCAGTTAGATGGAGCTCGAAAGGTGGAGATCAGCTACAGTAGTACATGACATGCAGAACAGGGAAAGACGGAGTAAATGGGGAAGGACTTAGGGGAAAACATGAAAAAAAGTGATAGCTAGAGATGTGGGTGGGAAATGAGGATTAATAGACCAATGGGAATGTGTGAACAGAGAGGACTGATGGAATTTTAAGATCTCTTCTACCATGCACCACATGTATTTTGCATGTGTAAATAACATAAAACTTTCTCAGGCTTTATGCTGAGAAAGGCAGGAGCATAGTACAGCTCATACTAGAGGAACTCTGATGGGTCCCTGTGGTTTCATACAAAGCTCAAAGTGCTGAATATTGTAATTTAGTCATGTGGCCAAATGGCTACTTTGCTTACAGGGCAGAAGGCATACATGCCAGTAGTTAGTGGGTACCTACTGAGCCTGTTTGTGATGGGCCATTATCATCAAAAGGGCTGCATTCAACTTTTCATTTGTACCCACGTTCTTCTCCATAGGACTAACGAAACAGAAAGAAAGACATCATGGCTTGCAAGGAGTTTGTACCTGTTCTGTGCTTATTGTGCATTGGTTTAAGTGAAGGCAGAGAGGACAGGACAGTGCTGACTTGGCCTCATCTTGTTTGGCTTGGCCTGCGAGTTTGAAGGCAGCATTTCCCCCATTACTTGCTTTCTCTGGATGTGTCATTAAAGATACACATATCTGTGTGTGTATATCTATGACTTTGCCTTGTGATATGTGTTGATTGGTATTGTCATCATGAGAGTTCAGTTATTGCAAAGAAAACAAATGTCTTACACATACCAAGAGCCAACTATATATTTGAGTTTAGAAAAAAAGAGATTTTGCAGATGATGTTACTATCTCTGAATTTCAGTGTTTCTATTTAACAGAGAATGCAGTTTCTTTCACTGCAGACAGCAACACATACGAGGCAGACAACTCCCCTTCATTAATCCAGCTGTTAAAATCAGATACGGTTAAAAGTGAAGTCAGAAAACAGCAAACATGGTAGAAACAGAGGTTTACACGGGATTAAAGCTATTTGGAGAATGAATGGAGAAGAAAAACTAGGAAATGAAGGGTTTTTATTTAGTTAAATCATACCCTCTCCATTACAGGAAATAAAATCTCTTAAGGTCAGACTGAGCTGGGCACAGGAGATGAGGGATCTCATCCCCGGGCCGCTGCAGACCATGGCTTGGGGACAGTGTGCCGCAGCGTAAGTCAGGGAGCGGGAGGCTGGCGAGTGCTTCCCGCGGGGGTCCCAGCCGCAGCCGGGATCCTCCCGGGGCTCCCACTGCCCCGGTCCCCGCGCGGACCCTGCCGCCTCCTGCCCCAGCGCCCTTGCGGAGAGCACGGCGGAAGCCAAGATTAAACCCCGCCACACCCGAAAGCCTTGAGTGGAAAGCTATGTGGAAGAGCGTTCCTGTTCCCGAGGCATGCAGGAGAGCGTCTCTCAGCGACGGCGATGGTTATCGCGGCGATGACCCCCCTCGGCTCTCCGCGGCGCTCCCGCCCGCAGCGCCGCCCGAGCAGCGGCGGCGGCTCCCGGAGCCGAGCGCGGCCGCCAGCCCGGCGCGGGGCCCTTTAAGAGAGCGCGGCACGGTAGCAGGGGCCGGCCCTGCCTCCCGCAGCCCGCAGCGCTGGAGCGGCGCTGGGGAATGGGAAGCAGTTCCTGGTCTGGGTCCGAGAGAGCGCACGTAGCAGCAGCAGCAGCCGCCGCTGCAGTAGGAGCAGCAGCAGCAGCAGCAGGCACCACAGCTCCGCTCGCTCAGCAGCATCCAGCGTGGGGATCAGCGCTCTGCCTGGCTCCCTGACACGGCATGGACGTTCCTGAGCATTGAGCTCAGCCGCTGTAAAAAGCAAGTAGGAAAATACACATCTGGATAAAATTGGTAAGTCAAACTAGAGTCACATCCTCTTCCTTGGACTGCAGTTTTCCAGTCTCTTAATTTGTAATGTTCTTTGCAGCTTTTTTTTTTAAATTTTTTTTTTTTTTTAACTTTTAAGCGTAGCAGCTGGGAAAACATGGAGGCAGAATAAAAGTGTATACAAACTTCGACCATTTGTCAGTGCTTGTGCTCCTATTTTTGAAATCCTCTTTTCACACAGAAGCTCTGCTGCAGGAGTGAGGAAGGAGAAACTAGCAAGTGCTTTTTTTTTATGTGGGGGGACAGAAATATAATAAGAGTTGTAATTGGCTTTTCCTTAGGACCTGATTAAAGATTTCAAAAAACAAACAAAAAAAACCCCAACAAAACACAGCAAAACAAACTCTTACTTGTAAGAAGCTTGAGATGACTTGTCATTTACTTTTCCAGAGTAAACTCAAGTCTCGTGTTGAAGTTTTGAACGCACTGAGATCTGTACAGCAAGGAGAAGGAACTTTTTAAAGTTGTCAGTGTAAATCTGGGTGCCGAAGTATAGCCGGGCAAATGTTGTATATATTTGTTTAAATTTCAGTAAATCCATCGCCAGCCCTGGGAGGGGAGGCAGGAGATGCCATTTCCCCCGTGGCGGACAGAGGGCGCTGTTGCTGCACCCGGCATTAGCCTCCCCGAAACGGGGAGCTGCTAAAAATCCAAGAGGAAAATCGACTGGAGGCGAGATGTTTTAAACCATTAAACCAGCAACACAAGTGCAAAGCTGCAGTACGTAGCATCCAGTTGGAGCAAGCCATAGTTTTTAATTTTCATTCCCCTAAGTTTTGGGGGCAGTATTTTTGTTTGGTTGATTTGTACGAGATTATCTGAATTACGAAGAAAAGTGTGTTAGAGCCTGGTTATGACCTTGTTATCTTTTCTGGAGTGTGTTGTCGAGTCATCCTGGATCAAGAATGGGAGGGAAAGTGTGGAATCTCTTGACAGAAATGTTATTTCAGTAGTGGTGTGGAAGATGGGGAAGAACTGTCACTCAGTGTTGATCAAGTTGCAGTGTTGATCAAGTTGGACATGTGACATGGGAACATATCCTTTGTATCCAGTACAGATGTACAGCAGAGGTTAGAGATCTACCAGTGACTAGGACCTGTAAGCCCTAATCACTGAATGGCATATTGTCACGTAGTCTGGGGAGAGGGGAAGGGTCACGTCCAGGTATACAGCTTTCCTTATAGAAATCCCTATACCACTACAAGAGACTGACAATTGTGCCATATTTCATCCATATAAGCAAAGAATTAGAAAGTGCAGCAATAATCTCTTCTTACCTTTGTGTGTGTATATATCACCTGGTGTGTAAAATATTCTTCTTTGTGGAGTAGGAATTTGGGTTTACTTAAATCAAAGGATTTAAAAGTAATGAAGGTATTAACTTACGCAGCTGCCTTGTGAGTAGAGAAGGACCAGAGCTGTCAATTTCCCCTCTGATCCAACTTCGCTTAGAACTCGATGTTTCTGCTGTGACCTGGGGCTTTGGTTGTGCCTCAAACAAGACTTTTCTGTCTGACTGTACTCCTGTTACTTACAAATCACTTGCAGTGGAGTGGAAAGATTTGCAGGTTTTGAGTCCTTAATGTGAGACATGCTGGGCAAAGCAGATTAAAAGAACTGAATGACCATATGGAACGCAGTAATTCTGACTACCAATTATTATGGCTCATTGAAAAGTTTAGAGTTCTACTGCCTCTGCTGAATCAGTGGAGTATGTGAAGACAATTTTCTTACCTGCAAGAGACAGTAAAACACTTACTGTGCAGCAGTGCATCCTTGTGATGTGATTAGTTTCTAATTTCTTTATACTCCTTATGCTTCATTAGACATCCAGGTATGAATGGCCCATAAAAATGATTTGGTGGATTAGAGAAAAGATTTCTCTCTTCAGCTCCTCTCTGAACTAGCAGGCTTTAGTCAGGTGTCTGACTACTGCCTCAGTAACTTAGGGAGCAATCTCTTTCACCTCCCTTCAAGCACATTGCAAGTTCATTGAGAATGATAGACCTATCAGACACTCTGAAACACATTTGAACCTAGAAGATGCTTGCCTTTGTAGGAGAATAATTTATACATTCAAAGTGTCTCCTCCACCATCACTGATGTCCAGCTAAGCTCTTAAAAGTTGCTTCTCTGCATTATTTGTCTGCATTACATGTTTAATATGGTAGCTGTAGTTGTTTCATTTTAATTCTCCTAGTTGCCTGTATTTAAAATTAAAATATTTTCTTCACAAATGGAGAAAATAGTGTGATGTGCCAGATCTGATTTTTACTGTGTTGACTGGAAATTCACTTCAGTATTTGTTTTATTTTGCTCCCAAGTGGTTTGCTTTGAGTTATTTTGTACCTGGGAGTCAACGTGTAAGTCTGTCTGTGGCTGATGCTGAGGTCATAGTTAACTCCTGCAGAGTTCCCAAAACATTAGCTTAATATGACATATGTATGTGATACTTGAAATGTAAAGGGATCATCTGCCTGTATTTATGCTAAATTACAGAAATGGAGCTTCCTTGAATAGCTTTTTCATTAGAGACCACTAATCTTTTTACCTGCCAGTTGATACTTATGGCAGTGTTATAAATTCAATGACTGCCATTGGAGCACTTGTCTACTACTTGCTTACACTGACAGTAACTCTGCCAAGTGAGTTTAGCCAGAGCAACACTCATGATTACTCAACAAATTACTGTCAGCTTGGTTTCTAATGCAATTTTTTTTGTCATTGTTTCACAGAGCTTCAGGTTAATTAATCTTTGAGCATCTTATAATAGTTTACTTGATGAAGCCTACTGCAAAATCCTTTCTCTTAGAATGTTTCCAGCATTATGAAGTTCTGGATGTTACCACAGGTTATCAAGGCTTGTTGGTGCTCACACAGCTATGGTGAATCTGGCCTTGTTTGTTGTAGGTAAAGTCTCTTTCTGCTTTATATAACAGAACCAGGATTCCAACTTAAAACCCCAGTTTCATATCAAAGGCTGACTGTGCTGGTAACATAGTAACTTGCTTTTTTCTTTGATAAGAGATTTTGTATTTTTTATACTGAACAGTGATAGGTGTGGTTTAATGCCAGATTTATTTGCCTGTCTCTACTTTAACATTTGGAATGCCACATTTTCCATTACACATGGGACAAATTTATCTGTATTAGTGGAGACCCCTCAAGATGTTGTCCTGTGCAAGATCAAAACATGTTAACTTGCACAGAATATGAAGGAAAGTAAATAAGATTTAATAGCTCTGAAGGTGGATGTGGAAAGGAATTAATGCAGGAATGTATTCCCCAAAGAATATTTCCAGTGAAGCAGATACCTCTGTGTAGCTAGTCCTGACTCTCCCAGGGAGACTACGTCAGACCTGTTAATACTTATGTGGATAAGGATCCTCTAAAGAATTAATTTATTTTCGTCTTCACATATTTACATCTGTCATTTCACATCTGAGACAATTGATGACTGAGCTTTTCCTTTTATTTGATGTAATTCCGAAATTCTTTTCTTCTTAGCCAGATTCATCAGAATCCTTGAAAACTTCAATCTCTTCTTTATCTCAATCTATTGTTGAGAGCATTATTTCTTAAACATAAAAATAATGAACAAGAAGTCTTTAAAAATTTTTAGGCACTCTACCAGTAGTTTATAATGCTTTCAAAAACATGGTAGTGACCTAATGTATCATTAAATTATGACATTTAAGTACTGCATTGACCTTGCCAGCCGCTAAATCAAGCAATGGTGAAATCCCTTTTGTTCTTTTTGTTACACCCTGAAACCTGTAAAATAATCTTTTGAGCATTTGGCAAAAGTATATATCAAGTTGATGTATTTTGTAGCATGAAATGTGGAAAAGAGGTAGGAATTTTTAGCCTCTAGGGACCAAAAAAGGTACTGCTGAGATTCCCCCATCCTCCTTTTCATAAAGTCAAGAGACCGTGGATTGTAAAGGTTCCATATAAGAAGAAAAAACCAAGGTTTCAGGCAGCTGGCAGTGCTACTGTTTCATGAGGGCTGCAATTCTCAGTGCCTTCATTGGAAAGATTAGGTTTTATACTCAAGGCTGTTTTTTACCATCTTGTCAAATTCTCCCTTTGGGGAGGGAATGGGGTGGGGTGTGGCATGGAACTGATTGACAGTGCGTATTCTGACTTTTGAAATGGAGCAGAGATTAAAAGAAGTTCTGAAGTCTTCATCTGCATCACTTTTAGTTTCCTGCTGTCACACATTGTTCCCTTTGAGAAATGTGACATGGTGAAAAATGTGGATGGGCAGAGGGAGCACCAAATGATAAACTCTCTTTTATACCACTTTGTGTATAATGCAATATTCAGGGGCAGCAGGAGGGCTAATGGCACTCTTTGCAACTGCCCTTCCCAGTGCTTTTCACTTGTGCTTCACTTTATTTCTCATCTGGGTGTTCTGTCATTTGGCCAGTATGATGTGTTACCAGTGTGTGTCTAGCTCTGCAGCCTCTTTCTGGATGTGGATCAAGCTGTACCTGTAACTTTACCTACATCTCTTTATTAACTGGCATGAGCATATACTTCTGTTTATTTTGAAATCCATGAAAAGTACATGAAGAAACACTGTAATTTTATTTCTCCAAGAGACTCTTTTCCAGCAGCTGATGAAATCCAAGCTCAAGCCAGATGAAAAGCTCTTATGTTATCATTTTCAGTTAATTAAAAAAATAAACGCCAAATCCCTTACAGCAGTGGGTTTATAACTACTGTGTGTGTATGTGTGTATTCATGTGCATGCCCACACCAGTGCTTCACTCTCATGTGCCTTTGACAGCACACTGGAAATTATCATACACCTTTAGGTTCACAACATGATGCAGGGATACAGCGGTGAATGGAGGAGTTTGGTTGCTTTAGTACATCTTACAGTAGCTGAAACAGACCCAAAATAAAGTAAAAGCTTTAGTGTTTGCCTTAAGATGACAACATTTTTGTTTTTTTCTTTTTTTTTTTTTTTTTTTAAGAAAACACGCTAAAGGCTCAATTTTTATCTTCTGGTAGGCAAGAAAAATATTTTTTCTGGCAATTTCATACTTTATTAAAATGAACACTTACTCGATAAAATGTGCCAAATTTGTGTGTGCTAAAAGGCAGGAAGCTGGGTTTGCTGGAATAGAAAGGTGCACTGGCAGCTGAGGCTGAACTACCTCTTGGCACCCTATCTGTCTGTTAAGTGCACATCCTGGTAAACTGCAGGATTATTATGTTCAACAAATCCTGGAAAGCTTCACTGGTGAGTTAGATTTCTTTTGCTTTCCTTTTAAGAAGGTAAAATTAATTTCTTTTGGGTGAAAGCTGTTAAACTGACAGATTTGGAAGACCGCATTCTCTTTGTTTAGTCACAGAATAAGTGATGCTTTGGACCTTGGCTGAGTCACCTTCCCCAGTGCTGCTTTCTAGTTGCATGTTTTGGGCAGGCAATGGATCAAACCCAACGTTTAGCATCTTTCTGTTCAACTTTTTATTTTTTTTTTTTTTTGGCCATCATAGTCAGATTCCTGACAATGAGATGACTATTTAATTTTGAGATGGCTTCTTCTTGAATCTCATTAGGTTTTGCTGACAGAAGTCCTTGTGGATCTTTCTGTTTCAAGTGACAAACTTGCTCACTTATTAGAACAGCCTTGATCAATTCATTTCACATGAGCAATAATCAAGTGGGAATGGTTTTTGGTCATCATCCAGAATGGATTCAGCCTAGTGACCTGATAGAAGGACATATTGTATTCCATTACCAGCCCTGTGAATCATTCAATCTCCCGATTGAATGTGGTTTTTCAGTACTCCACTTGCATTACACAAGCCCTGTGTTTTTAGGCTCTGCGTTCTTTTCCCGATTCAGAGGCCCTTTGGAAAGTTTCATGTGGGCTTTTGCATTAAGCTCATCTAGAAATCAAAGACTCTGAACTGCAGATGGTTTCTTTCAGGGTGGGACAGAGGGACTGCGTGTGACAGTGGCACAGGGTTTGTTGTAATGCCTGCAAGGATGTGTAATAACTGTAGTGTAGCCTTTTGGCAGGATATTGTGTTTTTTAAAAAAGATACTGTTTTTAAGTATTATGCAAACTTTGTATTTTTATGTTTGTATATGTATCTGCTTCCCCTTTTCCCTGAGACTTTAACAATGACTCTTTTAATCATATTCTCTACGAAGAAAATAAATTTCTGTCTTGATCATAAAAGTATATATTTGTACTGGAAGCTGTTTTTCACTCTTTGTGCTGGTTGTTTTTTAATGGCACACTACTCAGGTTATAGAGTGAAACTTGGCCAGGTAGTTCCAACTTCCTGTTTCTTGCTCACTTCCCTGACAGTTCTTTCATCGTCTAATACTATAAGCATTTGGGTTGGAAGCCCTTCAGGGATTTATTTATATTGAACAACCTTTTCTTTTTTCTGTGGTTTTATTTTTTTTCCACTTAAGAAAATACCCAAGAACAAACAAGGAGTTCTAGTGATGTTAGGTTTTAGGCAATAATGTTATGCTTTTGCCAAGCATCCAATGTCATGCTTAAGGTGGCTGACTTGTAGGTGAAATTAAAATGGGAAAATGAAAACATACTCTAGACAAGCTGTTTTTTCCCCATTTCATTTACCTTTTCAATGCAACTTAATTAAGTGGAGGCAATGAAACCACTACAGTGCTTCAACTTTGAGCACAATAGGGAGAACGAGAAAGTGGCTGTGAAAGTTTGGAGACTTACGCTCGTGCTTGCTACTTTGACTTCATGTCCCAAGGCCCAGACAATCAAAATAGCTCAGAGAGAAATTTTCAGTTTCTCAGCCCTAGAACAAAATGACATGAATAGTCAGGCATCTAATGTGAAAAATTCTTTAGGAAAATATAGGATCTCATACCTCAGAAATATTTGCACTCTTTTGGAAGTCCTGTCTCTCATCTTTACTCAGTGATTAACAGAAATAATTTAATATTTCAGAAGAAAATTATTTGCTAATCTGCACAGGGTGCTGTAAGGTGTTTTAATAAGAAAAACTCCTTTTTAATGCTCTTGCATGTTTTAACATGACTTCCTCGGGAACCAGGAGTAGAGTTCTAGTACAGGGTACCTGCAATATGGCTGGTTTTCCAGTTCAGCCTTAAAGTTATGGCTTTTTTTCTCTCCTTTTTTTTCCTTCCTTACTTAATTTACAAACCTCTTTGACACCAAAAATCTGCTAGACCAACAGGGGACCATTCTCAGCCCTCAGAATTTCTTGTGGGACAGCAGTCACAGGGAGCTTATGGGTTACCAAATATGTCTAGGGATTCTGCTTCTGAGGACCACTTTGTACAGGACATGAATGAAAAACCAGCAGAACAAACCAGCACCAGCAAAAGAACTTCTGCATTAAATGTTTTTGTTCTCTTTTTTTTTTTCTCAAATGCGAGAGATCAGATATGGTAAACAGTGTTGATGTGTATGGATGGGGTTAGATAGCTGCTGCTGTACAACAGTATGTAAAAAAATGACGTGTATTTAAAAATATAAATGTTGATGAATAATGGATACATGCAGTTATGATCATTACTTTTTAGTTGTACGGCTTGAAGGGCCTGAAGTGGATTTGATTCTACACATGGCTGCATGTGTGGAAGGGATATACATGAAGTTATCATGCTACTTGCTTTATTGAGCCCCTTATCCCAGTGTCTGAAACTGTGATTTGTTATGCTGTGATATGATCTGAAATAGAACCACAACTCACTGTAGCGGGTTCTTTCAATCTCCTGGGAATGTTTGTCTGGCTTTAATGCATGAAACTGCAATGTGTAATACAGAGCTGCAGCTTATCATGAAACCCAAATGTGTAATATTGTGCTGCAGCTTATAGATCAACACTGAGTCCATTTGTGGGAATGAATGAATACCTCATGTTTGATATGCTGCAGGAGAGTTCATGGATGATTTCTTATGTTACAGTGCTATATATTTCATGCTTTTTCAACTTCATGTGTTTAGCATTTTCCTGTGTGTAGAATAGGGTGGTATTATCCTGGGCTTTTCAATATAGAAATAGAATGTGAAGAGATTTCTCCCTGCTGACTCTTTTTAATGATTTCAGAGATTTCTTTCCAGCAAAACTTTGGTAAAGTCTGAAAAATACAGGTGATCACTTCTATACCCATCCACACATTTCTCAGCTATAAAACTTCTTTGTTTCACTTGAATTCTTCCTGCATGATTTTCTTTGTTAATTTTCTCACTTATTTACCTCTTTTTACAGTTCCTTTGACAGCTTTAACCCCTGGATGCAGGTCAGAGAAGATAACTTCTAAGCAATGTAGTCAACTGATTGCATGGTAGGTGGGAGGGTTCACCTCTATCCTGCTCCTTGCAGGTGATCATAGCTATCATGGAACGTTATTCTTGTTTCCCTTATGACCCAAATTTTTACCCAAAAATACATAAGTACATACAGGTGAATAAATGGCGCTCAAAAAAACTTCCATAAATTTCCTTAATAAAGAAAGCAGACTCACCCTTATTCTAGCTGCCCAGCTACTATTCCAGTTTTAGTGTACCTTGTATCTAGTTTTTATTTTTTTATCTATCCTGTCTTGGCTCAGCAGAGGATGAGGTCTGCAGGACTGAAGGAGATGTCCTGAGTCACAGAGTACACAATTTTTGTAATTGCAGGAAATTATGTTGCAGAATTCCCTTAGTTAATTTATCAATCTCTGTCTCAAATGGCTTTTGCTCCTGTTGCTTCGTATTGGGAAGCCATTCAAGAACCTCACTTCTCTGGTGTTTATAAATCTGCTTCTAATTTCCAAACTAAATTTGTTCTTAGCCCGTTCATGCCCATTTGGTTTTATGCCAACACTGCTCTCTAACTTTAATCGTTCTTCTCCTTGCACACAATCCTCCTGTGATCTAAGAGGATTCTTGTCTTTCTCTCATTCTGTTTTTTCCCTAAGAGGTAAGATAATTAAAACTGTGCATCTCTTCATTATGTTCTTTATTATCAATGTCATTGGTTTGATAAATCCTTTAGACTTGAGAGCTTTTTGGCCTTTCCAGTCAGTTCTTGGACAGAAGCAGGAAAAGGTGGCTGTTTGTGTTTTCCTAGACAGACAGTATTTGTAACTTTTTGTTAACTCTGAGGCCAGGAGGGTGAGATGGGAAGAGGGAGAAAGTGGCCTGCATGTTTCTGCATTTATAAAAAGCTTTAACTGGGGACTTTGTGAAGAATGATTTGGGTTTGAGGATCTGGTGCCTGGGATAGGCAAAGGCATTGATGTAGTTCTTTTCGTCCAGTCCAGCTCTCCCATTGCTCTATAAAAATGTGCTTGAAATGAGCAGCTGATAAAATTTCTGGAGGGGATGCAGCTCACAAATAAGTTTTTGAGGGCAACTTTCCAGCTGTTTCCTCAGAAGGAATGAGGCAAGCGGCTCCCAGAGCTCCAGACAAATGCCTGGGATCTTTGTTCCTCAGAGTGCGTGGAGAGTCCCTGAGAAGAACTGAGAGGCTGGAGACTGATGGAGAGATGAGGCCAAGGCTTGCAGTGGGAACCTCCTGCTGTCAGGATCCCACGCTAAGCTGCACTTGAGGGCGGGCATGGAGGGGAGAGAGAAAGCTGAGTAAGGTTTGCTGTGACCTCAGTATATTCCCATGCAGCTTCCCTCTCTGAGCAGTACTTGATGGCATCATTTACAAGATTCTTCAAATGCCCTTAAACTCAGTGGAAAAAACCATATGGTCCTTTCAGCATACTGCTCCATACTGTCCTTAACACGATGCTACTGATCTCAAAGCAATATGATTTAGGATGGATGTCTCTTACAAGACAGCTTTTTATTTAGCAGAGTGTATCAAAACCCAGACTTTTTGCAAGGAAGTACTAGTCTCAGGCAAGATGTCTGAAGTTTACTGGGAAATTTTGGCACAGCAGGACAGAAGACTGAGAGGAGGGAAAGCCAAAACAAAAGGTCTGGCTCCTGTATCCGAGCACATGGTAGATAGTAGGTAGGCAGAGCAGATGGTCTGAGAGTAGTGGGACTTCTGTTCAGATCTATCACCTTAAGGAGAATATAGTGATTCAGAGCTGTTTTGAAGTTGTTGTCTGTACTTTTCTGTGTATGTTAAGTTATTTTTCTTTGATTACCAAAGAAATTTTTTCATTGGCATTTTTTCTTTGGCATTTTTCCATTAATTTTTCCAAGAGCAACTTTTCAAATATACCCTCTTTCATTGTCTCTGCTGCTCCTGTAGCTAAGAGGTATGCACACACAGCTTGCTGTATCCTGCAGTCCTTGTATTGCCCCACTGCTGGAATTTTACCAAGTAAGATAACTCCGGAATCCTCCTGGAATGAAATTCCTGGAACTGCAGCAAAGGAATATTTGGAACTTGTTTCCTGATCACTAATTCAAAATAATTACTGTTCCTCTTCAACAGATTTATTTAACCATTCTTAATAATTCATCACATGAGATGCTTATGCTTTAATGATCATAATTAGATAGATTTTAAATGGACTTTGATTGTATTCAAAGAAGAAGAACCAGTCTCTTTCTTTTCTCATCCATCCTAATGAACTTCAGCAGGAAGAATCTAAATTTACGGGTGAAGGGTGTCTCTAATCAGTGCCAGCTTAGACTGAGTAGAGCTAGCTGGGGATGCCCTGTGCCTTTTCAGAACCCAGCATACTTGTCTGTTTTACAAGAAGGCTTGTAGTCACTAATTGGTTCTTTGTTAGTTTATCAATAGGAACGGTATGTTTATAAATAGGAATGGTAATGATCTGCCCTACTTATGTAAGAAATTAGTCTGGTTGAAAATCTTTCAGTTTTTTAGCTCGTATATTCTTATGCTTTGATTGCATTTTGTGATAGTCTTCCAAGATGAAGAAGTGACATTAATTGTACAGTACATACACCTCTGTTTTCTCATTGGAAATATGTGACAGAACTGGGAGAGGATGCCTGACCATGCTCCCTGTGTCATCCAGGTACTCCTTCTCCCATGGAGGTAACACAAGTTTTATGCGGCTCCCATGGCTCAGTTCAGGAGGTGTAGTGAGGGTTCTGAGCCCTGTGTGCAGACAATGGATTCTGAAGGAGTTCTCAAGACACTAAAAAAGAGAAGGATGATTATGCCTTTGATGCTTGGTCAATACTTGCAAGGACTTAGGAGGCTGAAGTTCAGTCATACACCAAAATGTGGCTTCTTGAGGAATCTAATCAAACATTAATAAACAGTCCCTCACTGTTCTCCCTTTTTGGCTCCTCACTTGTTGCACAGAAACAGAGGAAGAGAGTCATGAGTCTGAGTTCTGCTGGTAATTCTTGTTAGAGCTCTTTGGTCAGGATTAGTTGTACTATGTCAGTCTGTAATCCTGGGGAGGAGGTTCATACAGGACAGCAGAGCCAAAAATAAATATGCTTTTAAAAGGCCATATAATGTCCATAGAAGGAAACAAATGGCTGCATTCAACTTATAGGAATGACAAAATTCCTTGCTATTACCTTCCACCTGTCAACACCCTCCTGGCAAATATGATATTGAATACATTTAACAGGTTTGAACTCTGAGGGCCTGATGATGAACATTCCTTCTGTGTTTTCTTTTAATTTCTTAGCAAATGTATACATTTGTGATACACTGAGTGTACTGTGCATGGTACTGTAAGCCTTGCTTGCAAATGCAGCTCAGTTGTTTGTCTAAATCTTACAGTTGCTATTCATTCATAAGACCAAAAATGACCAAAACAATCTATTTCCAATGGGTCATTTTGAGGAGACAGACTGGGCACTGAGCTCTTCTCCGTGGTGACCAGGGACAGGACCTGAGGGAATGGCCTGAAGCTGTGTCAGGGGAGGTTTAGGCTGGATATCAGAACAAGGTTCTTCACCCAGAGGGTGGCTGGGCACTAGAATAGGCTTCCCAGGGAAGTGGTCACAGCACCAAGCCTGACAGAGTTCCAGGAACATTTGGACAACACTCACAGGCATGTGGTGTGACTCTTGGGGTGTCCTGTGCAGGACCAGGAGTTGACTCAATCCTGGTGGGTCCCTTCAACTCAGCATATTATATGATTTTAGGAAGAGACGTGTGAAAGCTTTAGCCTTCAGTATGTGAGCTTTCAGTGTGTAACCATACAGCAGCACTAATGCTGCTGAGAGTCTTTTTCGAAAAGTAATGCAATAGCTTTGCTGTGATATGAAGAAGAATTGATAGCATGGTATTAGAAGAAAATAAATACTTTTAATTAAAGAGGTCTGCATATAGTGAAAGCATTCTGTTGTGTTTATTTTGGGGTTAGGGTTTATTTGCTTATTTATTTTTTTACCATCTAGTACTTCATGTATAACCTGGACATAGCCAGAACAACAACCTGATGTTTCGTTTTTAAAAAAAACAGCATCTCCATTTATCAAATCAAGATATAGTGCTTTAAATTGAAAAGCTAGTTAAATTGTCAAAAGAAAGTAGGTTTCATTGCTAAAGAAGCTTTCAGTTAAAATAATATTTTTAGTAGCACTGTTTTTAGACTAGTTTGGGGATTTTTTTTTTTTTCTCTCTGGTATTAGCAACCTGAGATTTCATTTCCAGGTGATTTTTGTCCTTGTGTTCAGTGGGAACATTTTTTATTCTGAGTAAGGACCTTTTGCTAAATGTTTTTGTCCATGCCCTTTTTGTTATCTTTCTCCATTGTATGTCTGAGATATATTCATGGGAGCTTTGTGCACAGCTGACTGCTTGGTCACTTCTGACGTGCTTCCTGGTGACAACACCAAAGGCGTTTAATGTTTACAAAAGGCTGGATTGCCCTTGACTTATGGACAGCAGCCAATGCGAAATACGGAGTCAGAATGGCCACACCTGTTGTCAGGTGTGGAGGTAGGGAAAATCTTGTGGTAGGTCTTACCCAGAACTATATTTAATGTGTGCTATATCAAAATTATGCCTCTGAAACACAACTGAATTTCTCACTTATGTGGGAAATAGACCAGATCTTTTTATGGTGGCTAAGTAGAGTTGGCTGTCAAAGCTGGCCCAAATCTGCTTCTACTGATATGGTTTAAAAATTTGTTCAGACTTCTTGTTATGCAAGAGAGAAGTTCAGCTGTTTCAAGATGATTATCTCCTTGATCAGTTGTGTGAGTGTGCTGGGGTAACCCTGGCTACAGGCCAGGTGCCCACCACATCTGCTCTGTCACTCTCCTCAGCTGGCCATGGGAGAGAATATATAATGAAAGGCTTGTGGATTGAGGTAAAGTCCAGGGACGGATAACTCACCAATTACCATGATGGGAAAAGCAGACTCAACACAGAGAAATTAATTTAATTTATTAAAAATCAAATCAGAGTAGGATAATGAGAACTAAAACCAAACCTTAAAAATACCTTCTGCCTATCCCTCTCTTCTTGTACTTGACTCCCAGTTTCTCTGTTTTCTGCCTTCAAGCAGCACAGGGTGACATTCATCAGACATTGTCTCTACTGCTCCTTCCTCCTTAGAAGGAGGACTCCTCACACTCTTCTCCTGCTCCCATGTGGGGTCTCACACATGGGAGACAATTCTCCATGAACGTCTCCAGTGTGAGTCCTTCCCCTGGGCTGCTCTTCTTTGTGAACTGCTCCACCATGGGTCCTGCCAGCAAACTGTTCCAGTGTGTGCTCCTCTCTCCATGGGCCCACAGGTCCTGCCAGGATCATCTTCCAGTATGGCCTTCCTGTGGGATCATAGTCTCATCTGGGTAGTCACCTGCTCTGGCAGGGGGTCTTCCACAGGCTGCAGGCAGATATTTACTCCTCCACCATGAGCCTCCACAGGTGGATCTCTGCTCCCTCGTGGACTGCCATGGACTACAGAGGCACAGCTGCCTCACCATGCTCTGCAGGGGAATCTCTGATCCCACACCTGAAGCACTTCTACCCCTACTGCTTCTGGTGTTTCCACTGCTGTTTCTTGTGCATATCCTCATTCCTTGTTCCAGCTGAAGTTGTTGCTTCACAGTTTTTATCTTCTTCTCTAATATGTTATCCCAGAGCCACGACCAACATGGCTGATGGGCTCAGCCCTGGTTAGCAGTGGGTCTGACTTGGAGCCAGCTGGCATTGGCTCTGTCAGACACAGAGGAAGCTTCTGGAAGCTGCCACTGTACTGCCACACCCCTGCCACTGCTACCAAAACCTTGCCACACAAACCCAATGGAGTCTAACATTCAGACCTTGTTTTTGCTTGAAAATATTTCTACAAGGAGCCTTATTCTTGTTATATATGCTCCATATAGAAGACCAGAGATGAGGAATATGTGTAGACAGAACTGTTAGTTTATGAAAATGGCTTTAACCTGTTCACTGTTCTGATTTTTCTTATAAAGAAGGAATATCAATTTTCTGGAAATGAACTTGTAGTCATTTCAAGACTGCAGATAGGGTGCCATTTCCTTAATTGAGTTTTCTCACAATCAGCATGTAGTTCTGCCTCTGATCTTCTTTTACTTGTTACCAAGTCTTAATTTGTAGAGTTTCCTTTTTAAGTGGTTTTAAATGGAGCTCAGCTTTCCCGAGGCAGGCTTCAATGACACTTTCTGGGTACTGTTTACTGGGTCTTTTCTTTATCAGCACTAACTATGCCCTGCTCAACCTGTCTGAACACAGTCTGGTTCTAGTTCTATAACCAGAGAAGTGAAAATTGATGGCACTTTACCCTTTTTTTATAATGACTAAATATCTCTAAGTGGCATCTGTGGACCCAGCCTGAAAAAGAAAAAAAATCTTTCTTATCCCAATTCCTTTGAACAACCCAAAAGCAGGTCTTCTTCCTTCTCTCGTTTTAACTTCAAACATCATTATCATTTAATTAGGAACATGTTCTCTTATGCAGACAGAGATCATGATGAGTAACTGACGGTACTCCAGTCTACCTTTCCAATGGAACTCGCAGAAGAAGCTATGCACTACTGCACTCTTTAGTTATTCTTCAAGAAAATGGCAGAGGGCCTTGGGACTCCCGCCTTGCTGACTCTATATTTGGCTTTGGGATAAGGTAGAAGGGAATATAGTTCACCAGTAGGTCAGAGGATGGGCTGCTTGGATTTCTGGTTCATTAAGTCTGTCTTTTGTGTTTGTTGGTGTGGTGTGGAATAGCAGTGTGTGATTCTGAAGACTGACTCACTGCCCAACTTGGAATCATCTATCTATTCTGGGTGGGATCCAGATGTCATCAGAGTTGGTGTCTGCACTCTTACTTTGGCTTCTCTGAAAGTCTATTCTGTCACAGTCTATGTGATTGATTTCTTTATAATCATCTTTTTGGGACTAATTTTTTATCATATTTGCCCTGTGTTTTGCAGATGCATGTGGCATTTTGCAAAATTTGACAATCCGTTATCTCTGAGTCTCTTCTTTCTCTCCCTGCAAGAGTCGGTAGCCTTAAACTGGTAGAATCAATTGAATTAGAGAGTTTTTAGGATGAAAGAAATATAATACTTCAATAAAAGGGGTGAATTAGTTTGAAAGCTCCTTTCCTTATTAAAAGAGATGAAATTAATCTCTCACATTCCTTTGTGCAAATGTAAGATTTCTTTGTTTGGGTTAGAAGATTCAAATTGTTCCATGAAAAACTTTCACTCCTCCTCACTTTTATCTTTAGTGGCTACACATATGTGCATATACCCATGCAGTGATACATGATCTCTGGACAGTTCATGTACAATTACCTCACCTCTTCAAATTATGCTGTACAGGAATATTTTTCTCCTACCTTTTTCTGACCAACTTAAGTAGAGCTTAGATGTCTGAGTTGTCCAAAATGAAAATTTAGGGTATGTAAAATATACTAATTGGCCTTTGATACCTTTTATAAAAAAATCAGAAAAGCTTCCATAAACCCCAGATGTCTCAATCTTATTTTCTCCTCTTTGACTTTTTTATTATTATGTCTGTCACATTGATGGAAGCAGTGCATGGAGTATGTAGAAGTGACCCAGGCAGACTTTTCCCACCTTCATTGTCTTCATTTATTCATATTTCCATGGACTTAAGTGTCATTTGAAGGATCCTCACCTTCTCTATTACTTCCAAAATTCTTGAACTAAATTTTTCCATTGTCATGTTAAAGATATTGTCTTGCCTCCATGATATTTTTGTCTTTAGCTATACTCTGCTGAAACTTCACAGGCATCAGATTCCTTTCCAAGTAGTGAGAGAAGGGTTTTTGAGAGCTCTGCCTCTGAACAGTACCACAGCCTTTCCAGATTACAGGGCTTGGCTGAATTTTACAGCCTTAAAATTCATATTCATCTCATGTAGTTTTTTTCTCATGGACTGTTATCTCTTGAGTTCCATATTTATCTGAGCCTGAATGACTGTCTGTCATTGCCTCATGGTTTTTCTTCTGTCTCATTCTTTACTTTCAGCTGTCTGTTCTTTTCAGGAGTTGTCTTTCTAGTGAACTTGAACAGCTACTGCTTTTGCTTATCCATGTTTAATGTTCAGATTCAGACCTCTTGAAATATTTATCGTCCCAGAATTTTTGGCTCTGGTTACTTTTCCATTATCACCTTTCTTCCTTTTCTTCTGCATTTGACATTCTTCCCAGATTATGCTTATCTCTGTGCATTCAGGCCTCCTATCTCAATCTGCCAATTAGAGGAGTAGTATAAATGGTACAGATTTGCTAGAAGTTTTTTCTTCCCCAGGAAGAAAATAACCAACCCTTCACATGTCACCTTTTGAGACAATCTAAGACACTCTGTGATAAAATAGCTGAGTAATCTCACTGTTTTCCTGTCCTACTTCACAGAGCATCACTTGAGTGGATGAATTTACAAAGCTTGATGTTTTAAACAGGTACTTGCTCTAGAGAACATAATCAAAACATAAACAGTAATCTTACTCTTGGACAATAAGTTTTAATCCTGAAGTACTTACAAACAAGTAGTTGTTTTGGTGACATGCCATGTCTCTGTGAAATGGTATTGCTGTGCAGAGGCAACACCAGTTGATTCTGTGCCGTGACAGATATGGTACTGAATGCCTGTTTTTCTCCTTTTCTTCTGTCTCTAACCATTAGTTTGCATGTTAGCTGATGCTGAAATGAAGTTATGGAAAGCAATGTCAACTTACCAGTGGAGTGTTTTGGCACTACGGTTTAGGATGGGAAATGCAGGATGTACACAGATAGATCTGAGCTAACCTTGGCTTGGAGAGCTTAGAGATCAGTGGCAGCAAACCTGTGGTGTCTTGAACTCGAAAACGTGTTAGCCACCTGTAAAAGTAACCTGACTTCTAAGCAGGCTTAGCTGTTACAAAAGGCTCTGCTGAGATCCCTTGGTGTTGTTTTACCCAAGTAAAATTTAAAGTTAGAAGGCCATGATTTAATGCAGCACAATCAGACCTTTTGTTAAACCTAGAAATAACCACAGTTTCTCTTATACCATGTGGATTTAAAAATACCTCACTCTCTTCTGTATGTTTTCATATTTCCTTATTTCTACTCTGCAGGAAAAGTCTCTTCTTCTTCCTATACATCTGTGTGCCTGCATCTGTGCACCTCTTTGTAACCTGAAGTTACAGAGATGTGATGGTCTATGGCTGCATGTGTTATAACCCCTTTGCAATAGCCTCATTATCATTCACCAACACTGACCCTTTCATCTATTGGCTCCAGCTGTCTCAGCTTCTCTATGGACAGAGTAGGAAATGCATGGAGGAGAGCTGGAAGTTAGTCTCTAGAGGCTGGCAGAGCAAAGGGGTGTTCTGTGTAAGCTTCAGTGATCTAGACTTTAAGACTGGCAACTGGAAAGCAAAAGATGACAAAGCCAGTCTGTTCATGTGGCTCCAGATGTAGTTAAAAATCATAGTAATATAAGAACTGTTGTGCTGCAAGCAGAGAATCCAAAATCAATAGTGATAAAGCTGAAAAAGGATGAGCACAGGTGTACACAAATGTAAATGCCCAACCAGTCCTATTCCTGAGAAGTATCTTTGCTGTTACCACTGGGCAGATGATACACTGAATGTTTTTAACAATGGTACAAAATTGACTGCATGTGTTTTTATTGGAAGTCTTGGTCCCCATAGGTACTTCTTCAGGAAGTAGAATCTGCTATGTGCTCAGATGGATGTTAAACCTCATGTGGTTTAACCAAATCCTCGGTTTAGTGGTCATAGGCTCTTGAAAAAGCCCAGGTTGAAAGGGACCTTGAAAAATTATCTGATCCAACTTTTTATGGAAGAGGAAACCTAGATGAGATTATCTAGCTCCCTGTTCAGTTGCATCTTGAAAACCTCCAGTGATGGGATCTCTAGCATATCCCTGTGGAGGTTGTTTCTGTGATCAACTGTTCTTCCTGTAAAAAATATTTTTCTATATAATTCTTATATCAAGATGGAGAGTTTTTTTGTTTGTATTTAATGGCTGATTCTGCTAAAATTTAAGGATAATCCTGTGTAGATTTTTCCTTTTCCTTTCCTAAAAATTCCTTTCCTAAAAACTCTTTTCACCTTTACCAAATTCTTGGATGGTCAGAAGCTACAATTTTCCTCCCTTTTAATTCTCTGTTCCTCTTCTTTCCCTCTGCTTCCCATTATAGCAAAGATCATGAACAGTGTGTAACAAAACTGAGGGAAAATGGAACAGTTCTGCAGTGAACATTTCTTTTCCTTAAACAGCAAAGGATACTTCCAGAACTGGCTGGTCTGCAAACATTCTTTTGATCCTGAAACCTGGTGCCTTTCTGAAGGACTTTAAATTTTTGGATGCTTTGTTGTATTGTTTGCCCATGATCCTTGGAGTGCTTAAGAATAACAGTGAAAATTTTGACCATCACCTTTATATTATGCCTCTAAAAACAAAGGTATTAACAAAAAAGCTACAACTTTACACTTTTCACAGTAAGAACATACTTAATACATTGGTAGGGATTCTTTTTTGGGTTTTTTTTCTTTTTTTT
>VXBU01014674.1:110752-230873 GCA_013400315.1 Bombycilla garrulus
TTTTTTTTTTTTTTTTTACTGGTCAGCAGTGGGATTTTGTGACCTCCAGCCTATATCTGTACAGTACATCTTGTATGTGTTCCTTAGTGAGACAGCACAGTGCCTCCAGGAAATGCATTCTTTTGCAGCGGGCCATATGGGTAGCTTTGCATTTTTATGATGAAGATGGGAAGATAAGGTTTGTTGCTTACTCTTTTTTTCTTTCTTAAAACTCTTACTTGTGTTTTCCCCCTGCATATAGTTGAGGCATCCTAAAAGATGCCTGAGATAAAGAAGAATTCAGCCCCTTAACAAGCACTTGCAACAGACTATTAGATTTTTTTTTTAAAGTTTAGAAGGACTACTTTTTAAATCTTGTCAGTTGCTTAAAAAAAAGAGAAAATTTAATAGAAAACATACTAGCCTAACACCAACAGGTAAGAAATTGAAGATTGAAGTAATTTTCGGCTATATCAAGATGGGGCTAAAGCAAATATTGAAAAACCCAGAAGTCTTCCATCCAAATGTGTGCAGGCACTCATCCTATGTTTCTATGCAGTGATTCTAGGATATCAGCATGAAAATGATGAGCTTCTATTGCTTTACATAGAAAAGAGTAATTTTTGTAGGTACTTCTTCCTACTCAAACACATCTAGGTTCCAGAGGGAGTGAAATGTTCACATTCTAAGCCATTATGTTTCAATAGGAAATTGGGAATTTATGTGGAAACTTGGAGAGTCTTCCTCAATTCAGGGGAAGTAATTACTACTCTAGTGGTGCAGAAGGATCTTTCTGGCTTGTATTTTACAGATATTGCCAATTATTGCTTAAAGATGGGCAAAAGGACTACTCCGTAGCAGATGATAGAGAAGATCATGCTATGTGCCATCACTGAGAGGAAAAAATCTGAGTTCTTTATGGCTGTTTCAAAAGTCTCTTGATTTATAACTTTTAAATTTTAAGGATACTTAAACTTTAAGGATACACCTGTGCAATTATTGGCTGTTTCATTCTTTGTTCATTATTTCATCTTTACTTCATTTTCCTTTCTTCAAATATGTTCTTTATGGAGGAGCTGCTGCCCCAAACTAACAGTTGGGCTCTCAGTCTGCCACTTAAATTTGACTGAATAAGAAGCAGATAAAACCCTTCTTTATTTCTGTATCCCTGCTCTCCCATCCATGTTCCAGATGGTGTTTTGCTGGGAAAAAAAGCTACTGGGAAAAATGAGCTTTCTGTGGCAGCGTTCTCTCTCTGTCTCTCCTCTCCCTCCCTCTCTGTTGCTGCTCTCTCTTTTCCCTCTCTCTACTTCTCTCTCTCTCTCTGCCACTCTCTTGACTCTCTCTCTCTCTCTGGAATATTTTCAAACCGTGCATGAAGTGAACACAGAAAACCAGAACTCGTAGTTCTCCAGGACATCCCTGTTTTCCTCATTGAGAGAGTTTTATTGCAGTTGATAATCCAGGACATTTCTCAAGATGTATTCACGAGTTACTTGTACAGCCAAGTACAATGTTCTTCTCTGTGTTTTCTTTAACCCATCCCTGGTTCCACTGTACAACTCTTTCCCCCTGACTGTGGTGGGGCCCCGTATTTCAGGACCTTGTATTGGCAGCGACTGCAACACAAATCAATATTAAATTTGTATAGAAACAGTAAGGTTAGAAAGTCCTGTTACAGTAGCAAAATGTAGCACTTTAACAACTGTGCCAAAGGGGACCAACTAATCATTTCAGCTGGAATCTTGTCTTTAATGGAAGCCCATGCATATTCCCCTGCATTCCTTGCACAAGTTACTTGCCAATGTCCCTGCTCTCAACTTATGGTCAACTTGCATCTTGAAGAATAATGATTTTGGCAAGGAAAATAGAAAAGCATTATGGTGAGGAAAAGATGAGCTAAACTTCATGGTATCACATCCTAGTCATCCTATACAAATCACACAGTTTAAGATTCTCATATTTCCTACTTACTGTTAGAGATAATCTTTCTTCTCCATTGTTCTGGAGCCATTTGACGTAGTTAAAGAAAAATACCTTCCTTCTTCACATTTTCTCTTTTTTACTAGTTAAAGTGTCTGTCTTACATCTCTAGATATTTTTCTTATCCATGGTATACCCAGTGCATACAGGAATTCTTTCTCCTTGGAAAAATTTGTCTACAGTGAGGATCACAAACAGCTTGGACCCGGCAGATTCGAGGAGCCTACTTGCAGTTTCTGAGGGAAGAAACTACATGATTATTAAGTATAACTTAATGGAATTCAGAAGAGTAGAACCAGAATGCTTTAATTTGTTCATAAACAAATTATAGGAAGAGACTGTATTTTTCTCAGAACAATATGATCAGCCTGGCAAATGAGAAGAATCAGGTGAACAGGTCAAAAGGAAAGCCACTGAGTTCAAATAGTGTTGATAGGAAAATAATAATGGCATCATAAAAATGGTTGGAATTGTAATTTCTAGTTGTCTTGAAGAGTAAGCAAATTTGGGTCAAGTTCTTGGCTTGTTTGTACCTTGCATCCCACTGGAGACCAAGGTCACATTTGAAATGCTAAGAAAATCCTACTGAAGTCAGACATGTTTTTCTATGACTAAGCAAAGAATTTGGTCAGTGGCAGGAAACTTGTAGCTATTTCTTAGCTTTGTAGTAGTGTAAATGTTTTCTGGTTGCCTCAGTCACAAATACATACTGCACTGGAAAGAAAATGACGTTTGAGCAGTATTCCTAAATGTTTTGCCTGTAACATATGAGAGTCAGTGCTATCTATACCTGATCAACTACAATTTGGTAATCTAGCAGTGGATGTTTCCTAAGTTGCAGAAAGAATTCTTGTAGTGAAACTTGTATTTTGCAGATTCAATATTGTGTTGCATTCACACAAAGGCAGGAGACATTTAGAAGCACTGAAGTACAACTGTTGTAGTCTGATGGGGTTTTTGTTGGAACTCTTTTTGTTGTTGTTTTTATTTTTTTTTCTTTCAGCTCACTGCTTCACCCCAATCCTCTGCCTCTGAAAAAAACCACAAAGAACCAAAATCGGTCGTGTCTTGTCCTCTTGGATCTTGTTTCTCCTTTCCCATTTGTAGTCTGTGGTGCCCCAAAGTAAAATAATTGCTGCTTACTCTATAACTGATCAGTCCTACCATACCACTATACATATGAAATTCTGTATTGCTTTAACTGATGGAGAAATTCTGGGCTTTGGAGAAAGACATGAAAAAGCTCTTGGGGATCAAGCTTTCTTTGGTGCTGTTCAGTACAGTGGTGGTCACAGGATGTGATCATTATCCCTTCTGGAATCTCTTCTAAGCAAGACAGAAAAACAATGAAAATAAACCCCTAGTTTTCTGCATTACCTTGTTACTACAAAGGAAACTGTTGGTCCAGAAATCAATCTGATCTTGAAAACGGGACACTTAGGTTCTGTTTGTGATTTCTCCAATGCTGCTTTGTATAGGTATAGATTTATGGTTTCTCTTTCTTTATCTCTTTCTTTATCTGGAGTTAGGAGAAAGAGAACTCCTTTAATCATGAGCTGAGAATAACTTGATTGATATTAATAAAGCATTTACTGATCCTTGGTAAGGATGTTTAAGAAGTAAGGTAATTTGAACGGATGTCTTGGGCTTTGAGACATCTCCTGCCTGTTGTAAATGGGAGTAAGAAAATAACCAAAACATTATACTATGCAGTGACAACTCTGTTTCTACCTCTGTGAGAGAAAGTGAGTAATATTAAGTGGGATTCTGCAGTTTATGCTCTGCAAGAGGTCATTTTCGATGATTATAATGGTCCATTCCAACCTTCATCTAACAGGAGTATCTTTCTGTCAGGTGCTGGGTAGCATGACCTGTAAATTTATCCACAAAGCATGAAATTTAGAGCTGAATTTGTGTATGAAACAAGTCATAACCTGAACACTAAAGACAACAATATTTGCAGAAAACTTTGATGTGGTGTGGGAGAGTGGCCTTTTTCAAGGGGGTCTAATGCAGAAGGGGGAAGTACAGCCATTTTTCTGTGCCTGGTTTTTCTCTGCCATCTTTTTGAGTGCTTAGATTCTTGGAATCGGTGAACTTATGGCATAAACCCCTGTCTGTATAGGTATTTTAACTAATAAATAGCAGTGCTAATCTGGTGTGGTGAATTCAGTGCCTCATACTCTGTATGGTTTGACTCATTATCTGTTAGTTCATTCTGATACCATTCCAGGTGGTCCAGTATTAGCAGTGTTTTGGGAAGGTGTTGCTATGACTGTGTGATCGTAATCAATGGATTCAGATGCAAACACACCCCATCTGAGGTGAATATGGTACAACAGAGAATGCAGAGCAAGGGTCAGAGAATGTATTTGGGGTGAGAGAACTTTTGATACTTTCTCTGGGCCTCATGCTTGGCCATAGAAGATATTGCCAATGCAGATTTGACTATTACTCTTTGTAGTTAAGCTCCAGTGAGGAGCTAAGAAGGAGCTGCCACTGCTCCAAGGAACTTTCAGTATAAACAAACTGAGGATCTGATATGGAGTTTGTGGAAAGAGTACTTACTAAAGAATTAAAAGCAGGACTGGGGTTGATTTTATGCATGAGATATTACCACTGTTTTACTGCTTGGAGGATAAAAGGTCTAAGTGCTTGGAGCCTTGTCCACGTGGGAATTCAGGCTAGACAATGCATTATTGGGAGCTCCCCAAACACTTCTTAGCTAGGAAGACTGTCCTGATGTGTAACTGTTGCAGTGCACTGCTTTGGTGGAAGGGACGGTTAAGTTCCAGTGTAAACACTCCAGCTTTGTTTCTTGGGAAAAATGTGTTTCATTCATTACTGAATTGCAATTTATCCCTAAGCTCAGGAGAAAGGTGGAAGTGAGTACAGTTCAGTCTCTTAGAGCTGAGGCCAGACATGTCACAAATGGATCCCTACCGTATCACCTCAAACATACAGTCCTCTCTCTGACTGTAGAACCCAGGGACAGATGAAGCCCGAGTTAGTCTGGCTCTGGAATGTGCAACAGGGCAGTAGCATACACACATATGCATATCTCCATACAGGTATAACTCAAGATGTAATGCTGCCTCTGCTTTATCTGCATACTCTTTCGAAAGACTAATGTTGTTCCGTCAGGCAAAGATGGTGGTCAGGGATGACAGGTTACAGGAAAAAGGTGACATTTTCTGCTTGTCTTTGAAGCTGTACCTGTTCTGCTGGTGACTTTATGTATTTGCTCTGGGCTTGCCTAGTAGTTTTAGGATGTCTGCAGCAATGAGCTTTTGAATTGTCTGTGTACCTGTCAATAGGGGTCAAGCCAGAACTTCAGTGGTTAGCATGAAAGCATATGAAAGACAATGAACTGCTGTAATACTTCAGCTTGCACTCGTGCAGAGGAATCTACCAAAGGAGTGTGTGAGGGATGCCGTGTGTAGAGTGGCTGGAAAGTAATTAAATAAGGCATGTTCCCATTTGAAAACTTAAATATAAGGAAGGGCACCAGATGTTGTTTCTGCTAGCACATGCTGGAGAACAGTGAATCCAACTGCAGCTTTGCTAATGCCATCTGCCATTGCATTTTAAGAAATTAAAGGGTCCTGGACTACCATAGTTCTTCTGGCACTTGTAATCTAACTGAGAGGAAAAATAATTCCTGTTTACTCGGTCAGTGCATGGACCCCTGGTGCACCTATCTTTGCCTATATCTCTACTCTTATACCATCATTTAGCACTGTTTTTTGGACAGCTTATTCAATTTGCTTTTCTCTGCAAAATCTCAGTTCATAAAAGGAGCTGAAGAATGTTAACAAGGGATGCCTCTCTGACAGCTGTGTGATATGCTGCTATCTTGCATGTGAAGAAATGCATGGTGTCCTCCAAAGTTTGTATAGACACAGTCCATGTGCCTTGTGGGGACACAAGGGAATTATGTTATAAGCCTCACTTTCCATGAAAAGTAGGATCTAAGTCCAGTCATAACTTCTGCTTTGCTTGCTTTATGCTACTCTCGGACTTACACTCTCATAACAACTGAAGGAAATCTTAAGTGGAAGTTTTGGTCTAAGCAGTTCTAGGTACACTAAAGAGAAGAGAGGGAGGCAAATATGTGGTTGTATGGAAAAACACATTCTGGTTTTTACACACTGAGTTTGTTTTGAAATTTGAGGAAAATATTTTGAGACTACCAATAGGTGTGTTCTTGGATGTCCTCTGTTCAGACAAACGTGACACTAATTGGAAAGCACTGCTAGGTGTGCTGTGTGCTATATAAAAATGCATTAGAATAACTCTTCTAGTTACTTTACATGAACCTAGGAATCAAAAAATTTTCCCTTCCATCTTAAAGAAAGTTGGGATTGGATAGCCCTTGTTTAGGCAGCTGGAGAGAAGTGCACGTGGCTTTGGCACATACGTCTAAGATGTATCTTACAGTGCTGCTGGTCACGGAAATTTCTGTGGGTAAATAAGATTTCTGTCTCAAGGGCTGTCCATATGGCCCCTTTCATCAGCACTAATTCCACTTAGATTAACTGCACAGCACAAATATGGGTCAAAGCCTGGATTGTTGGGAGAATGAGTTCCCGCTTGCAAACTGCTTCCCACAGAAGTACTTGTTGGCAGCTGAGATCATAGTGCTCACACTCCTCACAATAGCCCACTTTGAAATGTGTTTAGAGAGGGGTCTTGGCAGTCTGCTTGCTGTTTTTTCATACAAAGTGCAGACCTTGGTTTGTAATCCCACTCAGCATCTCAGGGAATTAGCTGTGGACCGCCGTCTTCTCTGACGTTATCTAGCACGAGGCAGGGCATCTGTGCTTGGACTAGCAATACGACCCACTTCAGGTAACGTCTTTCCCCTCAGCCTTTAGGAAGAGGAGAGGAACTACTTTTGCAAGCACTGCATTGTTTATTACAGAATTAAACCTGCTGGGTTGTTCCTGTGAACCCTATGTCCTGACTGCAAGCAGTAAAAGGAGATCAAGAGACCCAAGGGGAAGAAGGAACAGAGCTCAAAGTGTCCCTGGTTACACTGAGAGTTGCTTCTTGCTTTTGTTTCTCCATTGTCTACTCTACTGGTGACAAAGGTCATGCATTGCAGACAGTCATTGCTGAAGCTGTAGCTAGGTCTGTTGTTTCCCATTGTGCCAGGACACCTTATGGGGGAATTACAAAACTTAGCCATAAATGGCCTGCTTCATAAAGTCAGGATCAAACTTGCAATGTGAATAAACTTTGTTTTTTGCATCTGAAGTGATCTTAAGCGCTGAGATCCTACTGATACATTATTAAGTTTTTCCCAAATTCACTCATTCACAAAGAGGAATGCCTTTCACCCAGACCTGGAAGTGAATTTAGCACAGGCTACCCTAAGCAATGAGAAATATAGGTTAGAAACCAAAACCTGCACACACTAATGTGAGTACAGATTATTTCAGTACCCCTAGCCATCCCATGTTTGTCACCACTCTTTCCTTCGGCTCTGGACAGACAAACTATTGACAGATGATTAGGAAATAAGTCATCACAACAGAGAAAACTGTCTCTTTAGATGCTGAGGGAGGACTGCAAGGACATGCAAGTAACATAAACATAGCTTTGATGTTAAGAGACATAGTTTGGTTAGGAGACTTGCATGCCTGTTTCTGGGGTTAACACTGCAGTGCAGAAATAGGGGATGCAGTGAAACTTTATTCACTGGAGCTAAGGGCCTCATGGGTACAGAACCAAGGTGTTTGCTTCTTGCCTCTGCTACAGACTTGAATTTTAGACAACTTTTGCAATCACATTCTGCATGCATGTATAGTGCCCCCCTCATTCACCTTTGTAGATTAAAAACATTTTTTAGATTATTTATCAAGCACCTTAAAATTCAAGTGGACAGAGCAAAGGTAGGTGCAGTTTTAAGCAGCTGATAAATCCCTCACCTTTTTCCTGCCCTTATGGTCTTATGCCAGTGTGAGGCATCCTCCCACCCATTTAGTAAGACAAGGCAGGGTGTTCACTGTGAAAGTACAAAGGCTTCAGCATGCATCCTGACTTTAAGCAGAGCAGACAGAAATCAACATACCTGAGGAATTTTTTAAAAATTATTTTAATACGTTCATAAATGATAGCTGCTTGTGCTGCACACAGTCATGCTTGAAACAGCATTCCTGGCACTTGTAAGAATTTGGTACAGAGAGTTGTTCTAAAACTCTGAATGATTTGCACAGCCTAGAAGATGAACAGTCTTATAAAATGATGTATTTCCTATGCATGGTTGTAAAACACTTTAGGATCATTAAATAACAAATATTTTTGGGCTAGATTGTTTTTCTTTCTTTATGAGAGTGTACTTTTTTGGAAGCCTTTTACTACTGTTTTGAGACCACCATACTAGGAACTTTCTTTAGTATTTTCACATTTCTTTCCCTTCTAAATGCAAGGAGCACAAAATATTCTTCTGGCATTTGAGCTGCAGTTATTTTGAGTGGCTACAAACAGAGGGAAATGTGTTTCTGTGGTAGTTACTGCAGAGAAAGAATTTTGCTGAAATGTCTCTCCCCCACCGCCCTTTGGTGGCTGCAGAAAAGAAGCCAGTGTTTGAGGCCCCAGCTCTGTGCATCTGCTGGATCAGTTTAAGGCCAATTTCCCCCCCTCTCCCTGCCCCTCTTTCCATTAGCAAACTAGATATAAAACAGAAGCCATTGGATAAATAGGAAAAATGTGTAGCAGAGGAAGCCCTTGTGATTAGGGAGCTGTTAACCAGTTATTTCATGTCCGGCTTTCAGTGTATTTATAAAAATGATGCTATTCAGTGACATGTCGAATTACTATAAATGGTATTGGCTCGGTTGCTTTCTCATGGAAGCCAACTTGCAATTTATTTTTAACTTGGGCCCACTGATTATTTTTAAAATTAGTGTAGTATTTGTTAAAGATGCTAAAGTGGCAGGCAAAGTGTGGGCAAAATACATCAAATTTGCTCACAGCCTGTCTTGCCAGTGCACTTCAGAGTCCTGTGAAACCTCGTTAGGAGACAGCAGCTTGGTCAGTGCCTGTCCATTTGCTGCCTGGCTCTTCTGGGGAGAGGGCTGATTGATGTGATTTGTGGCAGCTGCAGTGCTTGGTTTTGTGATGTGGAAGCTTGTCCATTAGGAGCTGGCCCAAGACCCAGCAAAACCCTCCTCCCTCTCTTTTTTTCCATTGATTGCCAGCAGCCGTCACATCATTACATGCATTTATAATGTCCTTGTCGAGACTTCACTGTGTGCACATGGTTTAAATCAACAGCTTCCCAAATAGGGGGAGCACAAGTACCAGAACTCCTTACCTGCCTCCAACAATGTGCTTGTAAACTTCAGGGACAGGGAGAAAGAAAAATATAGGTTGTGGAAAAGTGCCAGGAGGTTCTGAGTCTGCAGTTCACACTATGCTTTGGACGAAGAGGTGAGTCTTGCATCATGGTCTAAATGTGGTGAGGCTTAGCCTTCCATATAATACTTCTGGAACAAGTTTCATAGAACAGAAACTCTTTGCAGCAGCAGCGGGACCTGAGGCAGATTCTCAAAGCTGTCATTGTCATACTAATGCATTTGTCATGTCTGGTCCACTTGGTGAATGATGGCTAATAACTGATACCCTGAAGTGTGGGAGGAGATCATTGCAAGGCTGCAACATCGGTCTTATCTCCCTTGCTTTATTTAGGGAGTAGATTGCAGTTCTTAGCACACTTTTTGGAGTTTCCAAATAGTCTTCAGGGCTATCAGTCTTAGTAAATGTTTTATCTGTGGGACGAAGGCATTGTACAAAACTGACTTAAAGACAGCTCTGGCCTGGGTTGTGACTGGAAGATGAGAATCTTACACAAGTGCTAGAGAGCTATTTCCATGCTAATTAAATCCCAAAGAGCAAGCATTCATTCCAAAAGCACAATCTTCAGGTTTCTGGTTATATTCCCCCAAGAATCAGTACCTAAACTAACTATATTCTGCATAAAATGGCAACACTTGAAATCTAGATTGAACTGACACTTCAACAAAATATTCAGTAAAGTTTTTTTTATACTGGGACAAAAAGAGTATGTGAGCTTGGTATATCTTTCCCTTCTCTGTTTTCTCTGATTCTGAGAGATCCGGTGCATCACAGAAAATGTTGCTTTCAAAGCATTTTGTCCTTGGTAGCCATCCAGTTTGTGTGTCTTGAGAGATCCTTCTTCATAATATTTACATTTGATATTCTAATTGGAATGGAGAAGACAGCATTTGTTTGTAAATTGCTGGGGTGAGAAGTAGAGAGTTTTTAGTTACACCACAGGACAGCCTTTTTGCTAACAGGCTGTTTTCTAGTCTGGAAGTTTTATAACTTACTTAGAAATAAGTGTCTCTTGGCTGAGGTTTAATAGCAGATGCATTTGTGATGTCTCCTCTGATTATTCAAGTATTGCTACTTAAGTAGGGGAAATATAATTAAGAATAATTGAAATTAATCAGTTTTGACTCATCTTTGGTTTTACTGCTAGCATAGTTGACAGCAGAATTTAGTTCTTGCAACTATCTAACCAGGAAATGGCTTTGTCTTGTCCATGTCTCAGTTTTATCATCGAGACGATACAGGGATGATTATGTTACTTTGAACTTCTGTTTGACAAAACATAAAATCCTTTTCTGTGATCCAGTACCTCTTCCCTGATTCTTGTGTTTATTTCATTACTGGTTAATTCCTTGTTTAGTAACTTAAAAATTGTAAAGACCCTTCCAGTGTGCTCACTGCTTGCAGGGACTCTCTCAATAGAAGGCGTCCTCTGGTAGGTAATGGAAGTATAAGGAAGAGGAAATAAGATAAAGTAAAAAGTCAGACCCTACTTGGTTCAGCATCCTAGTCACAGCCCAGCATGGTTGCTCTGGAATCCTGCTGATGGAATGTCCTGACATTATGGTGTTTATTTCTACCACAGCCCTGAAATGTAAACAGGACATCGTTGGATGCTAATTCAAGGGACTGGAAATGACTGAGAATCCTGGACTATTGGGCTATTGGTAGGACACAGGGAAGTGAATTTTACGGGAGGATTGGCATATGGCACTAGCAGTGCATGGGACCACACGTCAGAGGAGGTGTTTTCAGGAAGGGTGTCTGACGTGTGTTTGTGGGGAGGAACAAAACACAACAGTAGTGTCAAAAGAAGTGCATCAAAATATCCAGAAACTTGCAGGACATTTGGCATGTTAGGATGCTCTCTGCATCCCATGTTAATGGGATGAAAGGTAGAGAGTTTGCATTCAGCTTGAAATAGATACTGAACAAATGGCAGGTTTTCATTGTGGGTTTATTTTCCTCTGTACCTTATAACACAATACTGAATTCACCTGAGGAATAGGAAAGTAGAAGAGAGGTGGCAAAGTTACATCTCTTGGTCCAGCCCTAGAGCCCAGAGGGCATGGATAGGAGGTAGCACAGTCGGGAAAGTGTCGGTTTAATTGGTTTAATGCACGGGAAAGTTGGCTGTGCTTCTCTTAGGCAGACCAAAATAAATGAATGGATATTGGACTCCAGTCATGGCTCCCTTCCCCATGAAATGGAAATGGGCACATTCAGCTTGTGTAGGATGGTGCCTGCTGAGCTGTGTTTGGGGAAGAGATGAGCCATGGCTCATGTGCTGTGAGGCACTTGAGACTCACGTTGCTGGAAAGAGGGTTACACCCCACCTTTATGCTATTGGAAGACTGTGACTCTTGCAAGGACCAGCTGCTAATGCCTCCTCAGTAGCACCCCTTGTAGCAGTGAAGACAGAACTGTGTTGTAATGAATATAAAGGGGGTTCTTTATTGAAGCTGCTGAATGCATACAGACCCTGTAATTCACGCTGGCTCTCTGGCTTCCAGACTGGCTGCCTGATGTTGCCACACAAGGTCTCCCTAAGTCTTGCTCTGGCGTCTGTAGCAACACAAAGACTGACTAAAGAGCGACTCAAGTTTTCTGTGCTGCCAGTGTTGTTCACTGGGTTTTTTGTAATAACTCTCCACACACTATGCTGCATGCATTTTGCAGCAAGGCATATTTTTGTGTTGGGTATCTTCCAACTGTTTTCATGAGCATTTTTCTGGAACGGTTGCCAGTGTTGATACCTTTTTAGTGAAATGCTTTGAGCCTCTGCTATGCTGCTTGGGCTGGGCTTCCATCCGGATCAGAAATTGGAAATTTATTACTTGGAACTGGTTTTTAAATGTGAAACTGACACCAGTTTCTTATTACCTACCAAGTCCTGAGGGCAGACTAACATTCCTGACGCTGCTGTAGGTGTTAATGGTTTCATCAACTCAAGAAGTAGGGTGCCCTGAACTCTGCTCTTGGCAGCTAGTAAAGAAGGGAAACTGACTTTCAAATATTTTGTTTTTAAAGTTGTAGTGGTTTTTTTTAATGGTGTTTACATTAGTAAACTGGAATTTGTGAGACAGACTGGTTTTTTTTGTTGACTACTTAGTTCCTAGAAATCAAATTGATAAAACCTCAGTAGGCTGCTGGAACTGGTCTTGCCAAGCACCTCTGCAGATGCAAGAGAACAAGAATTGTTCAGGCCTATGAGTTTCATTTACTTGGTATGTTTTCTCTGCCTCAAAGTAATCAGGAAGGATATTATTATGCAGATACCAAGATTTTTTTTCTATATTGCTTTCAGTTGCCTGCAAATAGCTCAAAAGCCTTGCTCCAAATCTGGAGATATTCCAGGATGTGTTTTTTTTGTTTTGTTTCTGGAATAGTTTCTGTCTATGTGCAGGAAGATGGCATTGTGAGCAAGGATGAAGATTTAAAATCTGAATTAAATGGCATTACTCTGGGCTCTACCACATAATTGCTGAATGATCTTAAGCAGACCGTCATTTTGTTCATACCTGTATTGTGATATCTTTGTATCCTGCCAGGTTGTCATGAGAAATAACTTCTGTTTTAAACTTGGCTAACTCCTTTGATCCAAGAATGAACTATATTTCAAGTGACCATTGTATATGTGACAGACTATAAATGGAACATTACGGAATTTAACATTGATTAATCCCATGTATTGATGGATGAGACTCAAAAGCTTATCCTGTAATTATTTATAGAGGTGCTTAAAAGGTGAGTTGTTGATCACTATTTATAATTAGCTATACAGAGAACATTTGGTGATAGCATTTTCAATCTAGAAAAACTAAGTCGGGGCCCAGACTCTGGGAATTGAAACTTGGCAAATGAAACATTTTCTAAAGTGAGAGGCAGTTTACTGAGAGTTGTGGTAGATTTTCTACTGCTGGAAATCTTTAAATCAAATGAGATGCCTATTGAAAAGTTATATTCTACTTCAGGCAGGAATTAATTTATAGCAATGTTGTGGCTTGTGCTATGTATGAGGTCAGACTAGCTGAATGGTACAACCCTTTCAGCTTTATAGTTCACAAGATTTTTTTTATCAGATTGCTGATTGTAAGTCTCACTGTGGCCAGTGGAAGCCAAATAAACCTGCAGCCAGGGTTTGACACTGTGCCTTTCACATCTTCATGATTCCAGCCTGTATTCCCTTGTTGTCCAGCTAAAATACAGAGCTATCTTCCTGTTTTGCTTTTATCTCCTTAGCACTGCATGGTTATCACTTAGCTTGCTACCAATCTGCAGTACTTTCCACACACATCTTAAAATTGTGGGATGTTTCTTTTTTTTGTTCTGCTTATTTTCTTGAAATGGGATTTGAAAAGTGATATAGTGTGAGCAGTTCTAAAAAGCAGCACATCACGTTGTGGACACAACTGGAAATTCCTGCTCTGCTATCCCTTTGGCAATCATTGATATAGAGCATTAATCTGTATTTGTATTTACATTGTTTTAGTTTTTCTCCCCAAGCACTGTAGCACAGAAAACTGCTCAGTGGTAGAAAGAATTCTTGGCTACTGAGTTGCTCCCCATGTTATGTCAGAGAGGGGGAGATTTGCTTTTAATTTCCCACCTATATCTTACGGTGCAAAGCAATGAGCCCAGTGGGTTTTGTTTATTCTGTCTCCTACTGTCTGCTGTGCTACCTGTTGAGAGCAGAGGACACAGCTCAGGGCTAAAGGAGAACTTCCATGTCCTTGAGCAAACTAGCAGCTCAGTTATTGCTATTGCTGAAGGACTGTGGCTGTGGTAGCCTAGAGGTGTTGGAGAGGACTTGAATGTTTGGGCAACTGTTCTCAAAAGCCAAACCAGGTCCTAGTAACTGTGTCTCCCTTACTGATGCTGCTGCTTAGACTTTCAAAAGAGCTCAGAATGTCTCACGCAGATTTTTCCATTGAGATTTTCTCATTGAAAAGGTCTGTACTCAGAATTGCCAAATTTTGAAGAAAACACAGATTTACCCAAATGTTTCCACATTCTTATGAGGGCTGGATATTTCAAAATGTGTGATAAATCATGCCAGAAACATGTATTCATTTGTAACTATTTCTTTCTCTTTTTATCTGTTGAATGCTATGCAATCAATGATAATAGATTTTTCTAAATTATTTTCTTGATTGTATTAATTTTTTTTTTCCAGTAGAAGGGAAAAATATTGGTGAAAGGGGAAATGTCTTTGTTGTTCCTTTTCTTTAAAAAAATACCTCAAAAGGCATCCCCAACACTAGAATAGCTTGCACTTTCTTTCAAAATGACTCTTTCTTTTCTTTTTCAAGCCAGTTCTTTTTCCTTTTAACCAGTCTGTTCAATATAGCTGCACTATTTTGGATTTTTGCTTCCTGCTTTTAATTGAAATGGAAGCTGATTAGTTTTGTAAAAATTTGTTCCTGAGGCAAGAGCCAAAGTCTCTTTAAATTCTAATTATAGAAATTCATATGTCTTGTGCTTACATGGCAAGTAACGTTTGCAGATTGTATGTATAATTATCTTTTTGCAAACAACAGTGGTGAAGAGTGTTGGGCTGCAGATCGAACTGATAAGTGCATTTAGAGAAAGGATTTCCTGTATGTCCTCTAAATAGTAAAATGTTCCTTTTACGGCATACAGTTGAATGGAAAATGTATCAACTAATTGAGATGTTCTCTTCAATTAATCCCCATTTTGAATGAATGCCTTGAAGGGCCACACGTGCCTTTAAGAGGTTGGGCTAGCTGTCTTTGCAGGCATCGCTGCAGGTCAGCGTTTAGAACTGTTATACTAAATTCTTCTTAGTCCTCAAAGAGTAACTCCATGAAACTTGGACGTGGCTGGATAAGCTCAGCTACCACATGTGATAGGCCTGGCCCCAACGGATGTTGGGCAATTTTGCTGGCAGTAATCTCACTCACAGCATCTCCTGGGTATAGTCTAGCAGGTGAGTGTCCTGAGGAGACCAAGCAGCTGTATAGTAAAGATTGTCTGAAGAGAGAGAGCACCCGGCTCATAGTCCTTGAGGGCTGCATTGTTTTTCTGGTGCAGAGTTGGCACACAGTTCTAGTTTAGGACAACCCAAAATGTGAGGGTTGCTTTTGGATTTACCCTGGTTTTTTTCAGTCTTCTGAGATAGAAATCAAGCTGTCTTCAGGGGAAACCCTTCTGATTTTGAAACAGTGTGAAAGAGACCTCACACAAGGACTCTGCTAGAGGCTTATCTGATAGCTCACGTGTGCAGTGCAGGAGGGCAGCAAGTCAGGGCCAAGTGTGCTCCCACTTGGCACATGGTATTTTGGTGAACAGGAGAGTGTGTTTGATTTCAAGGGAGGAGCTTTATCTGTAGCATTGGTGCATTACTGTGGGAGTTAATAACCTTTTCTTCAGACCTGGCTGGGAGGAGGTGTGCAGTACCTGGTGTGCTTTGGGAGAGTCACAGGCAAGTTGTACAGGATGGGGAATGTGAAAGATTGAAGATGAGCTGCTGGCTACTGGATAACTCTCCCTTTCAGCATCATGGCCTCTCTAGCCAGGTTTCTGTGGAGACAGTCCTTGGGACATAAACTGTCAGCTGTTTGGGGAGCTATATGCTGCAGAGCAGGAAATCATTCGAATTCCTTATCTTCCACACAACAGGCTCAGGAGAAGTCCTGCCAAGAGAGCTTGCACCAAGGCCTCAGGGAACAGGGACTGACCTCTGAGAAACGAGTTTTCTGGGGCTTTGTTTGCAAAAATTGAATTCAAGTACTTTCTAAGCATTTGACCTGAAAAGCTTCTGAAGGGCAAATACTAGGTGGTAGTGGTTAGCAGTCCTGCTGTGGCTAAAATACCATGTCATTCCCACAGAAATCAGTGGTTGAACATCCGCTGACTTCATGGAAGCAGCTGAGACATGCAAAGGGAAAAATTCTGTAATGCACTAAACTTCTGGAGAATTCAAATCAAACAGAAGATTTTTAGTTTTGTTTTGATTTGATTTGTTTTGTTTGGATCATCGCCAGTTATAAAGACTTATTCTCAAGCAGGGGAGTAATAAGATTGTGCTAGGGAATGTCTTGGAGCAAGCCAACAGCAATGGCTATTACCTTACCTAGTATGGGAACCAGTAAGTGTACAAGTTCACTCTGTTTGTCACTGTCACCACCTGTGTTAATGCAGGGACAGGGTCTATGTTGTGGATAGGACTAGAACTGGGAAACAGTAGTTTGATAAGGGTTACCAATCAGGAGCTTTTATTTAAGGCTGCTTCTTCTGGTATTAAGGTGTTTGGGAGATTCACAACTTCTGATGTTAACAAAAACATTGTGCTGTCGTTAATATTTCATTTTGAGGAAGGCCGGGGCAGTGCTGTAAGAATTTGTGAAGACCTTCTACAAATATGAGGAGTCTTTTATTTTGGCTGACTGACGCCCTGTCTGTGAATTTTTGTGCTGTGAGAGCGTATAATGAGTTTGCCTATGGGAAAATGTGCTGGTATTTTTATTTCTAACACATCTCTTCTATGCATGGTTCTTTGTTCTGCAGCTTGTTCGTGTCTGTCATTAGCAGACATTGGCACAAGAGAGAATTTCTGCAATATTCTGTTGTCATGCAAGCAGTCTAGATCTGTACACAGGAGTAAATTCCTTAAACAATTACATAGAGCTGTAAATTTTGGTAAAAGGGCTTATTGGGGAGGAGGCCTTTTGGTAAACTTGACTCTTTGCTTTAGAAAGGTGCCCTCTTTTCAATGATGTGGTAGGATGAGGCAGCGAGCATAGACTGAAGCCCTGGGAACTCCATCTGAACACAGGGAACTTTTTTCCTTGTGAAGGTGTCTGAGCACTGGTCCCAAGCAATGTGCTTTAGCTGACCCTGCTTGAGCAAGGAGACTAGATAAGACTCTCCTGAGAGGCTCCTTTCAACTGCTGAGATCAGTCTTGCAGCATTTTCTTAGGAACTCTCTACCTGCCTGGCTTAGCCTTATATCAAAACGGAGAAGCAGGAGTCATGAGTATGTATTGTTACAGCTAGACTGTGAACCACTTCCTAGTGCTTTCCCTTTCTTCAGCTTCAGAAGGTGTGTGGTGTGTGTCTCTTGGCTTTTGACCATGTGAAAGTTTTCAGCGTGTGGCTTCTGGGGCCAGGAAGTTGGGTCTTCCTTCAAAAGGATTCCTGGTAATACACATTGGTTCTAAGTTTTCTCTTTAATCTCTCTTGCAGATGGCCACTTAATCTTTTTCTAAAACAGGATATTTTGAGTGGTTATTTCACACTTTATGTCTCTTCCTCTCCTCCTCTTTTTCCCTCTGCTGTTTGCTCAGAACTCATTTATCTGATTCTGAGTCAAAGGTGGGTCATGGCTCACCCAGCCACTACCCTGCTCCGGGACTTGTTTGGTTTGCCTCTTAAAGAAAACCGGCCATCTTAAAGAAAACTTGTCAGGTCTTTATTTGGAAGCTGTTTGCAAAGAAAAAACTCTTTATAAGTGTGTGAAAGAAGCATTGTTTCTTAAGAAAGACAGACACATAAATTTCCTTCATTGAGATTGAAGGCAATGTTTTATTTTTTATCTTCTCTTCAACCTTCCCCTTCCCTACTCCAACCCCGTTTCTTCTATATATTTCATAGAGATTGGCCTCTACTACCTGGTAAAAGAATTTGGATGTGTAAATTTTGATACCTTTCAGACATGGACAGAATAAAATATGTTGTTTAGGATTTTAATGTCCTGTTAGTGGAAAAACATGGATTAAAGCATTGGAGCCTTGTGAGATGGGGGGCTCTGTGAGGGTTGTAATACTGGAAAGAGCCCTTAGATTTGTCTCATCTAACTCAGGCTTTGACAACTCCAAGATGCTCCAAATATACTGCTGAGCTTGTTTCAAAACTCTCAAGTTTCAATCCCAGTAACTTTTGGATCTTATGAGCTAAAGCAGTTAGTCACCTTAGCAGCCTTGTACAGATCACCTCCCCACTTGGGAGTGCTTGGGAAACTGCACTGATGAAGGAAGGTGGAACACAGCCAAGTGGGAGAGGATTCAGTACAGAGGGATGTACATACACATCATTATTCTTTTTTTGCACAGGATAAATTCTATTTTCTTCAAGGAGTGTTGAGATGCAGGTGGTGTGGAAAGGGAAAAAAGAGGCCTGGACCTTTGAGATGAGCTTGTTCAAGGAAAATTTTAGCACTGTGACCCTAGTGGGGTTGTGCATCCAAAATGCTGGAGGAGAGCCATAAAACAAACCGGCATAAAATAAACTTGCTGTACATGTTTTCATACTTACATCCCGAGCTACTTTTGGCGTGTTTATCAAAACATTGTGGGCTTTTGGGTCTGCCTGATGGTGGGAACGAGAACAAGGAAGTGAGAGAAATATAGCTATATGGACTATAATAAAGCTTTGTTTTAAGCCCTCTATCTTTAAATCTCCTTACTGAAGTGCTTCCTTGACGAGAAGAAAATAGGAAAGAAGTGTTGCAAAAACCTGTGCTCTCAATGAATATTTTCAAGTTGGAATGCAAACCCTTTTACTTTATTTAGAGGGGGCAGAGAACTTGAGCTAAGGTGGAATATTTTGCTGCAGTGGCAGTCAGTGAAGTTTGACAGAGGGGGCAGGAGTCCGATTGATTATTTTCAGGTAGCAAAGGAAGATTTCCACAGAAGTTGTATATTTTACACTCATAGAACTGCATTTGGGGTGATGTGAGTTTGGTTTTGAAAGCTTGGACATATTTACTGTGAAGAAATGCCTTGTTACTGAAAACTAAGGATATGTTACCAAAAGAGTGAAAGAAGCTTAAAATTTTGACTCATATTTCAATAGTTGAAGTATATGTCCTGTTATCCAAAAGTGCTGTCCATTTTTATTCATGAATTACTTGTGTGACCTCAACTGACCAGCAGAATAGGAGGACATTGTTTTTTACTATTCACCAATTGTCTCACAGTTGGGATAGGAATGCCTGCATAATATTTGTGGATGGCTGATGCTAAACCACTGATATGGCTGTTGAGCAGCTCCTGAATGCTAGTGTGCTGGCATTATCTTATTTCCATGGGGTTGTCTCAGAAGTGACAGGCAGCTGAGAACCAAAGCTATAGCTAGTGAAGACAACCTACATATAGAAGGAAGAAAATAATATAAAATATTTTTTTGAAGCCAACTAAGAGGCATGCAGAACAGTGACATATTCCAACAACTCTTTCCATCAGGAGTATGGGGGAAAGTCTGGTTTTTTTGATGTGTATTGTGATAGTTATCCCCTCCAGAGGCAGTGCTGCTTATCTACTGCTGCTCTATGATAACCCTGGATACCCACACTGAGGGCTTTGCTGGCAGTGGTAATGGGAGTGCCGAATGAAGGGTTGTTGCAGAGCAGTCCATGATGCCCGGCTATGCACTCTGGCACTGGCTGGTAAAGGTGCAGAAGCTCTGCTCAGAGCCAAGAGAGAGACAACCTGTGATGGTGTGCACAACTCTAGAGAAGCTTATGATTGGTGGTGTCAGAAGCAGTGACAGCTCTGCCCTCAATCTCTTTCTAATTTGTGGCAAACTGGTTGAGCTGTTACACAGATGGAATAGTACTCCTGGGTAAGGAAAATTTAAGGGAAAACAGGAAGTACAGCTGAAACATAAAACTACTATTTACATGTAGAATACATTGCTTTTCTGAATCTGTAGTCAGGAGACTTTCAGAGTTAGGACCAAGGTTAAAACCTGGCCCTTACTGAAGTTTGTATATGACTTGGAATACATTCCCCAGGAGTCAGGAAATGATGATTTAGATGCTCTGTATGCTTTGGATTGACTTCGCTAAATTCAGCTCAAAATGGCTTTGGAGGAAATAAAATATTTTGGGAGGCTAAAAAAAATAAATCTCAGGTGCCCATCTGGCACAATTTCAAATAAAGGCCATTTCACCAGAAATTACTGAGTCTGAGGTCTGCTTGGAAGAGTTGATCTCTTGTTCAACGAGGTTATGTGCTTCCATCAGAATTAATAGGAGTCTGTTACACCCATGAAGAGGAAACTATATGGGGAGTGTATGTTCACTCATCTGAGGAATGAAAGGCTCTTGTAAAGGCTCTGTAACCTAACTTGAATAGTGTGCTCACCCTGAAATTACTGCCTTGATAAGATGAACAGATTTTTGAGTATGACTTCTAATGTCCTTTGGAAGAGAAGGATAATATATATATATATTTTTTTTCTTTACCCTTTTCTTTTTCTGCTGACCTTGCCTACATAAATATGATTTTTGGGGGATTCCCCAGCAAAAAATGTCTGAAATACTTTGCTCTACACTATATAAACCCCTTAGTATCTGATAAGAAAGAGATTTCCTCTGGAGTAACCTCAGCCTAAATATTTGAAGAACTGAGTACAAAGATGTGAATTTATTTTCTTGACTGAACTATTGGCATGTTGATCTTCTGTCATTACCTCCACACCAAGGTCCTTCCACAGCATGTGACTTGCTATAGTACACCCACAGAGCGCAGCATCCTTCCAGCTAGAAAGCTGATCTTTCCTCTTGCCTTTTGCTCTATTTCTCTTGATAAGTGGTTTCCCCTCTCTTTAGTTATTTAGTAACTCAAGTTCAAATTTTGGTCCTTAGAGATTGTCTCTCCAACTTAGAGAAATGCTTTCTTTGGTCCAGAGTGGTTGGTTAGAAGGCATAGAGAGAGCTCCAAGATTCTCTCTATCAAACAAACAAGACAGAACTCCTTCTCTAGGTGAATCCAGTTCCAGCATTACGATGGGGGTTTGTGGTTTTGTTTTGTTCTCACTTGGACATCCTCTTTCACACAGATATTTCTGAGGTGCTATGAAAATCACTCCTTTAAAGGGCACTTCTATGAACAGTTTTCGGGAAAATGGTTTACTTGGTGGTCACATGCTGGGATTTGATGATTGTGAAGTGTTCACTGTGTCATCACACTCCTTACTGAAGGAGTATTCTGGTAGATACAGGAAATCTGTCTCACAATATGGATATGAATATGAAATGTGCTGTGGAAATTAAGAAGAGTTAATGCTGCTATTAGTAGGCCCTGTAGGAGGTGAATTGTTTCCTTATCATGCATGACCTCCTAAAAATGTAGAAAATTTTTGCCTGTGTTTGAGATCTCAGCATGAACAGGATAGTGTAAGACCTTGTGGACTTGCTTCTGTGTAAAGAACTGTTTTTTTTTTTTTCTTTTGAACAAAACAACGTTCCTTAAAATTACTTCCCACAACAACTTCTCTCTATAGACGTGCATTTCTTAATTTGTTTAATTCTGGGGTTATCCCAGTGGAGGTTTTTAATGATTAATAGCTGATGACACTGTAAACCCAGCAGTAAGAGCATTTCCTGGGCAGTAGCCATGCTTCTTACAGGCTGTGTTTGACTGCTATTAGGGTATGGACAGAACAAGCACTAGGGAAGAGTTCACCCAGAAGAGTATCTCATTGATACTGGCTGAGTGTTTGCTTTATAGTCTGCTAGTTTATCTTTTCAGGGGTTTGGAAATGGATACACTTCTCTGTACAATTTTATCTGTTTTAAGCATTCACTCCTGTAGTGTGATAGACCCTTTGCTTGTAACATGAATGACTGGGAGAAGTGGAGGAAGTAAAACATGAGGATTCCATAGTATTACAGCCATTTTCATCTTGAATTTACTGGTAAAACAGCCAGTAGTTAAAATTTAGTGGTAGGCTGTCAACTTCTGTTCAAATTGTTTGGTTACATACAAGGTTTTTCTTCTTGGATTTGCCGCCTAGACCAAATACCTAGCTGGTCTTGATTTTTCAGGGATTCTGACATTTTGCAGTTCTCTTATTTTGCTGGCAAAGGTTTTATGAAAATTGAGGTTACTTCCTTGTTCAAATGGGTTTCTGGGCAGGAAAAGGGGCAAATGCTGCTGCTTCTTGTTACTGGAAAGATTTTGGTATTGGTTGGCTCTGGCTATTCTTCAGTTAGTAGAAAGTGAGGGTAACAGCAATTTCAGACTTTCTTGCAGTGGGGACATCTTCTTGCATATGACCAGGGCAGCAGAGCTAAGACTTCAACTTGTACAAGGCAATGTATGACTACTTACTGTGTTTATTTGTATGTATTCCATCTATAAATTTAAGATATAAAGTAAGCAAAAAATAAATTAAGTTTTAAATACACCCTTTCCAAAGGGTGAGACAAAACAAAATGCAGCAGACGATGATTTGCATAAAACTCTGTACAAGCTATCGAATAAGTCATTGCTGTACAAAATTAGAGACAACAAGCAGTGATATTGGTTCTGCAAAGGCATACATCACTGGACATAATTATGGTTGCAGCCCTCAGGGGATAAACATGTTCCTTCTCTGATAGAGGGTAGGTTTCTCTTCTGTTTGTATACAATGGGCCTTCTTTATGAATCATGTCTGAGGACTATGAATCCAGATCAAGTGGTGATTTAGAAGCAGGGTTGGTTGTTTTGTTGAATTTTTAGAGTTTTTTTTCCAGTTGTGTGCAGCTGTGGTGGGGAGCTGAGGAAATTTTATACTGCAGTCTGGTTTTCTGTGGCGTGTGCTCCAAGCTTTGTCAACAAGTTACAAGTAGCTGGGTTCAGAAGCTGAAAGAACTTGCTATATTTTCAGGCAGGCTGTTGACTTGCTGTAGACACTTAGAAGTCTGGATATGACAACCCAAACATTTGCTGCAGCTTCTCAACAGTTTTCTTTGGATATCCGAGCGTACATTTAAAAATGACCTATCCTTGTGAAAGGACAGTGTGTTAGAGGTCAGTTACAGTTCTAGGAAGTCTTCCCTAGATATGCTTCAGAACTTAAACTTTTCTTAATCATGAGCCTTAAAGGGCCTTGATGTGGGCATGACCTGTTGCCATGAGAATCTGGGAGACTAGAACTAGCCATTGGCAGTTCAAGGATGGAAGGAAGGCACCACACTCTTGTGTATCATATGCTCTAGGCCACATGGATAGGCATTGCTTTGTAGATAAGAGGCTCACATTTATGAATTTTAAGGAAGGTCTCCCTGTCTCTCCTTTTGCTACGCTCTTTTCCACATAATGTTCTCGGCCAGAGCACCAACTAACCATGCAAGGAAGGTGGCTGCTTTTAGGTAGCACTTTCTTTCCAGACCCTTGTAACTGATCACTACCTCTGTCATTCAGAGCATCAGTTCTACAGAATCTGACTGAAATGTAGAAGAAGTCTTGTTCACTTTAATGCAGTGAAACACTTGAGAGCCCCAAAATCTGAAGCCGTATGTCAGGCTTCTGAAACCAGCCTTCAGTGTTGGTATAAAGTCTCCTCCTAAAAATATTGCAGCTGCCAGAAAATATATTTTATTTGGATGTCACTTAAAAATACACACAGAAAACAACCCATAAGCTTTGTGCAAAACTCTTTCCAAATATCCATTCTTCATGAAGACACGTTAGGTTAAAAGTTCAGCAGTTTCACCGAGCTTCTGGCTTGGAGTTCAAACATACTTGCGTAATGTTGAGGTTTCAGGGCATTGAACCCAGAGTATCCCTGCTCAGAATGTTAAAGAAAAATAAAAATGCTGGAATAAAATGCTGTATATAACCTTTTCTTAACTTGATTTTCTACAGGGAATTTATTTTTGGTGCCAAACTGACAACTCGGCAATCTGAGTAGTTTAAAAATCAGGTATATAGAGTCAATTTGACCCTCTCTGTGCCTTGAACTACGGGAACCAAGATGGGGTGAGCATAAAAACCCCGAGGCCTGTTCCCTTTGTGAATGCATCTAGTGGCTGTTTCTTCCATAAGTGGGTCACTAAAGGCTTTTAACCATTGTCCACATCAGTGGTTTTTCAGTCTATGGATCTGAACTGAGAGTCACCATTTTTATTGGTGACACGTAGAAGCACACCGTGCTTTGGCTGGGACACTAAGCAGGAAAGTGGCAGCTCTGCAGCCTGGCTTTTCCAGGTGGCATTGGTGAACGCTAGTTTTGAAGAGATGCAGTGCCATCCACAAGAAACAGGTAAAAGTCCAAATGGCCTCTGTGTTGAGTTTTTCCCCAGTTATACCCATTTGCTATAAAGACTGAATTGCTTTTTCCAGTGTGTGATGTTCAGGGAAATTTTACCAGTGCAGGTAATTGATTTACCTGTCAGTAGTGAAGACAGCACTTGTACACCTATATCTGTCGTTAGTTTCCAGTGGTTATAATCAAGGCATATTTCCAGTCAAGTTGAGGTTTTATCCCATAGTGGCCCTGATCAGAGTGTTAGAATGAAAATAAATTTTTTTTATGCTATGATGACATCAGACAATGGATGAAATTTTATTCTACTAATTGTCTGAATAAGAAAATAGCATTTCACATGAAAATAAGGAGTTCGGGGGGATGTAATTGGACCTCTACCATTTGTTTGTTTTTCTTGGAGCACCCTGGCAGCTCTTACAGAGTATTTCTCTCTCAGCAGAGGCACTCTAATGCCCTCAGCTGCTTATTTTGTCTGGAAAATTCAAGCACCCAGGATAACGATGACAACAAAGGCAACATTTTGACTCCCAAATCCCTTGGCAAAATAGTTACATCATGTCTGGAAATAATTGGGCAATGACAGAATGGAAAAATTACAATGACTCTAACAAGACAGGGACTCTCTTAGTAATGGGGTTTTGTGTGTTCATTCTTCTGAGCATGGCAGTTATTAGTGCTACTGGGAAACTCTGGATTGACTTTCTTTGTAACTAAACACCGCTCTTCCCAGTAGAAATATTGGAGAGATTTTCAGTTCCTAGATCAAGCTTTAGTATTAATCTAAAGAGCTAATGTGATTTACTAGTATTCCTGATCTTATGGAATAGAGGGTGGAGTGGGACACCTTATTCTACAGATCACTCAATCCTTGTTTTCTTTCCTGAGGTGATCAAAAATGTTGCTCTGGGTAAGGATGTTTCATCCTTGGGACCTGGTCTTACTGGATAGAACTGACAGACATTACTGGTTAAAGTCAGTGTCATACTTTAAAGACATTTCATACCATAAGACCTGTAAAAAGCACGGGAATTCATCTTCCTGTAGAAGAAAATAGACATCTTCTGCACTGAAGCTGAAGAATTGATGTGCTGGTTCTGGCTGTTAGTGTGTGTACCTGCTTAACTGATGTCATCATGATCTATTTAATCTTCAGTCTATGATTTCTTATATTGGGTAAAAGCTTGCATCTTGCACTCCAGCTTCCATGGCACTATTTTTCTGTGAAATTGCATTGCTGTGTTGTACCCATCACCAAAGGAAAGTAAACAAAATTGAGAGTCCAGCTTGGGCTCTGCTGTCTAGCTGTTTAACTTCTAGAAAAGGAAGTTCAGACCTGCTCTGTTGAGTAGCACAGACACAAACTGGGATTGTTGCCTTGTCCTGAATTCATGGCTCTAGAATGACAGTATAATTTTGTCAAGCCCTAAAAATAGTATTTTTAGGGTCTGAATTATTTCAAAAGTAAAATCTGGAAATTGTAGAGAGGGTTTGAAAATACTTGTTCCTTCATCATCTTATCCTTAGTCAGAATTGGGTCTTGGGGTGCCATCTGTGGGGTTTGTGGGATTTCCCCCCTGTTTTCTTTTATGCAGTGTATTTCCCATTGGCTCTTACAGCCACAGCAATTTGGTGAGCAGGGACATTATAAACCAACCCATCTAGTGAAGCTAATGCTGTGGTAGGGGAAATCACTGCATAAATTCCATTATTTTGTAAAGAATAAATTTATGCATGCTGGATTTGTGGACACTGCTAAATGCTATCTATATGGCAGCATCATTATGGGGGGTGAACCTGTTGTATCCTGTCCAGATTCCAGCCAGGTGATTACCTTTTTTCTGGCTTACTGCTTTTATTTCTGTTTGTATAGTACCACAGTCTATTTGACACTGTAAAATAAGTGGTTTAAGCAGGTAAGACCCTACACTGAAGAACCTACAACCTCAGTGCTACAGCTAGGACAATAAAGTAAAATACAGCCAAAATAAAGCATACATGATGTGTGATGCAGTCTTTGCAGCTTGTATCATGCAGTAGGTGTCTCTTTAGAAGTATTTTTCTCTCCAATATCTGCTTAAAAAAATTATAAAGTGTGAGCATAGGAAGTGGCTACAGGAAGCCATTTCAATTCTAACAGTTGTCATAAAAAAAAATAGGATATTGCAATGAAATAGTGCAAAAGTAGAGAATAAAACTAAAACAGGTAGGAAAGAAAGGGAGAACTAAGACTACAAAAGAGCAGCTTTTTTCTAAATAGAAGGGAATGGGTGAACTTTGGTGAGGTGTATGAATACAACAAATGTGGTTCATGGTGAAGAAGACAAGAAAATTGATCTTGGTAGCAGTGACTTTCTGATTGAGAAAGAAGTGGAGGGTATATGTAAATGTTACTGAAACTGCAGTGCTGCAACACCAGAGAACTTGTAAGTAATACGGAGAGGGGTAAGGAGAGAAGGACAGGACTCCACACTACTTCATGCAAACCAGAAAGGTTCATTATAGCTTTAGGCAGTATGCAATCCTGTTCATTCCACCACCGTGGTGGTTTGTATTGCTGGCAAGCATGCCTTAGTGAGGAACTGATAAATTAGGATGCAAACTTGTGTTACAATCAGACACTGAGGAGATGAAGGACATACTTATCCTGGATAAACAGTTAGGCTGTGAATTTAACTTATTTTGTTTGCAGTCTAAGGTGTGGTGGTCATATCACCATTCAGAAATGTTAAAGATGCATAGATTTACTTGTATATAAATGAGATGCAAGAATAGAATTAAAACTCAGCATTTGGTGTCTAGGAGGACAGATTAGTTTTGACCCTGCACATTTCTGTGTAAAGTCATAGTTAAAGGAAACTATGATGTAGTTATAGTACCTTTGCAAAAATAAAATAATTTCTTAGTAGGTAAAAGAGTGAATGGATTGTTTTGTCAGCTCAGTTAAGCATAGAAAATTACCAATCTGTACTTTATTAAAAGGTGGGAAAAAAAGTGTAAAAGAAATAGTTTTTACTAGCCAGATGGTGCAGACTTAAACTGCTTTGTTGCTCTCTTTGCTTTGTATTTTGAATCTTGACTGTTCTTTTAAAATGGTTTCTTATGAAAACAATTTAGATAGTTTTTGATTAGGAGGAACACAAAGAACCTGCAGGTATTTTTTTCTGTTTTCTTTTGTTTTGTTGTTGATTTTGTTTGTTTATTTTTCTACAGAGTTATTTTTCCCTCATTCTTAGGTGTGAAGGCAGAGAAAGTGTTGCAAATTAGTATTTCAGAAGAGATGTTTCTTACACTTCTTTAGCTTTCTTTTTTTTGCTCTTGTGTGTTGATAAGTTGGTATCAGGTGAGACGTAGTGGATTTGTGGGTATTAACAGACTAACATTAGTGGTCATTAGTCACCCAGCACATCCTGAGCATCCTTAAAGTATTAAAGAGATTCTTGACAGACACGTTGCAGTAAGTAGATTCATGAATATAGTTACACCTGACAGCCTTCAAATAGTTCTTGCCTTTCTCTTATCTCAGGACTTATTTCTGAGGCAAATAAATGAATAAAAATAAAATAAATATTGATATATATGTATATATAATGGGATAAAATCCTTAGGTCTGTGGAATGCTTTGAAATTATCATCTCAGTTTTAATGAGAAGGTGTGTAAAACAAACCAGACGTGAGTTTCTGGACTGTCTTGCAAAGTCCTCATAAACACCAAGAGCACTCTTGTTGTTGGGGGAAGGAAAATCCATGAACGGGATTCAAAATGCACAGCATTATTTGAGCTGCCCTCTCTCTTGTGGTGGAAACTGTTAAGTGTGGGCCATGGCCGATTGGGATTGAGTAGTCATTGCTGCTCAGGACCCTGCCTGTCTCCAGATCACATCCAGTGATCTGTTGATTTGTTTTGGGTCTGATGCCTTGCTGTCCAACATAGCAGGCAGGTGTCCATGAATCTTCAGGAAGTGTCCCTGAAAAATAAGGTTTTAACTTTGTGGATTTTAAGTGGTCAGGGTTTTTTGTTGCTGTTTTGCGCACTGAAGACCAGGAGGCTCCTTAGTACGGTGACAAATCCAAACTAAAGGAGTTGGGTTCTTATTACACACACAACAAACAGATTGTTTGTCTGCTTCCTTCACCCATCCCCCATGCTGCAATTGCCATATAGTGCATCTGACATCTGTCACGGTACATGTGACATACATGGAAAATTCCCATGGTAATTAAATCATGCCACGAAGCTCATCATTTCACCATCTGTGTACTGAAGAAACAAAGTGGTCCAGGGAACTGGGCATAGGATCAATATGAAGCTCTTTCCCTTTATCCAGTGTGTACATTCACGCAGTTTTAAACATGGTGCTTATTTTCTCTAGTTCATTATCAGTAAGTGATGATGTAGGGAGCTGCTTTAATACTGGGAAGTTCTCATCGTTTATTACTTGATAGTTGAATAATATAGAGTTTTAACTTGAATTTGGGGGTTGTGGGGGAGTTGATTTGTGTTCTAAACCAGTCTGAATTCAGATTTCTTTCTACATCAATGATCACACATTACACATACCTGTTTTATCCTGCCACAGAGGAAGATAAATTACAGGGAAATGGAAATTATTAACTTTAATTCCTTTCCTGTTAGTATAAGCTAGTGTGAGCAGTGATTCTTCATCATACATTTGGTCCCATGCTTCTCGCTCAGGTGGGAGCTGTGGCTACATCTACTGTTGTCATGTGTCTGTTGATGATCAGTGGAGATACAGCTCTGAAAGTGTTTACTATTAATGCTTCCTTACGTTGCCAACTGTTTTTTTGCATGACTGTGTGTTTAGTTACCAACTGAGTTCTTTTTCTTCCCTTTTTGCAAAAGTGGTGATACAAAAGTAGTTTTCCCTATTTTAGGGAAAAAGCATAACAGCAGTTATGCTTTGTCTGTTAAGTGTGCTGAAGGACAGAACAGTGAAATAAAAGCTACAATAATCAGCTCTCTTGCACATGAGAGCTGCTGGCAGAGCAGTTGTTTCAGGTGTCTTACTGTTAGTAGAACATTGCTTATTTAGCCTATGTTGGCATGAAAATTACAGTCTCTGAGATGAGAATGAAGGGAAGAGTGAGGCTTATGAAGCAATTTAGAAAGCAATTGAAAGAGGATCCTCATGTGCAGCTAGCATGCGTCTGATACTGCGTGGCTAAAACTTCTGATAAGGGTTGGAAAAATTGCATTAGCTCAATTATGTTTGGTCACTGGGCCAAATGGTTTAGAAATGAACACGTACACCCTGTCAGAGGAAGAGGACGTTGTTATAATTAGGCCTTGGGCAAAGTTCCAGGCTGTGACTCCTGACCTGAGCCGAACCACAGATGGGGCTGGGAAGCAGAAGAGGGATTTCTGTGAGGAGCGGGTGTGTGGTTAGCTGTTGAAATGACAGCAGCTTGTTTGTGTTGTGCAAAAGGGCAAAACAGTAGAACTGAGAAGAGCTGTGGGAGGGAGTTATGTGTAATAGTGGGATTCTCTCCAGAGAGAGATTTCCTATTGATTTTCACTGGGGTATATATATAGAAATGCATAATTGCACGTTTCATTTTTACTTGCCTGAAGTTGAGAGGCAATAGAACTTTTATTAGAAGAAAAAACTCCACCTTTTGTTATTTTCATAAATTTGCTATCAGTTGTCATTCACAAAATGAAAGTTGCTCTTTTCTTTATTTTTCTTTGTTGTCCGCCATTCTCCTCATTATTTGGAAACACATTTTTCCCAGATCTGATTCTTGATAAAGGAAGGGTAAAAGGGAGAGGGAAAGGAAAGTTTATTAACTTAGAGGTAATTAGAAAATGTTTATTTTGTTGATCACGAACAAAATTTGAAAAGTTTTAATTAGTTATTAAATAGCCTAAACAGTGCAACTTACAGGATTCTGAAGGACATCTACTTAACTGGCTTAATCTTTAGGGAGACAGTGCTCCAACTTAGAATTTTCATTCATTCTGTGATTCAATTCTAAAATACCTATGCTGGATTCCTCTTTTGCAGTCCTTAATTGTTCTTATTTTGAAAGCATATAGATACTTCCCTATCCACAGAATTGCAGTGTGGGAGCAATACAGAAGTGTTGTTTTACCCCTGTATGTTAGTATGAATTTCATGCCTGCTGCCTATAGATGGACCTGGAAAATGCCAATGTTACGAGTATAAATAGTGTATGAATTGCTTTGCAAAAGCAAGCTTACTGTTCATGTGAGCTCTGCACATTTTTTCAGGGTAGTAAAAATCAAGTAGCTTTGAGTTTCACAAGTGTGGATCCCAAGGAACTGCAGATTCTGTGAAAAAAAATCACAGTAACAAACATTAGCTTGTGTATTTCTCAGCATTATGGATGAAGAAACCTGGAGACCAACAACCTCTTAGATGAACCAGCTTAATGAAATTCCAGTGCAGGACAACCTGTGGTGGTAGCCAGACCAGGGCTGTACTTGCCCTGCAGAAAATTTTGAGCTTTACATCCATTCACATAGTACTCATTTCCTGGTAAGGTACCTTTTCTGGCAAAGTTTATACCAGAGTCTTGACCTGAACTCATAAAGGAGGATGTTATGGTTCTATGACTCCAATGGCTCAGCCAGTTTTTCCAAGGATTCATTGTCCGTGCCCTAGAGAATGCTGGTCCTTTGATGGTTGGTGGGGAAGCCTTTAGACAGTGAGCCAGAGCTTGGTTGCAACGGAATTGATGTAAATGTAGTTTTATTGCATGTAAATCAGGTTTGTCTCATTGAATTGAGTTCCTTCCAAAAGAGAGTTTTGTCAAACTAATTGATTTTAATCTCAGTCATGACCAGATTGTCATAAAGGGCATTGCACTTGGAATAATAATACTTGAGAAGATGGTCTGCAGTGTACAAGTTTAATTTCTGAGGCTCTATTGAAATCTTTTAGCAACTGAATCTCTTAAGTGTCCACTCTTGAGAGAAAACAGAAATTGCCATGCACATCATTGTGATAGATCTGGGGGCATTTTGGTTTTGCTGACTGAAGCTGTGTCAGCGACCAGTTCAGTTTTATGTTGACCTTTGGCATCTCCTAGTGAGAACCCGGTGTTTTTATGAATGGGCTTTTGAAGCCAGCAACATCCTGCTCTAGTGAATCCTGCTGGGACATACCACCCCTTGCAGAGCTGGCATGGAAAGCAAAGCCAAGTGGCCATGCCAGAAGACAGTACTTTTTACCAGTTTGCTTTCCTGTCAGTTACGTGAGAGTTGCAGCTGATGCCCCTCCAGTACCTAAGAGAATACACTAGATGAATTAATCCCAGCACAGACTAGGGCAGGGGATTCCTGCCAAACACATAGTGCCATAAGGGTAGAGGTTTGGGTGGTTTGGTCATTTTTTTGTTTGTTGTTTAGGATTTTCTTAAGCAGGCATGTCAGTTTCTGCACAAAACATCCCTGGAGAGCTGGCTGTGCTCTGTATGTTAAGTCCCACTATGCAACTGCTGTCCTGAAGGTGCTTTTCCTTGCACAGCTACTCAGTCTCTCTGAAAGCTCAAAACAGCCTTGTTCTGGCGAGCAAACAGACCAAAGCATTGTAGGGCAGGTTAGGGCAGCAGCTGCTCTGATGACAAAGCTCAGCTGTGTTGTTGCTGATACAGCATCCAGCATCCTGTGGTTTGGTTCACCTGCCACCTCCCTCCTGCTCCCCTGCCCTGTGCCCAGGGAGACCAGCTTCAAAACAAGCTTCAATTATTTACTCTCTAAGGATATGGTTTATTCTGCAGATTAAGTGAAAAAGTGAAGTCCTTAAAAATACAACACAAATAAGCCCCTGAGCTGTCAAACAACAAGTCCCTTAAAAGGGCAAAATATGTGGCTCTCTGTGCACTGCACAGATCCCTCCTTTCAAACTGCTGGCAGGAGACTTCCTGTTTGGATGGGCTGCTCACAAACGGTGTTGTGTGGTAGCGAAACCAGTCACTTCCCGGCTTCTACTTCAGGCCTCCTTCTGCCTCCCTTTATACTCCTGGTACCAAAGCTCCTCAAGCCAGGGTCCTGTCAAGATGGGATCTGGCAGCTCAAATCTGAAGGCATGCATTAGCCCTGTGCTCTTTCACCCCTGAATACATAAAGCAGCCCAAACTGCTTACATGTGTTTGAAAATGGGATGGAGAAAATGATACTACAGTGATAGTCCTGGCCACGAAGGCATATGTGAATGTTTGGTGGTCTGGCTCTGCAGTGGTGAAAGATTGACGTCTGCTTCATTGGTTCATTGTCCATTTTATATTTGATCAAATGGGATACCTTTGGAAGATTCTTCCATGTATTCTGGGTAAAATCTCCCATACATGCTTTTTTCCTGCTGATAGTTTCTTCCCTTTACTGTAGTAGGTAGAGAAATGGCAATACCAGCATTCTGTGGTGGCATTCAGCCTTGGCTACTGAGCATTGCTGATACATCTGCCTGCTGGGAAATTCCACACTGAGTTTGTAAAACCTTTTCAGGAAAACTGGGAGTAGTGATTCTACACTGCCATAAGAGCGTGTTAATACCATATGAAGGCCTAGCTACCTTATCTAGCTTGAGTGTTTATTTTGCTCTTTTGGGTGTCACTGTCCTCTTCCATCTGTTACTCCAGTGACAGCCATTGTAACTGCACAGAGCTGCACAAATTCAACAGTCTTTTTAATCATCTAATGTCTGGTTTTGTTTTTTTTTGTTTTTCCCCTACAGAACATGATCAGAAGATAGCACCATACACTATGATCATGGCCCCCCGGAAGAGGAATCGTCATGCTTTGGGGTTTCTTTGTTGCTTTGGAGGTAGCGACCTCCCTGAAATCAACCTCAAGGACAATAATCCCCTCCAGTTCCTTGAGTTTTCTGTCCCAATCCCACCAGCAGAAGAGCTCAATGCCAGATTCGCTGAACTTGTGGTAAGTTTCTGCTGACAGATTGATATATTTATGAGGTGGACAAGTGCTTCCTTTTGAAGGAGGAGTAAGAGGACTTAAGGGATTTATTAGAGAGCTTATACTGAGGCTTTCACGAAACCTTTTCATTCTTTTGTATCTAGTTACTTGGTAGGAGAAAGGTGGCAAGCAGCAGGATGGATGATAGTGGCACTGGGTATAAGTACAACACAATTTTTAAACATGCTTATTTATTCTCATAGCACTATGTAGGATTGGGCATATTAGAAGAAACCTCTCAAGTTCTCTAGAGAGAGCTGACAGTCAATTTCTTGTTTACAACTTTGGTATAAAATCTGCTGTGTAATGTAATGCAGTGGAAAATCTTAGGGTTTGCAGATCTGTGAAATTAGGACTATTTGGTTTTGTTGATGAGTAGCATTCTGCTGGTGAGGTATAAGAATCAGGTGACCATGCTAATTATGTTTCATCACGCGTCTGCCTTTGAACCATGAAATGGTGCTGTTGCAGCAATAGCCATAAACAGGAAGAGAAGGAATTATTTTAGATGAACTTTGTTGTTTGCTTTTGTGGTAAGTGTTGCAGACTCCAGGAGCCAGACACTTGCTTTTCATGCCTGGCATCAAATGACTTCACTGTCTTTGTCTTCTTGTTCAGCTTGAATGAAAAACACAGGCAGAGGTCATAGGGCTGGGTTGTTTTGCAAACTGTGTCGTAAAGGTGATGCCCATTTGATGCAGCTGATTAGGTTTCTCATTACCATTCTGAGATTGGAGCTTATGTAAAGTGAGATATCTCTAAGTGTGTGTATGCCTGAGGAGTGCAACTGAGGTGAGGAACAGAACAGAAAATACCGGATCTCAGCAGTAGAGGAATTTGCCAGTAGTCTTTCTATGTCACACTTAAAACATTAGCCTAATAAATTCTTGTCCATAACCATGGCTTTGAAATGCTATAGCAATGAAAAGAACTCTGTAATTTGCATATGCAATTGGAGGTTAGCATGTGGGCAACTATAGTATGTCATATCAAATACAGGGACAGCTGTAGTTTGTCAGATCAGTGGTCTGACAACCTAGCCCAGGCTTCAGGTTCAAGATGGGGCCCAAAGCAGATAACTAGAGAAAAATATAAGGTGTTGGAGACTATAAGATGTGGCCATATGGTTGGATACTCTCCAACCCTCTAACAGTTTTCAGTCAAGGACTTTCTCAGTTGAAAGTTGCATTCTGTGTACATAGTAAATTGGTATGGATTTCTTTTCCATTAACTTTACACTTCCCCAGTACCCATTAGCATTTTCAGTATTTTATGGCAGGGGATAGAAAGGAGTCAATAGGACTTGCAGCTGTTTCAGGAAGAATAATGTGTTCAGCAGAAGACTCTACTTGCTTTGAACTAATTTGCAAATGGAGAATCTCCTCTGATGGAAATATTTCACAAAATTCTGGTCTTTATTTAGGTCAGCTTTCTTTTTGTGTGACACTACTTGTGTCCCTCTTAGAAAATGCAGCTGTCTGACTGTGGAGAATTCTGTGTGGTAACAGGTATCTCTCGAGTAAGAGTGTAACCTGTAATCTGCTGACAATTTATTTCTGGATGCTGCTTAACTTGGTTTTCACATGCAAAGCTTGAACTGCTCTATCAAAGTTCATCTCTCTCCAGTACCAAGATCCATTGAAGCATTCAATCTAGCCTTCCTGAAGACGTCACCAGCAGATGTGCTTTGCTCCTGAACTTGGCTTGCTAAACCTTGAACTTGTTTACCTTTGGGTCATAGTGAAAGACCTGCTTGAGTTGCTGCTGGGCTTTTGCTTACTGAGAAGGATATCAGGTTTATGAGGAGTTTGAGAGTTTGTGGTGGTATTAATGATGCTTTTAACTTCTAGTTTTATGTCTGGCAAATATTGGTGTTCCATGTGCTTGCTTGTGGCAAAACAGCTCACAGCTGCCTTATGGAAGTCTATTAAAAAGTATAATTTATAATGTTTCTGGTGCAAAATTTAATGACAAGTATATGTGATGATCTGTAAAAATTTTTGGCCCCAGTAGTCTGAGTTGTTGGTTCATGCTCTAACTTATTAAATGTGCTGACAGCTTGTAACTGGCATATGCATTTCAAACAAATGAAGCCATTGAAATGAAAACAGATCATATTCAGTTCTTATATTTAATGATAGCACCCCAGCCACCACTGCATGAGAAGTGAGCTGGGAGAGAAAAGTGCTATTTTTCAGAAGGGTAATGGTGTACATCACACATTTTTATAAAGCAACCAGATAGGATGGCAGTGCATGTCCATAGGAGTTCCTGATTAGACAGGTAACTTGAGAGCAGTTAAGGGCTTTATTAGCGAGAGAATCTGGGCTGGAAACTGGGCTGGCAGGATGCAGACTTTGCCTAGAAGGGTTAGTTTGTCCACAGGTCAGGATTAATGCACGTTCTATGAGACACTAAAATAAACCAGGCTACATCTGTATTGACAGGTCAGATGAGATTTTAATTGGATTAGAAAGATTCAGTCTGTAAATGCACCAGTGTAAATCAGCGACCTGGAAGTGCCTGAGAGAGCTCTGTGCTGTGTGCTAGCTCCCTGCTGCTTATCCGTTAGGGTCTAGTCTGGGTGCACTTGTACTATATAAAAACCAGATTTGAGTGTAAAGCCTTTTGACCCAAATTCCCAAGTGAAATGATGACACCAACATCATCTGAGATCTGTAGCGAGAAGAGCATTTGTGTTAGCTCCCTGAAGCAGGCCCAGGGGGTATAGCATCATCTTGCCATCTGCTCTGCAAAGGGTATAATGAAACATTGGTGTGGTTGAATGAATTTTTAAAAGCCTTCTTTTTTCCCTTGTTGCAGTTAAAATCTGGGGCATTTTCCCATGGAAGAGTTAATGACAAGAAAAGTTGAGCATAGCTGTGCTGGAGAGGTCTCCCTTGTGATGAATTTTCCAATCCAGTAAATATTCAGTATGTTTCTACCTCTGTTTCTGAGGAGAACTGTCATTTTGAGGACCAGGAGCATGTTGTCTTCTGCTGTTGTTGCGCTACTTAAAGTAGTACCATAAAAAGCGAATTTGGAGATGTCCATTTTTCAAGGGGAAGAAATTAGGAATGTATTGAGATTGTTTGTTTATTTGTGATAGGCTCATGCGACCCATTCCATGCTTGCTTGTGTAGTCTCCAGACTGAGGCAGATACACAGTGCGAGCTGCTCTGTTTGGGAGGTGTACCCAGACCATCCAGCAACTGCCTGACTAGACTCTGACCAAGGCAGTGACTGTGAGATGATAAGCTGATGCTGATTTCAGCTGAAACGCCTGCTCTCATTGCCAGTGAACCAGAAAAACAATTCTAGAATGAATCCTAGGCTTATGTGTTACTTGAAGATGGATGCTGTGTTTATACTTTGTCTGGTCAATTAGAAAATTAAAGCAGTTACTCCTGATAGGTCCTAAATTCTATTTTGATTTATTCCATTGGGAGCCTGTGCAGAGGGTAGGTCTGAACGAAGATGATGGCTTATGGTGATTCGGAATGATTTGGTTTGGGTTAGGACAGGAGTTGATGTACCAGCTCTCAGGCCATCTGCTGGCAGTGACTGCTTTGGGATTAATGCAGTAGAAACAGTACAGGTAGGTCCTTATCAAAATCTAGATGCATAAAACACAAAGCAAATGAGAATATTTATGACCACAAGCTTTGCCCTCCAAAGGCTGCTTTTGGGAAAGAGGACAGAACAGTTGGCTTTAGCATATTCCCTTCAATGAACAAGCAGAGGGAGAAGCTCTAAGCAGCAGGGTGTGTGGACTGGTCCTGTACCTTGGAAATTGTAAAACTGGTCCTACGTGACCATCGAGGCTGGTGTGACCAGCATCACTTCTGCTCTCATACTGCCATGTAGTGGTAAAGTACTGCTGCAAATGGTGGTCTGCTGGTGGGCTCCAAAATGGTTGTATGCCTGCTGGCAAAAATATCTGTGCTAGACACATGTTTTTCCTTCTACAGATTTATAGACAGAACAGGAACTACAGAAGAATCTGGAAGAACTATTGTAAGGCAAAGGGAAAAAACTATTTTTTATAGAACAGCTTCTCCATGTCCTTGTTCGTATTTGTTAGCAGCAATGTATTCTTGTCACAGTGGATTCTGATAATTTCTGCTCATTGTTAGAATCCTGGACTCTTCTTGGTGGGTAAAGGTGGTGTGTTGCTTGACACTAAAGATTTTGCCATCTAGATCTCTGATAACAGCAGACTGATCCCAGATTGGAACTCAGACCATACCAAAAAGGGCAACTTAAATGCTGGCAATTCAGAAAAAACAGAAAAATGTGAAGAATGCTAGCACAGAGGAAAGAGCACTGTGAAAAGCTTGTGCTTTTGTTGTTTCTGTTTTGTTAGTGACTGTGAGATGGTCATGGTATTTGAGAAGGTGGAGTGCAGGATTCTCTATTTTATGATGCAAGGTCCTTGGGGAAGAAATGGAATTGCCTTCTGAATTTACCTTTTGAAAGCTGATAGTATCATTATCAAACTTGAATGAGTTACCTTCAGCACATTAGATTGTTATACTGGGGAAGATCTGAGAAATGCTTACTGTTCTACTTTTGTGCTTATCTGCCCTTGATGCATTCTTGCATTTAGCTCAGGTGGGATATTGACTGGAATTCCCTGTCATAGTTTACCTTATGTTGTATTTGATTTTTTAAAATTTTTTTTATATTTTTGCTGAGTTCCTACGGAAGGGGTTTTGTTGACTTCCTGTGTTAACAAAAGCGTTTTGTCCATATTACTACTTACCATCCTCACAGGCTTTTCCAGAGCAAAACTTAATAGGAACTTTTGGCATAAAATCTAAAGGTACATTATTTACAGCTGAGGAGCAGCATAAATACTTAGGAACTCTGTGTTTGAAAAATTTAGAATTATCTACCATCTGTTTTGGCCTGCCTTTAAACTACTTCTCATCCATTGAATTGCTGAGAGAGGTATGTTGCTGCTCAGGTCAGGCAGCCTACACTCTTCTCTCTCTTCCTCTCTAGATCTAGCATTCTAATCCTATTGCAACCCTCAAATTTTGCAGAGAAGATGCATATGGAACTGCTATATATTCCTGAACAATAAGACCACTGGAAATCAAGCCCATATTTTCCCTGTAATATTTCCTAAGTGCAATTAAATAAAGATGGGAGCAGGTGCTGAATCAAGGTCTCTGTCTTTCCCTCAGCCCATTCTGAGAACCGTGATTGAAACTGTAACCTTGGTTTCTGTCTTCAGTGCTCTGCAACAGCGACCATGAGAACATGGAACTAATGTCCCTTCTTGACACAACCCTAAATTCCACTCTTAGTCTTTCATCATCTAATCACCTCTGATGTCATTATATTTAGTAATGACTGCCGCAGCATCAAAGTTGGCTCGCTTTCTGAATTAAAGATAAACTAGCCAAGGTGTCTAGCTGGAAAAAAATGGCAGTGAGCTAATCCCTTCCTAAATAAATCAGTGTCTTCATCTTCTGAAATGAAACTATGGAAGTAGCGTGATGTTTGCTCCTGTTCTGTATGTTACTGTGCTCTCTTGATTTCTCAGTGCACCAGGCTAGTGTTTGTGAGCACTTCAGTGCCAGAATGCTGAGAGGAGTTGATTAGTGTTCTCTGAGTACGAGCCATCCTCATAACTGGCATCTGTGCTAATTCTCTCAGCACAGAGGCAAAGGAACAGTGGGGTTACCACAGACATGTTTCTATTAGCATTGGATGAAGTGACCAGTAGCATAAAGTTTGGGAAAATTCTGATCTTTGCTTACTCTGTGAAATCTCTCTACATCCAATCCTTCTGTAACTTAAAAGACAGTAAAATTCTGTGATTGTTGTCTTGTTTCCCAGGGGAGAGAAAGTTGAGAAAAGGAAGGAAAAAGTTTTATATTGAAAGAAAGTAAGTTAAAGCATGGAGTATCTGGGAATTTATTTATTTTGTCAAAGGAGGCGAAGCAATTTCTGAGCAAGGCATCAGTTTGGCACACACTGGAAAACAAACTTTCAGCAGCTACAACGAGATGAGATCCAAACCTAAATAACTGTGGCAGTGGTTTCCACTGCAAACAGCTGATTTCGCAGCAGCAGGTTCCCTTCATGCCTAGTTCTCCCTTGCAGACCATTTAGTGTAATGGATACAACATAAAGCTCAGATGAAAACTAGGCTTCACAACATTGAATAAGTACTCCCATATATCACCCGTCCTTCTCAAGCTTGCCAAGTCCTAGCTGTGGCAGTGTTCGTGAGGCCCCTTTATTTGCTCTGCAACCTGCAAGAGTATTTCTGTCATAAAAAGTATAAGAAATGCTTCCACTGTGATCTTTCATGTGAATATAGACAACATATGTCAGTGTATGTAAGAACAAGAAGGCATCAGCTGTGTTTCTATGTGTTTGCCGCTGGGCTCGAAGGAAAAGGTTCCCTATTTCTCCTCCAGCTCTCTTGTGATATTTCTGGGAAGCAGAGATGAAGAGTTACCTATTCTGTCTCTTGGCTCTCAGTATGGAGCAACACTTTTCCAGAAAAGTATCCACTATATCTGAAGCTTATTTAAGTCCTTCATTTCTCATTGAAAGATTGTGACTTAGAAAGACATGTGTGTTAGGTCCTTGCTTCAACCCCCAAACACTTGTCATGTGTATTGGTAACTGTATTTACTCTCATTTAAGCTCAGGCATGTTACCAAGATCTGAGTGTTTAGTTTCAAATTATTAGTCTTTTGAGTAATTCTGTCCTAATGCTGGATTCATTTGAATACAAGAATATACTTTCTGTGTCACTTGCCCTGCATGTAAATCACAGTTTGAGACTATGCCTCTAACTAGCCTGCAGCTTTGAGTTGTTGCTAAATGCGAATTTATTTGCAGCCATAATTTAAATGTCCCTCTGTTCTGTTTTGCCCATAAGAGGAAGTTATTTGATTTCTTGTATCTATCCCTCTCCCCTTCTGTGCTTCTCTGTAATTAATTAATCTATCTAATCTGTCAGGAAGTGTAATGCCAAATGCAGTTTACAGCTGGAGAGGTCCTTAATTTTTATTTGTATTTGATGAACTCTGACTTCAGCAAACGAGGAGGCTTTGCTGGCCTTGGCTCAGTGGAGACTTCCCCCNTATTACTTCCTTTCTTGCACTTAATGAGAATGAACCAGTGGAGGTTGTAAGAAAATGCTGCTGGTGAGACCAAGGCAGAATTTTTCTGACGAGAAGCTCATCTTCAGGAAGATGCCTTGGCATTGCCCTCTGAGTAGAAATTGCTGTATCTGAAAGCAGAAAAAAGCAAAACTTTGCGGCAGCAAATAACTTTCTTAACTGATGGTAGCCAGGCCACAAAAACTTCCCTTTCTCTTGGATTAGTTGATAGTTATCAGTTTAACATTTCACATGCACTCAGGTGTACTTGTCTGCTATTATAATAATGGCAAAAAAATGGCTAGTTTAAAATTTCTGAAGCAAAGGGTACTAAGGCTCAGGAGGCAAAAGCTCCTTATGATATCAAAGTCTGTCTAGTTATGCACAAAATTCCATTATGTCCAGCATAGTCCAAGATTGTACATATGCATATGTACATATGATTTCTCTTCTCTTTAAATTTTCCACACAGGGGATACATTTCTTTTTCTTCCTGCTCTACAGAGATACTTTTCCATAATACTGGGTCTGTTTACATGTGTCCCATATACAATACATGTACACAAGTCCCTGATTTTAATGCACATATCACTACAGGAGCTTTCTGTAGTTATTCAAGTCCAAACCCATAAGAGGTATTCCATTTTAGGGTTTGTGGCAGAGACAGCTTCCCCTTTCAGGTGCTCATCTACGTGTGGATTCCTGTGATAGGGACAGGCTGATGGCCCTGAGTGCAGCACCAGCACTTTCTCACTTTAAGCTCCATTCCAGTAGGTGCAGCTGGTTGGCAGCTCCCAGCCCCCTGACCAGCTGTGTAAGAAGCAGCAGTCACAATGCTGCAAATGTGTGTGACACAGATGCTGGGAGAGGAGCAGGAGATGGGAGCCAGTTCTCACATTCCATGTCTGAGAATCAATAGGGTTGTGTAAAAAAATATAAGTCCAGATCTGGTCTTAACGTGCAAGATTTTGGGTGTAAAGAAGCTGGGGGTGTTACCAAAGTGTCTGTGTCGCGGGAAGGATTTTGTACAGGCATACACTGTGTTTTTGTTCTGTTGCTTTACTGTATGGACAGATACGTAAAAGTTCAGTTTCACTGAAGACAGTAGTGGAGTTACATCATTCTCCATTTACTGAAATTTTGTCTGTGTGGTATTTTCTGTGTCTGTGGTGGTTGTTGGCTTCTCAATATCCCAAGAAGAGCATACTGACTGCCTTTCTGAAAAGTGGTAAGGGTCATGGTCATGGTTGCAATACTTGAAGGGAGCATCTGAGTGTGTTCTGAGAATCTTTTACTTAGAGTAGACATGAAACGCCTGAGGAAGCTCTCACAGGATAACATATTTTTAATAGGGCTGTGCTGTTGTTCCATGGGAAAATGCAGGGAAATGCATGTAGTACATCTAGGGCAAAAGAGGAAAATTCCTGGATTTTGGGAGCACAATGGATGTGTAGCTTGGGATACAGAAGGAGGGGAAAGAACAGATCTATCACTAGAGGATGGAAGTGCTAAGTTGTCAACCTTTTGTCGTCCCTCTGTTGAATCCTCGGGAGCTGTCATCCTAACCCTGAAATCATGGATAAGGTGGATATGCTTCACGGTCAGAAATCTGGTGTCCATGTATTTCTAACAACTTTGTCACCTGATTTGCTACTCTTATCTTGTTTTGGTATAGCTGCAAGTGTTAGGCAGCATAACATAAAAAGAAAAAAAAATAACATAAAGCTCTATTCTGGGCTTTTTCCTTAGTAAGGCATAATTAACATTTGAATGGTTTTTGTGTTCCACAATGGCTATAACAAAGTGTCAGCAACTTTCTGGATTGAGCCTGAAGGCTGCTGAAGTGATAAAATGCTGAGATGATATTGATAGTAGGAGTCATACGTGCTAGCTGGAAGGGTCAAATTAACTTATCTCTATTTCAGCTTTCTGGAGCTTTTCCAGCTTTACTTGAATGGATACAGAACAGACAATTTTCTACCCTCCCCCTAGAATTGCATGAGCATTCTCATATATTTCTTGCCATTTTGCCTAGAGAATGGGCTCTCTTCAGTAGAAATAGTACAAACAGCAGCAGTACACAGATGTCCTATTGCCCCAACATTTTGGAATGGCTTCTCCGAGTATGATTCTTGTCCTTCTGAGATTTCTATAGTTTAATTCTCTTTATTAGTGTCTTATGTTTTTCAAAGTTGTATTTGACGGCTTAGATATCTATTATTAAGGCCTCATCCCTCACCTTCTGGGGACAATATTTGAATCTAGATTTGGTCTGCTAAGGAGAGATGAGAGATTGTTATAAATCAGATAAGAAAGGTAATTTGAGATTAGAAGGTTCCACCTGGAAATGCATCTGTGAGAAATGAAAATGACGAGGAAAGTACTTTGTGTTGCAAAGACCATGTTTACAAGATTGTAACTGACAGGAGATTGTGGTATGAAAGGTGTCTTCCAAAGTGTTGAAGAAAAAGAGACAATAAATGAAGTAGCTGTGGTGCTGAAGGGAGAGTGAAGACCAATTGCAAAGATGGAGGTGATGTGGAATGAATGTTAGCTGTGCTTTTGGAGTGAATGAACAGTGATGAAGGGAGGTTGAATGACAGATGTCTATTTCTTCTGCAGCTTATAGAGGAAGGGCCAGGTCTGAGATGCTGTAGGAGGTATGTGTTGATACGTGGCCTGATGTCAGCAAGAAAGGGGAAACCAGATCCCTCTGACAATGAAGACCTTATAAATTCATAATAATTTGTAATAATTCCTCACTTGAAGCTGGGGAAGCAGTGAAATTTTCCAGTGAAGAGAAGAGGTTGAGAAACATGATGGGATGTAAGTGTCTTGCCAGAGAGTAGTTATCCTTAGGGACATAGACTGTAGCTGGGATTTAAGAGGAACTGTTAACAAAATAAGATAATTTAATGGAGCAGAAGATAACAATCATGAAGTATCATCTGTTTAATATGTTGACTAAGATTAGTTTCTGTAGTTGCTCACCTAGTAACAATTTATATCAGGTATGATCATGGCTCAGATAATGTATCATACAGCCTGAAGGAGAGTGGGGGAAAAGGGTTTGTAATTATGTCATGTCTCTGTGCCCTTCCATAGATGGATTCTATCTTCAAACAGTACTTAAGGTTGTTTATCATTCAGGGAACCTGTTCAGATGATTTGGGATTGCTCTTCCAGTGTTGGAGGGAAATTCTCCTTCTTTGCCTGGTGTGCTCCAAAGTGGGGAGCGCAGAGTGCTACAGGTGAGGTGGATGGAGTAACCTTTCTAGGGGAGAAGGTTTTCAGGTCAGCAGTTTCCTGGCATCTTCCTGCACACTAGGTAAGCAGAAGCTTTTGGTGTCACTAAATACAGCAGAGGTCCTTCTGTTCATCCTTCAGCACCAGGTGGGAGCAGCACATGGAAAGCAAGTGTCAGAAGGTGCTTTTTCTGTCACTCATCACAGTGGACTGCCTCCACAGCTGCTCTTTTTAGATGTTTTTTTATTCTTAGGAAGTACAGACAGATGCCTTCCACCTGGCACTGTAATAGCACTGACCCAGAACTTTTAACATTAGGTACTTTATAAGCTTGATGGGAGGAAAACTTTTCAAGAAGATTGCATTTTCCTAGCTACCCCTGCAAATTTACACAAATAAATTCATGCATTTGTGTGTTTTTTTTCCCTTGTGTGAGACAGGGAATAGTAATGCTTCTTAGGCCAGTTTTAGTAGCCCGATTGAAAAGTTGCTGAAAAGATGAAGCATGTGTAGATAATAGGCAGTACAGGAGTCTTCCAGTTGCAAATGTATTGTATTTGAAGAACTTGGGAGCAAATCTCTATTACTGCCTCCTGTCACAGACATTGCCCTGCTCTCATCTACATGTTGTTTTTTTAGGGAGAATCTGATGCAAGACTCTGCTGCCTTCCCATAGACCCAGTGGTGTATGTAAAAAGGCCCTAGTCAACATTTGTATATTCTATGCACTTTTACATTAAAAACACTTAAGGGCATCTTTTAATTTTGCAGTTTCCCATCATTTGTTGACCACATAAAGGGAAAGACTGCCCACATTTAACAACCTTAGGAAAAGGTTAGCAGCGTGCACAACAGTGTTATACAATAGTTTACTAGGTGGAGGCTTCAAGAGTAACTTCTCCAAAGGAAATTACAAGGGGGAAGCAGATTGCAGTTTTGCAGTTTGGAAGGTGTCCAGGGAGATCCCTGAGTCATGGAAAATCCATTGGGATTGCTTTAGTGGCTGTGTTTCAGCATTACATCTTGAAGAGAGAGGAACAGCTGCATGAGTTTGTTGGTTGGTGTGAAGTTGTTGGCTTATACATTAATGATGTGGAAGAACTTTGAATTACAAATGCTTAACCAGATAGTAAATTATGATGTGGTGTTAGGAGAGGATGAAGGCACATGCTCATTCTTCTCTTATTCTTTTTGCTGTATTTTGGGAAAAATTTCTGATTTTTTTTAGTAGAAACATTGAGTGAAAAACATCTTAAGAGCTGGTGTTTTCTTAAGCCCAATGATGTCAGTGCAGTAGTTTCTGTTCTACTTATCAGAATATTTGAGCAATGAGGCAGGACAGGGTGTGAGTGAATAACCAAATATACTGTCATACCTTCAATTCACTGTTTGACTGTGGAAATGCTCTGTTTATGTGAGGGAAGGGAATTGTGGAATTTCCCTCCTCTTCAACCCAGAGGAGATAAAAGAAGCCTCATATGTGGATGATATTCTAGCTGGACTGGACTGATTAGTAGTAAATACAGATCATCTCTATTTTTTGAAGCAGAAGTTAACAGTTAGTGAAAAGGAGACAGATAAACTTCTCAGTCTATTCTATGTTGGAAATCTGTGCTGTAGATTATAGAGTGAGCCACTGTTAGAGGTGGTTAAGCTCAGAGGTTTAATCTGTTACAATTTAAAAGAGGTAATTTAATTAATATTTTCCCCTGGTGTAAATCCAGAGTAAATCCACTCAATTTAATGGAGACTGGGGCATTCTGATTTCTTGTTTGCACTACCAAATTTGGAATAATAACTCAGCGGGCAAGAGAACAACTAAAGCTAGCTTCTGATTTTGCTTTTGTCTGTGTAAACCTGAACTTCTGCCAAAAAATGATATTGATTTACTGGACTTCCTTTGAGTTTACCCTGTGTATAAGCTTGAGTATGTGTTTCTAAGCTGTACAACCAAAGCTCAACAAGATGGTAATTTTGCTTATTAAATTCTTAATCAACCTCTCAGTTCCTCCTGCCCTTTTACGTAATATTTTATCAGAGATTTAAAGGTCAGCCAAGCTCTGACTTACCCTTGTTTTCCTCTATAGGGGCGTATGGCAAATAGGATGCACACAAGAGGATAAAGCTGTGAGGGGAGGAGTAGGTGGCACTGACGCCCCTGGAAATTCAGGCTGCCTTTGGCACAGCAGCAGCAATCCCCAGCCCACATTTTGAAGGTTAAGCCAGCAGGACTGTGTTTGGGCAGGAAGCGATCAGAGAGGTGTGTGCCTGTGTGCTTTGGCACAGTCTAGACAGTGAATTGCTCCAGCCTAGGAACCTCCTCTGAACTCATTAGTATTAAAACAGAACAGAGGGGACTTTGTAGGCAGGGAGAGGGTGTGGAAGCTGGAAAAGTAGCAGTTTAGATGGCAGTTTCCTAATAACCTTTCCCACAACTACCTTCCCGTACAGGGTCTCAGCTAGAGGACCCTGGCATGAAAAAAAACCCTGCCACAGGGAGGGGGAAGAGAGGGAGGAAATGAGGGGAGGGGAGGGAAAGGAAATATGGGGTGGAAAATGGGCACTGTGCTGAAGCAGCAGATTTTATTTTTATTTAGTGTTATATATGCTGATACTAGATGCTCTGTTTCAGACAGATATTTGGTACCACGTATATAATCAGAATGTGGAGGTAAATTTGGTATTTGTACCCAAAATATATCAAGGAGAGGTATAACAGCTTGAGTTCTGTTTGGTGTTTTCATTTAATTGACTGGATGGTGAAATACAGAGCACGTCTATTAGGAAATTATCATCAATTATCTGTGATCCAGGAAACTCCTGGACTGCTTATGCCCTGCTGTGCTGTCCCTCCAGCAGATATGGGAGTGGTTGAGGTCCCCCAGGACAATCAGGGTTTGTGGCTGTGAGGCTGCTCCTGTCTGTCTACAGAAAGGCTTCCTGGTCAGGCAGCCTGCAGCAGCTTCCCTGTAATGTCACTTGTCCCTGTCCTCCCTTTAATCCTGACCCATAAGCTCCTAGTCAGCTCCTCATCCATCCCCAAGTGGAACTCCATGCACTCCTGCTGGTCACTGGCATAGAGGGCATCACTGCCTCCTCATCATCTCTACCTGACCTTCCTGAAGTGCTTGTATTCTTCCATTACAGCTCATAGGAGCCATCCTATTACACCTCTCTGATGCAGTGAGATCAAAACCCTGCAGGCATGTGCACATCTCCAAGTCCTCTTGTTTATTCCCCATGCTGCATGAGGTATGGAGGCATTTTAGTAGTGTCTCTGATGACTCTGAGTTACTGGCAGCACTGCTTGGAATTCCTTTTTGCTGTCTCCAAGTGCTCTCCCGCTGACATGTGATCCGTGTCTGGTATCTGGACATCTGTTGCTGACACTGACATCAAATTGGTAGGAGTGGACAGATTGAGGATCCCCTTCCCCAGCAACTTTAGTTTAATGCCTCCTTCACCATCTTGTTAACATGATAACCGAAGATGCTCTTCTCCTTCTGACAGACAGACCTGTCAGCCCCAGCAGACCAGGTTTCTCAAAATTAATCCCGTGGTCTAAATAGCAAACACACGGCTGTGGCATCAGTCCTGTAGACATTAGTTAATTTACCAGATTGATCTGGCCCTTTGAAATCCCTTCCCTTTGGCCAGGAGAATTGATGGAAAAGCTAGCTGCCCTCCAGAGTCCCTTACCACAGCTTCCGGAGCTCTGTAATCCCTCTGGATACTCCTCAGACTGCTCCTGCTCATATCACTTGTGCCCACTTGAAACAGCAGGAATGGATAATAGTCAGTAGACCACATGAGGCTTGGTAGTCTCTCAGTGATATTCCAAATATGAGCCCTCAGTGAGCAACACATCTCTCTAGAGTGTGTCACTGGGCACATATCCTTACTGTGGATATGTTAAAAGATAAGCTTAAAATAAGGTGGAAAAATGGTGTGAAAAAATGACGGCATTCAATGTGGACAGTTAAAACTACTTTTAATAGCAAGTCTGGTAATTCAGGATGGATAGCAGCCAGGTACACTTCTTCAGAGAAAAAAAAAATAGCAGTTATAGTTGAGCATGAGTGGACATAAGTCATGCAGGTTTTGAGACTTTTTATAAAAAAATAAAAGGTCATCAATTGTATGGAACATGTGGAATATATAAGGGCAGTCTGGAAGATGCATGACATAAACTTTGCACTCAGCTTTGGTAAAGTCTCAGCTTGAACACTGCCCTCGCTTTTGAACAGTGCAATTCAAGAAAGATGTACTTTGACCCGATAAAGGCCAGAAGTCAATTAGAAGAGGAATGAGAGATCCAGAGGACATATCCTCTAAGAAAGACCAAAAGAAATGGGTTTGTTTAGCCTCAAAAGAGGAGACTGAGAAGGGACATTACAACAGTCTTTAACAGCCACAAAAACTGTTATCAAGAGGAAGGAAAAAAATCTGCTCACCACATTAGTGGTTGATAGGGCCGGAAGTAATAGGCTTAAATTGCAGCAGCAGGGATTTAGATTAGACATGAGGCTGACTATTAAGTTTTCATCCCCGTCCCTCTCCTTGGGCTCTTTTAAATTCACTGATGTGGACATGAAGCCCACCTTAACAGAAAAAGCTGTGATGATAGACAGCTGTTTTACATTATTGTTCTCGTATGCCCATCTATATCCATGGAATGTCCTCTTGCTCTGCCTGTATTACATATGAGTGTGCATGTCTGAGTCTTGATCATTTTCTCTCTCTAAACACCTGTGAGTATTGTTGCATGAAGAGGTACTGGTTTTCCTCATTCTCTCTCTTTCTGTTTGGCCCAGCAGATTGTCCTTCTCATGCATGTGGTTTGCCTGTGAAGGACAGCAAAATGAATGGCAGATGCTGTTTCAAGTGGGCTGTGAGGGGGGATTGCCACAATAAGGCCTTCCTGGTTATGTGTACTTGTGTGCTGTCAAGTCACAGAGAACTTTGAGGAGGAGGACAGGGACAGGATTTAGCTCTTCTCCAGGAAACAAGGAAGCAATTAACCAGTGATTAAGAAGAGAAAAAGAAAACAGTATAATGAGGGGTGCATTTGCGGGGGTGAGGGGGAGCCCTGTTGTTGACTTTCTGTGTGAAGAATTTCTCTACCAAGCAGCAGTGCCCTTGATGGATGAAGGTCTTATGCTGCTGCTAAGCCTTAAGAATGAGTAACTTCTGTGTTGGCAGGGTAGAGGAGAAACACATCTTTCAGTATGTAAACATCAGGTGCTTTCTGTATTGTACTGTTATGACTGAGAAGCAAAAGATTTGGGCCACTAGTACTGAAGGGGTTTTAAAGCTGCAACTTTTTGAAAAAGCAAGGAGGAAAAAAGAGTGTAATGGGAATTGCAGCCTTTTGTTTGTCTGCTTCTCTGCTTTACAGTCAGATCTGTGGCAGTAGCTGAAATGTAAACATTGTTTCCTCTGCCAACAGGCTGTGTTAGCAATTCATGTGTGCACAGTGGTTTCCTAATGCACAAATGTAATGACAAAACACTGTGGGTATGGGCAGATGTTATGTGATACGCCTTATGTATATAGTTCTTGTGTATGTAAGGTGTGAGTGGCATACATGTCTGCACATACACATACTATGTGTATGCAAATACATGGAACCCAATGATGTTCTACTATGATGAACCTAATTCTTATCAGTTGTAAAACTGATTAAAATGTTGCTCCCATGCCTCTCACGGTGTGCTGCTTGTGTGCTTTACAAAGGCTGCTTTTAATTCAAAAGGTTAGGATGAGATAGAAGAGCTTGAGGGGAGGGATTGGCTTGTTTTGGGGTTCATTTTGCTTTTTTCTTCATGGGTAATCTGTGGATTTAGCACATATATCAGGTCCCCCAGTGGGAGTTTTCAGCCGGTGTGTTTCACCTGGAGATGTGCTGGCTGTGTGGGTGGTAATGCTGTTGACTGATCAAAAACTTTTGCACTATTCATTGCTTCAGTTTGTACTGTAGTAGGTGGTTTGTGTAGTCAAATGAACCTCTTGCACTGATAGATTGGACAGGCAGTCTTTCAGAATGCCTCATTGACTTCCTCAGCATTGGAAATGAGCATTCTTCCAGCAGGCTACCTCTTACATGTCAGCCTGGGGAGCTGGAATGAACAAAACAGTGGAAGGAAAACTGTAGGGGAGCAAGCCTATACTGTCCCCTGGAGGTAGACGCTAAATAGGGAAGGTTTATCTCTTCTATTTGAAAGATTCATAAGCTCTTTGCAAAGAGGCTGAGGTCTGAGTAAGATTGTTTTGGTTCATTACTCTACTAATTCACTGCACTTTATCTCTGAAGCAGCTTTTTGGACAAGTGCCTCTGGACTTATGACAAGAGCATTTCTGCTACTTTTTGCCATTTTTGGTGGGCACAGCTTGAATGTGAGCCACCAGGCTAACCTGCTTGTTTTTTGCCAATGGAATCTGGCATAGGCAGCATGAACAGAAATATAAATGTTCCTGGGGCTGTTGTTAATGTGCAAATGTAGCTTTCAGTCACATGTTAGCAACGTGGTCCTACTCAGTCGATTTTTTTAAAGTGATAATAGTTAGGCTGGATAGGATTCTCTATTCCAAAAGCTTTGTAGTGTGCTGCTGACAGCCTTGCCCCTGATCTCTTTCCACTGCTTCTCTTTCTTCTAAAGTCCCAGGCATGTCAGTGCCTTTTATCTCATGTTTGCTTGAGTTGCATTTCAGCATTGATTAACCCACCATCAATGATCCCCTTGAAGTAATTACACATGAACATGGGCCCTGCTCTGGGGCCTGCTAGTGGATGCTGGATAGGATCCCATGATGTATCATAGTCATTGTTTACTTTGTACAAGATTTAAACAAATTTGTTCAGATCATAAGGTTGTCAGCTGTGCTAAGGCACTTGAGAGCATTGGTGGAACTGGAATGTGGCCTCTTTGGGGACATGGTGACAGACATCTATATAAATGACCTTGGGGAACCTGAAGTAACAGGTATCATACTGAACAGGGAATTTATACTGGCAGAAGTGCATTATAATTGATTTTGTAACTTGGGTGGATTTGGTGCTGTTGAGAGAATGATTGATGAGGTGGATGAGGGACAGTGCATTTGTACTTGACAGGTGAAAAAGGTCAAGGGGAATGAGGAAAAAGATTAGCAAAACCAAAAAGATCAGGAAAAAGAAATGATAGATGTGTATAAGAGAAAGAAAGAAAAGGAATATGAATATGAACATGGGAATGAGAAGAATATGGGAATATGAACAAGGTAAGAGCAGTGTATTCAAATAAAATTAATACAGTAGTTACAATGTGAAAATGAACTTACCCTTGGAACCTGAATTTTGGAATGAGAATTGCAAGCAAGTTATTAAAATAAATAGTCTTCATATTGTGAAGCCTGTCCTAGAGTGTGTAAAGGCATCCGGATATAATTCCCACTGTCTCAGTTTGCCTTATTGGATAACTCACAAAGAATCATTAAAAATAATGCTGGTGTGATGGAGCAAACTTCACCAAAAATACTGCAAATAGCATTGTTAACACCGTCTTGAAAGAGACATTAACTCACCTGTAACACAAAATCAGCCAGGCTGTTTGAGGTAGGGAGCTGGGAAGTGTTTGACCATCTACAGAGCTGTCTCTGTGGCTTTGTATTTTGCAGAGTTTCACACAGCCTTCTGAAACTTTTGGTGCTGGTCACAGGTCAAATATCTGCTGCCCTCATCTGTTCTGGGATTTCTAAAGTTTCCATTTTGAGTTTAACAAAGAAGAGTAGAGTATCTGGGGAGCTTTGCCAGATTGTGCCATCTGAAGATCTGGTTTCCAAGGAGCCTGTTAATGGCAAGACCTGTCTGTCCTTTTGCTTGGGTATGCATCTGCTGTTAAGGAACCAATCAGTGCAATAGAGCTGTAATCAGATGGTCAAAATAGGTATCTCTGAACAGTGGAAGTGTTGAAGCCTATCTGCCTGTGTGTTATGTCTTAGTGTTGGATTCTGTTCTCAAAGCTATTCCATTTGAGGATCATAAAAGCATTTCATTTTTAAATAATGCTTTAATAATTGCCCGAATATGTTTGTAGGTAGAAATAAAATTAAAAAAAAATCAGAATATGCTTTTATATATCATTAACATCTCTCAGACATAAAAATAGCAATTGAATGTGAAACACAGGCCTGGGGAAGATGCTTATAGACAGGATATTCTCCCACAAGCCTTGTAAGTAAGAGAAACTGTGACCTACAGGTAAAAATTAAAAGTGTAATGTAACTCTCTGTAGCTGGAATTTCAAGAAATTGATTAAATAAGACAGTTGCCCAACTGAACATAAAAAAATAAGCAAAATGTCCTCTTCCTTCTGGCAAAATATTTGTTATGCCCATATTAATCAAGTTATTGCCTGCAGTAAATATATCATATGAGGATTCTGGGTTTCATAATGCTGGAAATGCTGTGCATGACTCATTAAACATTTATGAGGACAAAACAAAACATCATCATCAACAAGAAAACAACCTACCAGCCTGTAAACCTGTTTTGGTTTGTTGGTTTTTGTATTTTACAAAATAAAGCAGCTGTCTGACCTAAAGTCGGTGTGAAACTCTCCATGACCAGTAAGTCCAGAAGCCAGTGGTCCTGTGATGAGTGGAATGAGAAACTAAAGGTGAGGGTACTCCCTCCCATAAGTGTCTGAATATCCCTGAAGAACCAAATTTGAGACTCTTGGCCTCTGTGATTCTGACTTCAAATCAGGGGATACTGGAGAAACTGTGATTCTCTGTGTACTTATGACCCTGAGGGTTCTCCTTTAGAGAGGCGGGCATGGTGGTCAGTGTTAAGGGCTCTTCTTTAGTGGGTCTCTCTCCAAGTTAACCAATCTTCTACATTACCAAAATCTTACTTTTTTTTAAAAAAATTTCATTTTGTGTCACAAAACAAAGTATTGACCAGTCTAGGGGAAAAATGCTTTTCTGAAGCTTTGAATATCATTACTGAGCTGATGGCTGCCCAGCATAAAATCCAGCTTTCATGCTTTGATGAATGTTCCCAAAAACAAGGGACATAATGTGGTTTTAAATCCTACAAAATACTGGATTTATGTTTCCTACCCATTCCTCCTCCTTGTTCTGTTTTTTTCTGTCTCTTATTTCCTTGGGTTGTTGCCATTTTGAATGGAGGCCACCTTCTCTTTTGGCCTGAGAACTGGACTGGAAGTATTTGAACCTCAAATCCAGTTCCAGTTCTTTTTAAATGTTTTATCATTGAAATTCAATCTACATAAGTAAATCAAATGCCCACAAGAAAGTGAAACTATCTGAAATGACTACTACTAGATAAAATAAAATAGGAAATAAATGAAGGAGAGAAATGTAGGCGCTATTAACTGGGCATGCTTTACATCTTCCTCAGTCCAGCCTGACAAATATTGTTTTAATCTGATTTTCATGCAACTTCAAGCATTTTTAAGAGCCAGGAGACTGAGTTCCATTGAGCAGGGTCACACTGGCATGAATTGCTGGAACCAAGCTGCCCATCCAAGTTATAGAAGGGGACATAAGTTTCTCTTGGCAGACTTGCACAGGTGCTGGAAGAGGGAGTTTTCCCTGCTTTGTTCTGTCTGACCCTTTTTTCCTTGCCCTTTATATTTGCTCCCTGGGCATTCAATCACATTGGCTTCTTTAGTCTGGCTCCAACCTCAGTCTTGATGACTGCATTCAGTTTGCTGTTCTTCCCTTCTCCTGTTGAATTGGGCAATTTCTTTCTCCTTTCAATAGCCACTTGCCATCGCTGAGCTAACTCTACGGTCTGAATTTCTATATGCTCACAGATCTGCTTCTGTTATTGGGTTAGAATGACCTGTTCATGAACCAAATTACCCTCCTGAAATTTATTCTTTGTGTTGTTCCTCCTCCAAGGCAGCAGGTTTCCTTATGTGGTGTCTGTTAGGATCCTGAGTCAGAACAGGAAAATAGCCTGTCTGGCTCAGGGTCTTCTTTCTTAGCTAGATCCATGGTTTTCCTGTGCAATCACAGTGATCTTTTGTTCATCCTTTATAGAATGGGAATGGGAGAGGTAAAATGATTTGGAGATTTCCAGAAGAAGGTCTCATGTCTCTTGTATTTTGCTGGGGTTTCTTGGGATTTTTTTATAGGGTAGTTTTTTGTTGATGGCGTAGGTAGATGATGATGTGCAGGCCTCTTCAGTTCTTCCCTCTCCTTTCTTCTTTTCAGTGAAGGAGCACATTTGCTGAACACTAACTTCAGGAAAGGGAGTTGAGGAGCTTGACTGCTGCTTTGTGTTCTGGAGATGTTTCTTTCCCTGCAGAATATTTGTGCTTTCTCCCTGCCCATCCGACCTGGGTGTTAGAACCCAGCATTTTACCTCCGAGCAAAGTCAAACCCTAGCTTTCAAAATTAAGGATAAGGCATTTTTCATGTGCTGTTTTCCAGGCACCTGTGTTTGCGTCTGCCTCTGGTGATCCCCTTATGCCTGGAAACCCTGAACAGTTTCCTTGTTACTGTGCTACCTGAGCTAATGTGATGACTTCTAAAGTTCTTTTTGCTTCCTCTACCCTCCTGAGTCACAATAATGTGGGATGCACTATTTTCCCTTCAAATCTTCCATCCTTTCAAACTAACTTTCTAGGCCTCTGTCCTGAAAAGCATGCCGTGATGCAAAATTATGTGACTGGAAGTTACATATTCTTATTATCCCATTGCAAGCAGATTTATCTTTATATCCCTGAATATTGTCAGTATCCAGGGCAGTGTCTAGAAGCTGCAGTGTCAGAATACTGTCCTCAGTATTACTATAACTGTATACTATAATTGTATTGATTAAGATCTTCATTTAGTTCAGTGCACAGCTTCTGTGCAGAGCTTCTTCTGCTTGTCTGATCTGCCAGCAGACTCCAGAAAAAGCACTATGGATTAAAAAACTAAGTTAGCTGCACTGTATTAAAAAAAAAAAAAAGAGAAAGTAAAGTAAAAGCATTCATTAAGCAGGTCAATAAAACAGTATATTTTTTTTCTAAGAATTTAGCTGAGCTCAGACAGTTCATTTATATTCTGGTTTCTATGATTGTTCTTCCAAACCTGGTATTTCTGATTCTCTATCTGCCCCTCCTTTCCCTTCCACATGCTTGACCTCTAACAGCATTCCTTTGCTTGTCTTAAGGCCTTACATGTAGTTTCACTCTCCCTCTCCCCCCAAGAATGTGATCCTGGCCTGAGTTTTCTAATTGTGTATAGCAAGGATAAAACTCCTTGCCTCGCTTGGCTGCCCCCTTGTTTGGAAACTCACACTAAACATTTCCACATGCTTTGCACTCTTTTTTGCACAGCTAATTTTTTTTACCCTTTAAACTTTTTCTTGTTTAAAATAACCCTCCAGCTTCTTCCACCTTGGGCTGCTGGCACTGACCTCGCCTTGTTACTGTTTGCATTTCTTTTGTACCTTTTTGCAGCTTAAATCTCTGTGGGCTTTTAAATCTGTCAGCAGTCGCTACCAGGCTCAGTGTGCAATTTTGCTCACTGTTTTCACAAGTTTCCCAGCTCTGAACACTTTCCAAATGAGCCATTGTTGGGCTAAGTTAAAGAGGTATTGTCTCTGCTTCGACAAGGTTAGTGTGGGTGCCAAAATCTGTGTGTGCAGCATTTTAGTGCCACAATGTCATCTTGATATTGGACCCCTGGACACTTCCTTCTCCAAATATTTCAAATACATAGGGAAAAAACTCAAACCATGCCAAAACCGATTCATTGAAACATTACTGGAAGATTTTCTTTATATTACTGAAACTCCAATTTAGACATCTTCATCCATCCCTGCTCATGTAGTCTGCTTGCCTGAAGACCATTCTTTTTTGTTCAATTCCCTTTTTTAGCACCTAAAATTGGCAGCTTTGATTGGAGCCCTGTTCTGGTCGGTGCTGAATTAATGCAGAGGAAGTAGCAATCTCTCATTTGAGAGTTTTAGAGACATGCATTGGAAAAGAGTCTATTGTTCTTCACCTTTTACAGAGGAATAACTGAAGCTGTGGAATTTGGCAGGCAATCCTAGATCACAGCATTATGCTCCATTTTACTACTGTAAGCTTGGCTCAGCTCTAAGGGGGTATGTTCTACTGAGCTCGCTTTTCTTAACGGAGACTGAATATGCTGCTCTGATCAACCTGATGTGACACTGTGGAGTTCTGTCCTTTATGTCTGAAATGCTGCATGTCTTTGGTGGGGACTGTGTGGTTTAGAGAACGAAAATCAGGAAAAACATTTCAACCTGTAGGTTGCTGATAACATGACAACTGTCTCATGACCTTTGCTTGAAAGATAGAGAAATGTAACTATTTTCTTTCTATGGAACTGCAATTTGGTATTGCTGGCCAGGAAAAAAAAATATCAAAGTTTCAGCATTTCTCTAAGTGTCATAAGGAATGTCTGTGTCACATAATCCAGTGCTTTAAGTTTTTCACTTCATCCCTTTCATGTAATCCTTTCCATCCTTCACTGATCATTAGTAATGGAAGTTTGACATGGGAGTTGCTCAGGCTGCCTCTCTTCATAGGTTATGCTTTGACAGGGAGAACTCAAGGTAGCAAGGAAATCATCATAGAACCAATTATCTTTGGAGTCTTTGGGAGCCACTAAGTCCTCTTGTTTGAAGGCTAGTCAAACATGCCTGGTCCAGAAACCTCTCAGCTTATTAGAAGTTACCAGTGCAGCTGCTGACCGGTTTTTTTCTGTTTTTCTCAATCTCCAGGATGAATTGGATCTCACAGACAAGAACAGAGAGGCAATGTTTGCACTCCCTCCAGAGAAGAAATGGCAGATTTACTGCAGCAAAAAGAAGGTACTACTGTTGTCCTCACTGGAGTAGCTCACCAATAAATTCTGTGTGCATGTTCATAACTGCATCTTGATTTGAGCTTTGTATTTATCTACTGTTTACTCAAGAATATGAATAAGTGATGGAAGGATTTTCATCAGCATGGATATGGCACAATTTTCTGATAAGTAATGTATGCACTTGTGGTTTCTGAAGAGGATCTTAATATCTTAAAATAGTATAATGTATCAGTATGAATATTTTACGTGTTTTGGTTTTTTTTTGTTTTATTGTTTGTTTGGGGCTTATGTGGGGGGTGGTTTTTTGTTTGTTTGTTTGCTTTTTTCTTTGAGCTGAAATAACATCTATCATGGAAATGCATTAAGGAATTTTTCAAAACTTTTATAGTTTGCTTAAAATAGAAAAGGTATTGCTGAAGTCTTTCAGAATGTCTTCAGATTTCTGTAAAGTATGCAACAATAGTAATGTCTAAAAACTTGGTAGTTCAAGGTTTTCCAGAGTTTGTAGGAAATGTTCCACAGTGCACTGGAAAGTGAGGAGGAGCACCTGCTCGTATCACTTTCCATGTAACACTTCTCTCTTCAAGGTCTTCAAATTTCTGAGAAACCAGTAAAGGGGCAATAAATAAGAGGCTGATCAGTCATATTTTGTTGCTGGCAGGATGATGGCCAAGTGAATGGATCAGTTGTATCATTGCTGTGAAACTTCTAAACAAGGATTTTCTGTATTGGAAATTTGGCACTGGAAAAGTTTTGCTGCTCTGGGAAGCACATGGTCAGATATGTAGATAACTCCAATAGCATGCATTTATTAGTCATACATGTTAGGAGGAAAAAGGTTGTGGTGGGTTTGTTGGTTAATTTTATTTCTCAGGTGTGCAAGTCATGCTATGAGAGCATCAGTATTTAAACATAAGTCTGCATGACAGAAGGTGAAAGAGGAGGTTTAGACTTCAGTACAGAACCTGGCAGATTAAAATCCTGCTCATGGTTCTTCTGGAGGCTGTTTGCAGCCTTTTTTCCTCCAACTGGGGGCAGTGAGCTTTCTTACCATGTAATTAAAGAAAAGTAGTCCAATCAGGGTGCTTTGCCTTCAGGGTTTTATTTTTGTTGGTTGGTTGGGTTTTTTTTTTAACTTCACACAGGGAAGTTAGTAGAAATCAATTAATTACAGTGGCTCTGAGCTAGCAATAGCTCAGAGCTAGCAGTAGTGCACAAGAGCAGTCTAGGCTCTATTGTCTTCAGTGATATCTCCTTTCCTTTTTCCTTCTGGAAACACAGCACTTGCAAGTGGAGGGAAGGTGCAGGCTGCTGTGATTAATGTCTGCTTTACATTTTTGCTGGTCAGCTCAGCTGGGTTTTTCAGCTCTGGTGGGAGAGGACCTATTTGTAGCTGTTTTAGTGACATTTCACCTCCCTGACCAGTCAGCCTTGGCAGGAAGATTTGTGCTTTAATGTACTTAATATGTTGATTGGATTCACTAGTTACACTGGGGATTTTGTTTTTGTTGGAGTTTTTGCTTGTTTGTTTTCTCCTGTGTTCTACAGCAGTGGATTTGGTATAAGAATCTTAAATACTTCCAAAGATAAAGGAGATGCATAATGGAAAATCTTCGTAATGCATTTATAATGCAACTTCAGTTAGCTGAACTCCAGCTATCCGAAGTGATCTGCTAACTGGGATGGGATACCATTGCCAGATGTCTATTCATTACACTCTAGATACTTTCAATTACTTGAAACCTAACTGCCAGTGTTATTAATTGTTTCCCTCACAGGCAGTCAGATGATTGGTGATGACATCTCTCTCTAGTCTACTACCTAATCCACATATCATCATTGTTTTGCAGTAGCAGAGAAGCCTGTTTGCTTTAAAGCAAAGTCTCCTTTTCCTTGGAGAATTTGCAATCTAATTTTAGCCTCAAAGGGTCCAATTTCTCTTGGTAGAACACTTCCAGCTACCCAGGACAAGCCCCCAGAGGGCTCTGTGTTGCTGATGCTGGGTTCTTGGAGTTTCCTGGCAAGCAGGGATCCTATGCTTTGAGATACAGCAAGTGGAAACAGTACAAACTAGAAGGTCAAGAAGTGCAGACTGAGGCAACTTTTCACAGTTGTTCATCTCCAGGTGCCTTTTGTAGTCTAAAAGTAATGGAAAGTCAGAGCTTCCTGATTTGCTCTAAAGGTGGTGAGATTAGTGTACTGCCGAATATAAACAAATGTCACTTGCAAAAATGAAGATTAGTCATTCTTGTAGACATGCACTTTTCTTGGCAGTGAGATGTTAGATGTAATCTTCTATGATAGTTGATTCCAATGTGGTGCCAGAAAGTCACTATTGTATTAAAAACTCATTCCACCTGTTCCTGATATCAAGCCTTTCTGAAGAAATGGAGGAAGACAGGTAGGTCTGTGCCCTGAAAGCTGTATGCCAGGGGCACAGCTTGCCAGTCAGCAGTCCACAGGAATCAAAAGAGGCTGAATTCTGAACTGAAATTTCATGATTGTGAGTGATAGCTACAGAGTAGCATCCCCACAGTATTACACAGCCATGCCTTCTTTGGTCTCTTTTGGCTATCCTGGGTTCATATCTGAAACTGTTAGTATTAAAAACAAATCACCAATTATTTGACCTAAAAGAGTAGCTCTAGCTGGCAGTTCTAGTGGATGCTTTGCTCTCATTTGTGGAATAGCTATTTGCAAGGAATAAAGGCTGGTCTGTTGCAAAATGTTAATATCTTCTCAATCTCAGCTGTTCTTTACCTTGACATTAATCAGTACAGGATGGACAAGGAGAAGTGCAGTTGGCTTGATTTGCATCAGAGGAACCACTGATTAGTCACCACTGATGGCAGCCTGAACTTCTACCCAAACCACCAGTACATGTTTTAGAATGCCTCTTCCTCTATAGAAGGAACTTCCACTGATACTGTTAAGGAATGCTATATGTAGAAAATACAAGTTATAACATCCTCCCTAAGTTCAGGTACTTTATTCTGGTTTTGTTTAGAATAATCTTCATGTCTCACCATAAGCTGAAATCTGGACTTATATAAAACACCTCTGTAACTTCTCTCTCTAGATTTCTTACTAGATTTAAGTTTTGCAGGAATTAAATCAACCCCTAGACCAAGATTTTAAATGTATTTATTTGCAAATTTCCAGTGTCAAAGTTTAGAAAACCAGTGTTCTTCAGTGCTGTTTTACCAGGAGCTGATACTAACATATATAGTCTCATTAAATACCAATCAAATAATGATATGAAAAGAAAAAATTGTTAGCTCATTTGTCTCATCTATAAACAAGCTCATATTGGGATCCAAAAAGTGTAGAAAATGCAGGTATTGCACTGCTTCAACACACATTGCTTTGGATGCAGCCTGTGTTTCTAAGAATGAGGCCTCATTGTGCGGGCCATAGCTTGTTGCCTTCTGAACAGCCCTACAAGCTGTTAGACTTATTGCTATTGGAAAGCAAGTCAAGTTGTTTTCTTTTTATGGCCTTTCCTGCCTCCAGAGACTAATTTGTAAGCCTTTGGCAGAGCAGATTTTAGTAGCAAGCACACGCATTTTGCACAGTTAAAGAGGTTAGGTTTTTTTTCACTTCTGTCTTTGTTTGAGGAAAAAAAAATTGGTAAGAAATTTTTTTTCCAAAGTAGAGTCAGACTGGACTAGCTCTATCATACAGCTTCTTTCTAATCAAACAAAAAAGCCACCCAACAAAAATCTCAATCCTTCAATCTTAATAGTATGTTGAGATCTCTGAAATATCTCATTGTTATCTTGTACTCTTGTGATTTTAGTGGTATCCTAGAATAGTTGCTTTGAGTTGATTGTGGTTTATCTACTCAAGTGAGATTATTTAAACTCAAGTAGTGAAGTAATAAGCAGCACACTGAAACTTTCTGGAAGTAGATATTCATGGCATCTGAGAAAAAAATACATACTTATAATCTGTAAAATTATTCTACTTTTTCTATTACAGGAAAGAGATTCTCCACAATAGCAAAACAGGATATAAAACTCTGAGGAAAACTTATCTGAACCATAGTCTTTAACAGCCAGTATGCAGAAAATAAAAGAATATCCTTTGTGACACCATCTTCTGCAATTATTTTTTAAAATATCTATTAATTATGTTTTTCATCTAATGTTTTTCATCTATGACTAAAAAAACCTAATAAAGTGGATGTAAAAGTAGGAGTCAGGAAACTCCTTGGTTCCAAAAAGTCTTTGATTGAAACTGTTTTATACTTTCAAAGAAATGACATTGTTTTATTTATACATAAATGCATTTCTCTCTACCTGAAAGAAGGAATAGGTACTTAGGAAACTTTTTGGAAATGTTTTAGCCAAGCCATCATCTTGTACCTTTTCCCTGCATTATTTACACATGCCTTGGCTGCATACAGCATTCCTTTTTTTCCCCCTTTTCCTTTCCATTTTTTAAAAATATATATGCTGAAATATCTGAATATGTTTTCAGATCAAGCACTGTTTGTTCTTTTTCTTTACTGCACTTATCTGTCTTCTACAATGTTCTTGGGGTGAAGTTTCTGGGTTTGGGTGAGCTCTCAGCGTAAGGAGCAGGAAGGACAGAGTAGAAGGTGCTTTTGTGCATTGCACAATCATTAAGGAGTCCAAGTCCTTTGGGCTGAGGTCATAGATTGGTGCTGAACCACTGAGGCTGCAGTCCAGGTGCAGAGTGCCCCAGATGTTCTCCTAGATGAGATTTACACTTCTCTCGCAAAGAAACAGCATCACTTTGAATTCAGTTCTCTTTTCCTAACATCAAGGCTGCATCCTCATAGGCTTTGAAATACTCTTGAGAATCCTAGCCTTAGTGGGACATCAACTTTTAGTAGTTTTACTACTGTCTTTTTATACCATTTGCAGCTAATTTTCACAAACTCCCACTTTGGTCCCATGCTGCCTGTCTAGCAATAATGAAGATAATGTCTACATTCTGGTTTGGGTTTTTTTTCTTTCTTTGAGAGTTTCTATTTGAGCTTTGCCCTTGAGGTTTGGATTGTCAGCAAAATGTCACAATAAAAAGTATAGCTTGATACTGTGCAGCTGGATATAGAATAAAATACTTTGCAATCTGCTGGAGGGATCTGAGCTGCTTTTGCAGCTTTTTATATAATTACTGTAGCCTACCAGGGATTAATGATAAGATGGATGCAAATACCAAATCTGGAGTCCTCCTTGCCTTTAGGGAAAGCTTTCAGGAGTGAGTGAAAATTTCTGCACTTACTGTTTGTTCTAGGGCTTCTGTGCATCTGTGGTTTTGCACTGTGAAGCATAGTTTCAAATTGGTTAAGATGGAGAGACAGTTACTTCTTGGAATATTTTTATGCTAAAGTGAACTGGCAGGGTTTTATTCCAAACCCTGAGGTCTTTTCTTTCATTTAAGGCTTCATATGGAGGTTCTAAGAGCAGGAGACTGCATTGCACTTGATGTATTTAGATAGGAGTTCATTTCTTCAGGTTTCTGCTTTAAAGTAGAAGGTACATATTGAGATCACAGAATCAATGGGTAAGGGACCACCAGTGGGATCGTCTGTGGCCAGCAGGGTCATTCTAGAGCACATCGCACAGGATTGCATCTAGGCCATTCTTGAATATCTCTGTTGAGGGAAACTCCACAACCTCTCTGGACAGCCTATTCCAGTGCTTGGTCACCCACACAGTAAAGAAGTTCTGCCTGATATTTAGGTGGAACTTTCTGTGCATCGTTTTTCTGTCCATTGCCTCCTGTCCTACTGCTCAGTACCACAAAGAGCCTGGCTCCATCCTCTTGGCATCCTCCCTTCAGATACTGGTAGGCAGTGGTAAGATCCCCTCCCCATTGTTCCTTCTCCAGGCTGACCAGGCCCAGCTCCCTCAACTTTTCCTGATAAGAGAGATGCTCCAGTCTCTTAATAATTTTTGTTGCCCTCCACTGGATTCAGGAGCTCCTGGACCCATTCATATCTCTCTCTTGTCCTGAGGAGCCCAGAAGTGGACGCAGAACTCCAGATGTGGCCTCACCAGGGCTGAGTAGAGGGGCAGAATCACCTCCCTCGACCTGCTGGCAGTGCTTCTCCTAATGCACCCCAGGGTACCATTGGCCTCCTTGGTCACAGGACACACTGCTGGCTCATGGATGGCTCATTGTTGTCCAGCTGGACCCCCAGGTCCTTCTCCACAGAGCTCCTTTCCAGCACCTGAGCCTGTGCTGGTGCCTGGAGTTATTCTTCCCCAGGTGCAGCACCCTGCATTTGCCCTTGCTGAATTTCAGACAGTTTCTCCCTGCCCATCTCTCCAGGCTGTCCGGGTTCTTCTGAAGGGCTGCGCAGCTCGCTGGGGTATTGGCTGCTCCTCCCAGCTTTGTGTTGTCAGTGAACTTGCTGAGGAGGCATCTGCTCCTCCATCCAAGTTGTTGATGAACATGTGAAACAATACTGGGCATAGTATTTGGGCTTGGGGGACATCACTAGTGAAAGGCCTCTAGACCCTGGGCCACTAGATCCCTCTGGGATCTGCCTTTCAGACAATTCTAGGGTATTCAGGAGATGATACATTTTCCCGAAAGAAGATAGAAAATGGATCTTCATCTGGTCTCATTTAGTGATGCAATATGCCAGATGAAGATCACACTATTGTGTTGTCTGAGTGTTTTTTTGTTTTTGGTTTTGTATTGTCTGTTCTGAGCTAGGAAAGCCCTTTGGAGTTCATCCTTTCTGTATGACGACTGCCAAGCCCGTGGTTGTCCCATAATAAATGAAGTGGGTGGTTTGAAGTTATATTGTTTTCAATTCTATCTTCTTGCATTATTTTTTCCTCTTTGAAATACTCTTAGGGTCTGTTATTGATTTGGAATATTAAACAGTTTTGGTTATGGATTTATAACTTTAATGTGTCACAAGTTCCTTTCTTTAGAGTTATTCCATATGCTGTATCTGGGAGCAGCAGACGTGAACACACAAGATGGTTTGCTGCAGTGTTTGAGAAGCCATTTGTAAGGACTCACAGTTTGATGAGTCTTGGATGTGACTTCATGCGAGATTTTCTCTCAGCTCTGCAGGAGGTATTGAAGGGGAGTGTGGATGGATGTGGGAGTAGGTACTTTTACTCTCTGTTCCCTGGGAAGTCTGGAAAAGTCAGGGTAACCCTCAGAGCATGTGTGATAGCCTAACAACAAAAGCGCTTGGTGAGTAGAAGGGGCCTGAAGAAGCTGTGTGGGGTTTTAGTGCTTAGTGTAAGCAATTCCACAATTAGCAATATTGGTGGCTAATCAGTGAGGGTGTCTCATGGCCATAGAGCAAAGGCCAGCAAAGTCACACTGGATATGAAGAATTACACTTTATCTGAGGTCCTTGGAACATCAGAAAATTGTTTCTCTTCCTACCAATGCTTTGGAAGTTTGAGGCTGAAGTTCAGCTTAGTCAACATTTTAATTTAACTCGATATTCAAACCTTGACAGTGATCTGAACAACGATCTAACTTTGACATTAGCTCCGAGTGGGTCCCTTCTTCTCAAGGCCGTTTTCATCCTAGATTGATTTGGGATTCTCTAAATTGTTCATAAATCAAACTAGGAAAACAGCTGTATGGCCCTATAAAGAAAGGGAACATCAGTAAGGCTTCATGCAACCTCCTGTATACTGTCCTGTATTATTGCTATGAGGCCAGCTCCTTGAAACAGGCAGTAGCAGATGCTATATGGTTCCCTCCCAGTGCCTGGGATCCATGATTGCTTTTTGTCTGGGGAGACTGCATGACTTCCTTCGCTCAGAAGGCTGCTGGTGAAACAGTCTGAAATGTGGAATCTCTCAAATTAATTCCCTGAAAATAGACTTGCTTTCAGTTTGCCTAGGGCTCACTGGAAATCTCATAACGCTGGGAAGTCACAGTGGGAGGATGTTGCCCTTTGCAAACCACGGCATTCCTTCAGCTTGATGTTTGGAAAATGCCAGCAATTGCGGAGTTAACTTCCTTTTTTCCCACCAGCATCTGTTCCTTTTTCTGTTAGCAGAATGACTTCATGCTCAGATGTTTGGAATGATTTGTTAGCTTGATGCTGACATTGGGTCATTTCAGTATCTTTAGTCTAGGTATGGAAGACAGGCATATGACTTCAGAAATTTCTTTGCTGTAAATGCAAGTAGCCTTAAGAAAATCAAATTCAGAAACTCTGGTCTCTATGACAAGTGCAGGACATAACAGAAAACAACAAAATGTCGCGAGAGTGTCACTAATGCAGCAAAAAACCACATTTCCTGATTAGTGGTATACTTGGGTCTTCACTTGAACAGTGAAGGAGCTGTTTGATTGATGGTACCTGTTAATGTGTGTCATTGGCTGAAGCAGTAGCTCCCAGATTTGGGCAGCACCATTAATACAATGTAAAATAAAGCTTAAAATTATATACATCTCCTTCTACATCAATTTAATGCAGAGAATGTGTTCTCACTGGAAAAATAAGACTTGGGATTCATGTTAGACACTGTCTCATTCTTTTATAGTTCCATATAATGAATTTAGAAATTTTATCTCACATAATTATAATATAAATTTGTTGATGTTGCTTAATTATTTTTTAAGCAAGTCAGCATACTTGAGAAGAATCATTGCCTATTGTTTATGGTTTCTCTTGGAGCTCCTGTAATTGTTTCTTCATTTGTTTTACTTGTTATTTTTGCTTCTGTAGTAAAGACCTCAAAGTGTGTACTTGAAGAAATTATATGGTAGGCTTAATGATGTTAGAGACTCCTCTTAACTTTTTTTTACTTTGAAGTCACTCTTTTAATAGTTTAAAGTGTAAGTTCAGAGTCAAGAAGGCAAAAATACATGCACAATTCAGATGATATACCATTATTACAGCTTGGAATTGTGGCACCTAAAAGATCGCATTGTGGCGGTCATAAGAGGAGATAAGTTTTTCCAAGTTTTCTGCTTTATTTGCTTTATGTTTTCCATGTTGCAGTGCCAACAGTTGCAGACTCATTTGTTTATCCTAGCATAAAAGGTTACCTTGGGTTAGGGTCTTGAAATTATATATTTATGTATAATTGAAGACTATTTTCTTCCCTGCCTCCCATGGGAACAACATGGAATATTTTTAGTTTCTTCCTCCCTCTCCTCTCTCTCTCCAACAAAAAAAAAGTTTAGTTGTTTCTTAAAAAATGCCTTCTTACCTCCTTAGTTCAGACTGCTGAAGATATAAATGCCATAAACTTGCCATGTTTTTTGCTATAGATATTCTGAGTATGCAGAATTTGTGTGTCCATCTTACAGGTTTGTGTTTTTCAGGTGAGCTACTAGTGCTTCAGTTGAAGGTAGAATTCAACACTAATCAAATATCATGCCCAAAATAGTCTTGATTTCGAAAATGGTCATCATTGTGCCTAATGCTGTGTTTTGCACTTGGCTTGCCTTCTGTGGGAGTTTTGGGAGGAGTCAGTGGAAGTAGATTTGACCCTAGCATGAAAAAAAAAAAAGAAAAAAAAAGCCAAAACATTTATCCAGCTGTCATCCTACTAACATGGTATAATTTGATGTACTTAACAACAAAAATAATGGCGACCAGTCCAATTCTTATGCATGGGAAGTACATGTAAATGCTGGGCCACTGGGTTATGTTCTGTCCTTGTCTGTCCTCTTGCAAAAGTTCAGATTCTTCACAATCTGAGTATGAGCCTGTCTTCCTGATGGCATGTGATAATAATAATGATAACAACATATACTCTGTACAGTGCTGTTCTCACCATTCAGATTAGACTTTGGTGGGCAAGCAAGAACAAAGAATATGTAAATAACGAATATGTTTCTGTGGTGTGTGAGGAGCAAATTTGGCAGAGATCAGGACTCACTCGGAATTTCACTGAGTGCTCACAAGCCTTGTAAAAGCTAGTGAATACTGAGCAGGAAGAGTTGCTGAATTCCTATCTTTTTAGTGAGAAGTTTAGAAATGGGCACAGTAAAGAGCTGTTGTCAGAACAGAGTGACAGCTATGAAGAGAAAAAAAAGGAATTGCTTTTACATTCTGGAGAGTTATTTAGTTTTCATCGCAGTCAGATGTGACAGTTTCAGCTATGCACCTTAATTGAGATGAAAATCACACTGTCTGCCATGATAATTCAGTCATCTCTTGAAAGGCACTTGGTATCCCAAACACTTTGCAGATGTACTAAGTGAGAGAAATGAAAGCTGGGAGAAACAGTTTATGGAGTTTATGGAAAGGGTGGAGATAAAGCAACTGAGCGATACACTCAAATACTGGACTAGCAGCTTAAGAGCCATGGGCCTCTCAGACTGTATTTATTTCCTTTGTTCACCTGTCCAACAACTCTTCACTTTTTTTTTTTTTTTTTTCAATAGTGAAGGGTTAAATGATGGAGAAAAAAAGGAAAATACGTTGGCTGCCCTGGCCATCTTACTGTCATCGTGCTTAGAAAAGGGCTCAGAGCAGAAATGAACTAAAACAAGCAGTGTCACTGGAAAAACAGTCAGCAGACATGTGATGAACAGTGAAGAGAAACCTTTTAGAGTTTGATATTAAAAAATTCTCTTGTGTGCTTCCAGAGGGACTTGTCCTAAACATCTCTGCTGGCTCTAGGTAGGTGTGTCCTCTGAGCACAGTAAGTGATATTTCATTCCCACCATCAGGCAACATGGAGGATGTTTGCCATGAATTTTAAGTTACTTCATTTTATTTACAAAAGTTTTTAAGTCATTGCTTGTTGGAGATAAACAGTAGGACAAAAACATAAACTTGGAGGCTCAGTTACACAGTATGGGCCCTTCTGTGGCTTTTCACATTGCCTAAAGAATTCCAGGAGGAGGAGGAGAGGAAGTGAAGAAGAGGCAGTCCAAGTGACAACATTCTAGTGTGGTAGGAATACATTTAAAAACAGTGCTGTTGGAAAAGAGACAAGGTAAACTGGTTGGGTAAGGAAAAAGTTCCTTTCTGTATCCATGGAATGCTGACCGTAACCTGAACAGGTTTAATGGAAATGTACACACAATACCTGTATAAACACAAAGCAAACAGTACAATGCAGAGTTCATTGTTAAAGAAGCAATAGAATGTGTCCTGCTACTGCTGCTTAGGGCTTTTTGGGATAGCGACAGATTGTTGGCTTCACCTGCCACAGAGAGCACACATTACTACAGGGTATGACCTCAGGCTTGCTGCAGGTTTGTGGGAACAGAGCTGTGCTTCAGAGAGCAGCCGAAGTCCACGGCCACACACATACTGAGCAGGCCATGTGCATGAGAAACGTTCTGTTTTCTTATGAAGACCCTCAGAGTAGAATGATCATGATTCAATCTTCTGACTGGTAGGATCCGCCCTAGTGGGCACTTTCCTTCACATCCAAAAAGAGTGGATTGGCTGAGGAGAGATAGGCTTCTGACTAGGTGTTCATTGAAAGTGCAGGGAATTCATGGATCCCCTTATTTGGCAGCTCAGTATTTAGATTATACACTTACCAACAGCAAAGTATCAGCTGGTTGATTTGTGACTTGTGAAAAGTAGAGCACATAGAAGGTATTAAACCTCTTAAATATGGACTTCAGGTAATAGTACAGAAGGATCTTTATGGAGCAACAGAATCAGGAGAACTTAACAAGAGACCAACTTCCATGGCAGAGGCTAAACATTGAGGAGAGGTACAATGTTTAATATCGCTACCCTTCAGATTGGCAAGAAAGCTTTGTCCTGAGGGCATAAATCACTGAAGAATTCAGTGTGGCCTCAGCTGTACAATTAAGTAGTTCTGTAAATATAGGGGCAAGTTATCTTCCCAGTCACTTCACACACTATACCCCTAAATGAATGCCTGGTGATGGTGGGATTCCCATCCTATACCAGGGCTGAATATGTTTGAAGAGGGACAAGCAGGCTTGTGTGATATATAAGTGATAAGAAGAGGCTGCTGCAGTCAGTGCTGGCAGCAAGTTTACATCTATCTGTATTGAGAAGAATGATAAAACATCAAAAGAAGAGGAAAGAGAAGTTGGGTTCTTAAAACTGGACATATACTATTCAATCCTATTAGAATATAAAGATCCTTAAAATGAACTCTCTCCATCAGTAATCTATTGTTAGTCTTATGCCAGATATGCTTATTGTAAACTTAATTGTGGTTCAAATCCTACAGCTATACATTAAAATCAGTCGTTGAGAATTCTGAGGTTTCAAACAACACTAATTCTTATTTTTGACTCAAAGCAATGTATCAACCACCTTTCTGCCCTCCAGTTATGCCAGTCTAGTCTAGAAGCTCTCACTGTGTGACATGCAATAGATGTCCTGTGTATCCTGGAGGACAAGAAATAAAAGTATGGCCTTCATCACCCTCACACTGATATCAATTAGGAATAATTAATTTGAAGTGGCTTTGAGTTTTAGAGGAGGTTGGAAATGACACATCATGTGTATATAAGGTACAACTTTTGGAGATTCTGTATCTTTGAGTGCTCAGGAAGCAAAGAAAAAGTGAAAGATGGCATAATTAGTTTAAAAAAAAATCTAATTTGACTGGAAAGTTGTCAGCCCTGGCAGAGCCAACCATCTTTGAAAAATGACTGATAATCCATTTTAATTTCTAAAGGCTGGTGAATTTCTGCAGCACTGAAGCTTCTCACATTATTAGCAAATACATTCTAAGCAGGAATCCTCATTGTTCACAGATATATCCCTTTTTCACTTTCATACTTTATTATACTTTTTGACAGTGAGTTCCACAGTTTAACAGTATTAGGTATTTTGTAATATAAATAATAATCTGAAGCCTTAGATTCTTCCTTTGAAAGAATGGTTAGTAAGCAGCATCAAAAGTCATAATTAAGTTTGTCAAGTTAGTGGCAACAGGGCAGAGCTCAGGTTAAATGAAGCTAAAAAAGAAAAACTCACCCTGTGATCCGCTAAGGAAAATACCCCTGTGTCATAATGCAGTGAACTGTAAGTATGTATGGATATACCTGACCTTTGTGAGAGGCAATTAGAACTCCTCACTTGCATGCTCCAGCTGGTCATTAATGAATATTCTCTTTTAATAAGTTACACAGTAGACGGCTTTTGTGGCAGAAGGATTATTATCTGCACATCAATAGCTTAATTCCAGGGAGAGAAGTAATGTTTGTTTTTCTCAGTCTGAGTAAATTATGCTTAAAAGGCTTGGATATAGCTTCCTTCCCAAAACTCTGAGACTATTTGTGTAAATGCTAGTCACGAAGTCTGAGAAATGGAGTGGTGACCACATCTGTCTAGTGAATGGCTCAGTCCTATGGTCTGTGCTGTTTCAAAATTAGCATCTCTTGGGACATGGTTGGCTTTTTGGAAGCATAAACTGTCTGAAAAGCTTAGATGTATTTTAGCTCCACTTCTGAATTAGTATTTTGTCCTGCAGCAGATCAAACACATTTTGTGTCTTTTAATGAAAGCACTTTTTATTTGTGATACTTTGGCTGCTCTGAACTGAGACATAGCCAATAGAATGGACAGTGTGTTGATAAACAAGTAAATGTTTCTTTGAAAGCTGAACTTCTTTAAGTGAAGAAAGTCAGTAGGTCAGACATGAAAAGAGGGAGAACGGTGATTTGAATGAGAGTGCAGTACAAATTATGTGGATTGATTCTTGGCTGTACTACAACTTTCCTGTGTAACTGGGTACTGTGTAATTGTCTGCATCCCATTTTTCCTGTTTCTGCTGATCTCACTGGTAGAGACACTGAAAAACCCAATACGTTCATTTCTTGAAGGACATTTTTCAGTATGCTGTGCAAAGTGATGCAAGATTGATTCAGCATTAATAGCAGATGTTATGATGAGTTGAGTATATCTCTGAAGGGAAAAGAGTTGCACTTGTGGGAAATGAAGAATCAGTAATAACCATTTTCCACCCTTCAAGCAAACAAAAACTCCACCTTGGTTTTAGCAGCCAGAATATTCATGTGAAGAGCAAGGGTCATGCCCTTCACTTTGAAACAGAACATGGACATGAGTCTGAATCCTGCACATCTCAGAGGAACATTTTAGCAGCTAAGCTGTTATTGTGAAGAGTGTGACAGGACTTCAACAAGAAACTGAGAATCTTTATCCAGCAAAGCTTTCATCTTAATTGATGTAAATAATTTTAAAATATCAGTCAACTGTCATAAAAAAAAAAATCCAAACACCCCCCCCCAAAATGCCCAGTAATTTCTAATCAGGATTCCAATTCCCATTGCTTTTCAATATGAAATTTGAAAAAAAATAATCTACAGAGGCTATGATACATAATACATTTCAGTTGTTCTTAATTTTTACAAGTTTCTTGTAATGACTTGAACTCCATGATTTGTATTTTCTGAACTGTATGTGATGATGCTGACCTTTCAGACCAGGTAAAATAACTCATCTTTCAGCTCTGTGATGTGCTCGAAAGATGTGTGAAGGCTCTTGAGAAAAGGAACCACACTAACCTTAATGTGACTTTTGCAAGGAAATGCACTTCTTTGTGACCCAGTTATAAACTTGAGCATGCAGTGTCTGGACATGATGCAGTGAACAGGCTTGGACAGGAATTTATATCACAGTAGCCTCATTTTATATTCTTCATCTGTGTTTGCACATTGTTTTTATTGATGCAGAGAGAAGCTCAGTGAACAGTGTCATGGCTTCCTGTCTAACAAAGATTTTTAAACCCATGTTTTCTAGCATCAGGTGTGTGGTTTGTTGCTACCCTGTTCTAAACAGTAAGACAGCTGTCTGCCCTGCTGAAGAGACAGGTTTGAGAAAGAAGTCATGTTGCCAGTGAATAGATGTCATCCCAGGAGTACCCATGCCTGTCCTGTGACATCTGTAACAGATGATTACATCGTTTCTTGATGCATCTCTTCAAGGAGGAAGTTTTATGTCATAGTTTGCCTGTTAGAGGGACTTCATGAGTCATCAGCAATTTATTGCAGAGATGTTTGTATGTGTGCAGGTAGCGGCAAAGTCCGTGTAGTGGTTGGACACCCAGGGATGGCAAACACCTGCTGATCCCAGGAACTTAATGTTGCTATTACACAAAAATAACCTGGTATAAATGATGATTGAAATAAAGGAGTACTGGGTTTAGTTTCAGAGTATGCCAGTCTGTTCCTAACTCTGACAGTGAGTTTTAATTGTCACGTCAAGTATATACCTCTCTGATTCCTTCTGTAGGACAGAAGCCTTCTAAAGCTGCTAATTTTGTGGATGTATTTATATAATGCTTTGACATGCTCAGAATTTCAGGATATGGTCCAGAGAGCTGCTCAATATTTTTTTGAGCTGGCTTGGTGCAGAGTAAAATAGCAATGTGTCACCACTGGAAACTGAAACCCAGTGCTTGCCCCAAAAGAGCTTCAATGCAGGCAGCTCCACTGTGTTACACAACACAGTGCTATTTCTTTCAAAATTGAAATAATCTTGAAAAAGCACCATATGAACAGTGTCTTTCGTGTTCATGATCCACTTACTGATGACTATCTGGCATTTCTGCATGATCTTTGTAACATAAGTGATAGATAATTCTTTCTAAAAGGTTTTGCAACAAAGGCAGTGGTCTATAATGCTTGCTTGAGTGTGTTATGGCAGTCTTTGTATTGCAAATGCTTGTCCCACTGACATGGCATCCTGTAAAAGTCTCTGGTCTCTAGAGAACAGCTTGCCTGAATGGATCAGGTCTCTCAGGATTTGCAGAAAAAGCTTTCGGGATCAGCTGAGCTGTGCACACTTCGCTTTATTTTCTTTCCTTTTTTGATTGGTTCAGATGGTCCAAATATCTGCAGAACTCCATTAAGTTCTGCTTGGGATGAAGTCATAAGTTCCACATTCCACCAAGTCATGGAGCCTGTCCAAATTAGTGTCAAAGCCTATATAATACCTTGGCTATATTGCAGGCTTGTATAGTATCAAGATCCTGTTTTCACAGCAGTTACATAGTTGTTACTTCAGTGAAGAATGATATGGCCACTTATAAAGTCCACAAACTGACGCCTGTTTTTTAATGTAATATTTACACTATTCAAGGAGCTAAAAGAAGGCTTTACTTGAATAGATTCCTTCAGCTAATGTTTTTCCTTGTACAGATGGGTTATTGTTTCCAGCTTTTGATACCTATGCAGCTTTAAATATTAAAGCCTCATATTTTTTCCTGTTGGTTGGGGTTTTTGCCCTTCTCTCTGCTCCTGGAGCAAGGGAAAGGTTTTGCCATTATCTTCAAGTTGCCTTGAAGTTTTCTCTGAACATATTTAGAAAAAAAACACAAAACCCCCAGCACCCTGGTTTTGCATCCTACACCACAGACTTAATTGCTTTTTATTTTCAACTCATCTTCCCCTTCTTGAGAGAAAGCCTAGTACAGCAATCTTTTAGCATGGACAGAACTCACATAATTTAGGCAGTTAAATGTTTGGAGTTTTGTTTTTGGTTTTTTTTCCAATTGCTCTGGTGTTACAAGTGTGAATGCGAGTCAGTTAAAAATGTCACTCAGGAGATTTCTGTAAATGAGTTGAATGATTTCATGGGGCTGGATGAAAATCTACGTGCTCATCCTGAGTATAAATAGCTTTTTGGACTTCATATTGAAATAGAATGCCAGGTTTTAACTGCATTATCATTTATTCTAGAAAAGTAAAATACACATTGACAACCATAAAATTCTGCTGTGAGCAGGGAGTGTGCGAGACCACTGAGATTGAATGGACTCTTTTGCTTAATATGCTTCTAGACCAAAACAACTTCAGAAAGTGAGAGTTGCTTAGTGGGGTATCTGCTAAACCTTTTTTAACCTCAGCAATGTACACCTTGTACACCTTCTGTATGAGCTTTAATTCAGAAAAAAATCTTAAACTCTCTGTTACACTAAGCCAATTTTTTTTTCAGTTTTAATTCAAGAAATAAGACTTACAGACTAAGAGTGCAGACTAATTTGTAATGAATGGAGAATGGTCAAAAGCAGGATATACCAAGAACCTTACCTCATTGTCAAGCTGATTATATATATAGATATACTTTAGGGTGTCAGAATCTTCTTGTCATTGGTTCTGATTGTGAGATTTCTAGTGTTTCGGGTTCAGCTAGGAAATTGTTCAGAATTCTGATTTTTTTTCTAGTGTGTCTGTCCTGATGGTTTTCAGTCTGTGTGTTAAACAAAGACACCTAGAAATATTGTAGCATTCAAGCATTTATACTTACTTTTCCCCCTAAAGAGTCTTAAAGACAAAAAGTATTGTAGCTTATTTTGGAATATAAATGTTGAGTTCCGGCATTCCTTAATTTATGTGTGGTTTTTTTCTTTATTTGGAATTTGGAGGCAGTAGAAATGTAGAGAATACATGTATTGACTGTTCTGACAGTGTTCTTGTCAGGTGTAGTTTGCAAACTACTATAGCTGTCACTAGGACTTTTATAATTCTCTGCAGAGAGAAATTTCAGAAGGTCACATGAGCACTCTGTGCTTCCTATGGGTGGCTCAGCTGGGTTCCCTGGAAAATAACCTTTCTTCATACTTCTAGATAAGCTCCCTGTTTCTGTTGTTCTCTTTGAGGATGATAAGATTATCATATAAAAATAATGCTGTATTTATCTATTGCACGTTTTAATTTATTTTTCGATTGTCAAAGTCATATATTGGTTTTTGCAAGGGAGGTTAAGGTCTGCCAGGTGTGAAAGTGTTGTCAGGGTTGTGGCTGCCACTAGGTATTATTCTGCACAGAAAAGGGCAGCAAAGGGCAGTCTACTAAAGATATGTGGTGTTGCCATTCTAACTGGCTGTTGGTAAGGAGTTGCATATTTCTATAATGTGCTATTTGCCATAGATATGGATCTGTCAGATTCCTGCTTATTGTGGTCAGGAAAGGGAAGTAAGGAAAATCAGCAGAACTTCTCAATTAATTTGAGAAACATCACCTTGTTATTGATTGTATCATCTATTATCATGAGATGGTACATGGTGTGTGCATAGCAATTATTGATATAGTTGGTGTCTCTTACCCCTTTGCCAGCCTTTCATACTTTTTGTACAGTGATATTGATCTGTATCATGCTTTGTTTAATTCTTCTGCTCTTCTTATTTGTTCAGTTGGGTACAAGGGATTAATGAAGCCTTCTGACCTGTACTGTGTGACCCGACAGTGACCTGACATGTGTCAGCACTGCAGTCCTTCTCTAGATGAGGACAAAGCTGTTTTGTCAGTGTCGTGGAGATGCTCCTTCAGTTTACCTGTTGAAAATGCAGTGTAAGAAACAGAGGGAAAGATCCAAATGTTGGCCATGACTTTATTTTAAATTCAAAATAAGAAGATTTTGAGTTGTGCAGAATTATTGTCATGTGTTGGTATGTACCCTGGCAGGAAATTGCCACCTCTCTAGGATGTCTTTTCCAGTGTCTGACCAACCTCTTGCTAAAGTCATGCTTCCTAATGTCCAGGCTGAACCTGTTCTGGTTTATCACAATAAAATGATGCAGTCTTTATCTTCTTTTGAGACTCCTTTTTTTCTTCTCCATAGCAGATGTTAAACCCCTTTGTTGGTGAATTCCACCATCACCATAACAGTAGGGAGAACAAATAATTTATAAGGTCTGTTAGTCTAAAGATACAAAATGTAAACTTGGTATCTATAAATGGGCTATCCTTCTACTTGGAAACATAATATGTTTAAGGAACCGAGGTTTGCTACTTAGATGCCAAAGATAACTGTATCTCCATCTTTATTATTAAACTTTATTATTCTTTGTTCAGTAATCTGAGTTGAAAGGGATTCTTTTTATCTGACATACCATGGTGACAGTGCTAACTTTACACTTTCAGAAATGTTTGTAATAAATGCCACATGCCCATGTGCATTGTACAAGAATATGGGGGAGATAACACAATAAAGAGCAGAGCAATGAAGAATCCCAGGTGGTTCTTGAGTGGCTTTCATCCTGTAAAGTCATCTTGTGTGACCTTGCCTAACTTTCTGTTTCAGGAACAAGAAGATCCTAATAAGCTTGCTACCAGCTGGCCAGACTACTACATTGACCGCATCAATTCCATGGCAGCAGTAAGTTAACTCTCCTGCTAAACAGGGAAGATTTCCTAATGTAGGGATATGTTTCTTTAGAAAGAAATCCTCAAAGGGGAAGAATGTTAGCCCAAAGGCATAACTGATTTAAAATAGGGCTTGCAAAAGAAAAGTACGAGAATTAAGAAAGAGCCCTGCTCTAGTAGAATAGTAGATTAGAAAGCACTATAAGCATTTCTGGTTTTTATTTCTACAGTACTGAGCACTGAAGGCAACCGAATAGCAGTCTGAAATGAAAATTGAAGAGAATATTTGATGAATTAGAAAAGCAACTATATAAAAACTAGATGAAGTTTCATTTTGTTGTATGGTTTCAAGTTGATTTGTAACCAATCTACAAAATAACACTTGAGTTCTTAGTTTAGTAGAAGAATTAAAGAAAAGGTAATAGTTTATATAACATAATATCCAGTAATATTAGAGTACAGAAATAAAAAAGCATAAGTCTGTAACACCTTAGGCGTAAGATACAAGCCAAGAAGATATTTGAGGAAAATCTTTTTTAGTTGCTCTTGTTAAAGAGCTGTGTAGTGTGTCTCTTCCTCTGAAACATCCAGCAGAGCTGGTCACCACCAGAATCAGAACATCTGCATATAGTGTTCACTGATCTACTTTGATATGGTAGATTTTACATTTTGAAATGTGATTATTTTACCATATTTATTGTCAACTTTTTCCTCCAATTACTCATGTGCAGTGTCTACTCAGCCTTAGTTGATGGTTGTGCAAAAATGATGAGAGAGTTCTGTTCCTAGCATCATAGGTAGTATACCTTACTTGTTTACTTACACTATTATTTTAGATTTCTAAAGGCTTCTCTGCACCTTTTGTATTGTGGTTATGAGCTATAAAATAATTTCATAAAACTAATGCCTTAATGAATGCTAAATGTGGCAGTAATGATGAATTTCTCATGGTGATGTCTTGCTGAGTAAAACATCCTCAGATTTACAGGCTATAATACTTATTTAGGAGGATAAAAGAAAAGCTGCTTTCTACTGAGAGTCATGAATAAACAAAGCTATCACCTTCCTTCATGCCATGTTTTCATGGAGCAGAGTAAGGGAATAGAAAGAATATGGACTTATTTTTAGAAAAGACATTGAGCTTTAGTGACTGGCATGACACTCTGCTTTGATTTCCTGACTGAACAAATTTACTCTACCATAGCCATTAAGGAAAAAAAATAGTATGAAACGTTGCAGTGTTACTGAGCCAAATACTTCTGGTAGGATTTGATCCAAGGCCTCTTGAATCTACTGAAGTTTTTCCATTGATTTCAGTGACTTTTGGGTTAGTCTTTAAATGATCTTGATGTAAACTTGGAGTGAATATGTATACACCACTGTTGTAAATCTGGAACAGCTCCATGGAATGAGACTATATTTTGGCCTATGTTTCTAATTTTAAACCTGTTTTAAGAGCACCAATAAACACCAGCCCTGGTAATGTTGTTTGCATGCCTGAATGCCAGCGCCTGAAAGATTGATAACCTTTTATTTGGCATCAAGACTCATGATTCACTCTTACACTTGAGGTGTTGAGATGACACACTGGGGTTAAAACCCCTGCTTCTGATTTACCATTTGGTTGCTTCATTTTTTAGCAGGTGAAACTGAGTTGACGCAGTTTTGCAGAAATTGTATCGGCGGAAAACTGGAGTAATCCAACTAAGAACCAGCTCCAACACACTTTAAAAGACATGTTCAGTTCATTGTTATTTAGAACTATGAGATTTCTAACTTTCGAACAGTTATTTTTGGGTCCTATATAATTTCAGTTCTAAATTTACTGGTGGTTCTTTTTTTGTTTTTTTTAACTGCATCCAAGTGGAGTTGACTTTGAAACCATGGAAGAAATACATGTTTCATGTTGCTTCCTGACAATTTCAGTTTGTGTCTCTTGGGTACTATCAAGTATTGCAATATTTTAATTAGAAATATTGGAAGAACTACTGGAGGTGAACTGGTAGTAATAATCACCAAAGCGTTCGTTTAAAATTCTTTAAATCCTGTTTTTAATTAAATTTTATCTTTGCATCTCTTTTGGATTCATTGCATAAGAATATTTTCATATTTGTCTTTCACATCCCTTTTTATGTCCTTTGGTTTAATTATGAAGTTATTTTTTCATATATATTAGCTTGGCAAATATCTTCCTCCTACTCACTGATTGAGTGGAAATAGCACCTTTTTTGTGCTGATATCATTAAGTATTTTTCTGTGGATTTCAGCAGGCCAGGGCTCCAGTGCTCAAGGATCCCTTTCTCAGAAGCCCTGCTGCAGTGTTACCCACTGTATCTGCCCTTCACAGATTACGTTTGAGAGCAATGTGGTGATTCCTGACATGTTTGACATTCCCTACTCGTAACCTTAGACCACTATGTTAGGAAGCACTTTAGGTCACAGATTCCTGATTCAGTTAAAAAAAAAATGTGCATTTTATGCACGGTTCTCTTCCCACAATTGTTTCTGTTTCTATGACTTCTCAGATATTTACATATTTTAAACCAAAATCTTACAAGAGCAAATGCATAAACTGTGTCTCTTTACTAATGTGCAATTCACAGCATGTGGAGGCACTGTCCCAGACTCCAGGTAGGCTGACTGGAAGGAAGTAGAGCATTGGTACACTGTCTTCTGGACCAGTCATTAGGACAAAGGGACAGCTGCTAATCATGTTTAATTTAGAAAGTGAAGCCTCCAAATTTGTCTGGACCCCTGATCTCTACATGCTATAAATGATACTGGGGATGGGGACAGGGTGCATGCCCACAATAGAAGACTGTTTCCATTATCAATGTCATTGTCATCTGCTTATTCATCAAAACACAGAAGTTTCTTTTCTTAAAAATAGAGCAGCTGCCCTGTTAAAATCACATATAAAGAAATGTCCTTGTGCTCCCCCTTCTCTCCTTGCTCTGTGATGCTGCTTGGCAGCACAAATAACCGCAGCTCTCACTTTCCTGGGGAGGAAAAGTTCTGACAGCATTGTGTTGCTTTTATGATCTTGGCTGTGGATACATTTTCACATAGAGACTTTCAGGTGAGCTTTTCTAGAGAGGTGGCTCAGTTGAGAGTGTGAGATGGGTCAAGATTAATAAATACAGCTTCAACCAGACCCTTTCCCTTGACTCAGAAAACATTTGTTTAAGGCAGAGCAGCTTCACAGGAGGTTAAAAATATGCATATTTTTCAGCAGAATTTTGCAGGTGGATGATAACTCTCTCCTCCTAGTTAAATGATATCTATGTTACTTAAACTTACTTGCATAAAAGTGCGAGGTTTTTTTAAATTACATCTATTCATAGTTTATGATTTATAATTTCTTGAAATAAACTTATTCTAGTAATTATTTATTCTATTTGTTCAGCCTTAATGTAGTTAGAGATGTGGTGCACCTTTAATTTCAACTGACTATAATGAGAAGTCAGAACATCCAGGTTGCTTTTTCACTCTTCATTCTTTTTGTTTCTTAACATTTTAATTTCACATGTGTGAGGCTAGTACTTAAAATTAGGTCTGTTATACAGTCTACTGTTGATGCTGGCTTATGTCCTTTCTTTCTTTTTCTCTCTCTCTCTCTCTTTTCCGCACATGCTGTCACCATGGTCTTTGTATTTTCCTTCCCAGAAGTTTTGGGTAATGATTAGCCATTAGGATGAGCTGTGGGAATAAATCTGTGCTTTTAAATAAACTAAAATATTTCCTTTTAAGTGGAGCCAAAATTTCAAAATAATTTCTTATATTACCTGAAGTTTTACATATAAAATTCCCCATGAATGATTGCTTTCACAAATTCTTGATTTTTATTTTTTTTTTTAACTGGCAAATCAAGTCAACAGACGCTATACTTTCCGAGGTGATGCACTTGGTCTGGAAAACTTCAAATATACAAAATGTGCTTACAAAAAGAGCATACAAAAAAAAAATATACACTATCTTTTAGGCACCAGAAAAGGACCTGGCACTATGTTGCTTCCCCTTCCTATTATTTTGGTTAACTGATGGTAACTGTGTGCCTTCTGAGTTCAGCAGACGTTAGTCCTTGAGTGCAGTTTGTACTTCAGGAAAGCAATTTATCAGTCAGCCATGTGAATGAAATCCAACCTCAAATAATGATAGTTCCTTCCCCTCTGTCTCCCAGGGACAGTTATGTTTTTTATAACTCTTGCCGAGAAAGCCATTTCACAGTGCAAACCCAGTGTGTCTTTAGTGAGGGCACGAGGATTTGAATTCCTGGCTGTTCACAAGAGTGAGAAATGAAGGGCTCTTGGCTGCCTGCAGCTTTAGAAAAGGGGCTTTCCATAATCACACTCTGTTGTAAAGGCAGGATTATTTGTATTTGTTTCATTTGGAAATGCGCCTTTTTCACTCTGAACGAAGTACTGTTGAGCACCTTCCTACCATGCATTTGCTTTCCCCCCACAATGGCTCAGAGGAGAAATTAAGCCATTGGAGGAATGGTAGCTTTTCAAAGGAGCATTTATGAGCCAAAGGAAAGATGACCAGATGGGCTGTCACCCAAGAAAATACAAATCAAGCCCCAAATCACACCCGAGGACTTTGCCATCCATAATGCCTGTTCGGGATTTCTGTTTATTTTTCGAAGAGGGGGATCATATATGGCTTGGCTTAAGAATTTCAATTTATGTTTCTGGCTGTCGGGGGATGCTGGCAAAAGATAAAACATCATCAGCTCATTTTCCATCAGTAGCGCTCTGTCATTCCATTAGGGCAGGAAATAGCTTGCTCTGTTACTGAGTGAATTTGACTTTAGCATGGATCAGAGAGAGGACCCCTAGAGTTAAACACATCTCCCCATGCCAGCTATTCAGCATAAGACAGCAACAACGTGCAGCCAAATGACCACCCTCAGGATCCAACATGTGTTGGCATCACATGACTTGCAAAAGCAAGCAGTGGGAGCCCTTCCAAAGGAAGTGAGGTGTTGGGCTGGTTTCGAAGATGGAGAAGGTTAAAGGATGTTCCGGTGAGAGAAAACCTTTCTTTGGTGCTTGCTAAACAGTAAAATAAAGACTGAAATATTTTGCTGTAATGAGCCATAATTGTAGCTACTCAGATTCGACCACAGAGAGGTACAATATCAGATCCCTGATAGAAGATACTAGTTTAATTGGGTTATTCATTTGAGAATGGGTTCAGAGCTGCTTTCCAGATACCACTAAATGATATCCACAAGAAGTGCTGCCAAAAAGAGAGTCATTTATCCTCTCATTTTGCAGTTTAAGCGACTAAGAAGACATAGCGATAGGCTAAGAATTTCCAGCATTAAGTCTTGACTTTTTCATAGGACACACATGGGACTTGTGAGCCTGAATGATATATGCAAAGGGCACTGAAGAGTCTTGCTTCACATGACAAGGTTGCAGGGGTGCTGATTGTAGATCTGGAGCCCTAATTTTCTGATATACCACTTTCTTAAGGGATTTGTCTCACTTGAGAACCATATTTTTTGTGTGTATTCTACTCATTGTCTCTCACCTTAATTTACAGTCTCCCACAGTAACTTCAGTTCCAGTTGACTGCAAGCTCTAGTAATTGCAAGCTGCATACAGGGGGGAAATCTAGGCTTCGTATGTTTCAGTTGTTAAAAAAAGGGACAGGGATTTTTATGGTGCTCCAGCTTTTTGCAGTAAATGTTCCTAATTAGCAAGGGCAAGGTGTGTAGGAGCACCAGTATCTAAAAACAGGTGATACATTTTGCATGGGGAAGAAAAGTCAAACTTGTATGTACAGAAAATGTAATTCAGGGTACTTGCACGCTTTCTAGTCACTTGAAGAAGATTTTATGCTTTGAAACCTGACACATAAGTCTGGTTTGTTGGGTTTTTTTTCCCTCCACCCCAAATCCCTCCAGTCATGTCACTCTAATAAAAAATATTGCCTTTCCCTACAAACTTTGCCTCACACATTCATAGATCACCACAGCAGATTGCTATTCCAAATTAGGTACAGTTTTCTGTGGGCATACTGGCAACTGTGATGTTTGGGGGGTAATCTGAGAACTCTAGTTTAGCCAGTGTGGCAAAGTGATATGCTGCTGCCAGTCCACATGAGCAGTCTCATCTGGATCCAGTTTTGTAGCTGAGGCACTGCTTTCCTAGTGAGAGGTCAGCAGGCACCTCTGCATGTGTTGATGGGATAGTTGTTTTTCATAATTCCTAGCCTGTCTCGTAGCTTCCACGCACCTCAGGCTTTCCTAATTGCCACCCTCTTTTGTGAACAGATGCAGACTCTGTATGCTTTTGATGAAGAAGAAACAGAAATGAAAAATAAAATAGTTGAAGACTTGAAGACAGCTCTGCGGACTCAGCCCATGAGGTAATGTTGTTCGCCTTTCATCGCAGTTCACTGCCTCCCAATGGTCAGATGTGACACTGCTAAGAGTGGCAAGGACAGAAACCTCATTGTCTCACCTCACACAAGCCTCTCTGAGATTTCACAGTCCTCAGAGAGCCCTGCGGTCTCTGGTCTCAGCCTGCCGAGTTGGGAGGCTAACTAATTTCACACTAATGCTGAAACATGTAGCTTCAGGAAAATTAAAGACAAAGTCTACTATGAAAAATCTGTGGCAGATATTTGAAAACACAGGTAATGACTATGAAGATCAGATTTTAGTCTTCACAGCCCCCTGCACATCCCATGTAATTTGATTCACTTTGGGCAAAGTCTCAGCCTTTTCTCTGAACTTTGAATTTAAGCTTCCCCTTATCTTCAGTAATGTGAACTGTTTAGTACAAAGCAGCTAATCCATCTGACATCACCTGGTTTGGCATTCTTCCCATTCTGTGTTGTAACTGTGGCATTGAAAATGTAAGGAGACTTCATTGTGTACTGTCTTTGAAGGTAAGGTCATCTTTCTTTTTCTGGGAACAAAGCTGTGAACAATAGCAAACTAACTAGTACAGAAACCTTTTCAATTTAACACTTAGAAGAGCAGTGTGGAGAAACAATAACTTCAGTTCATGTGATTTCAGGAAACACTCAATCAAAAACATTCTGAATGTTTTTTTATATTGGTGAAATATTTCTGCACCCACACCATGCTGAAGTCATAGTTTCAGAGAGCTTCAGTAATGCCTAACCAAATACAATTCTTTTTGGGGGAGGGTATTATAACCAAACCAAACTAATAAGGTAAATAAATAAAAACAATCCAGAAAATCATCTTAAATAATTTTCATTGCAATTACTTTGACATGAAGTGAAGATATTTTTGGGACTTGCTGCAGAGCTAAGTGCTGATTATGCTTCTCCATTTCATAATCTTTAACAAATTGACTGAATGCAGCTTCTCTGGTTTTTACCTCCTGTTTATTTCCTGTTGTGATGGGCTTTAGGAGAGCACAAAATCATATTCTGGTGCCCCTCTGGCATAAAGATTTATCAGGCTTTGATAATTTTACATGTGGGTAGAGTGAGTGCTTTTAACATGGAAACAAAGGAGTTGTAGCCTGTACTTAGATTAAGCCAAGAGTGACTGATGCTGTTTGATGCTGTCTATCACTGTCCTTAAAGCAGAGAACACAGTAAAATGCAGCTAGACTCTATGTTAAAATGGAAGCTAAGGCAACTGTCAAGCTTCCAGCTTTCACCACACTTTTAAACCAAAGACCTGTGCTGTTGAGACTTGATGTAGCAAAACTATTACATTAATGTGGAGCTGTCTTGATGCTTACTCATCAGCTGTCAAAGGTGACAGCTTTCACTGAATGTAGCCACAGCAGCAAGGTCTCTTTGCCTTGTCCAGCTGAAACACTTTGGTGGCTACTGTTGGTTGTTGTGCTCTGTCATTTTGAATAGACAGTCCAAACTCCTTGTTGAGGACAAGGCAATAGAGAAGAAGAAAGAGCAGTGAGCATTTGAGCAAATTCTTTTGCTCAAAGCCTTGCAAGATTTTTCTTCTCCAACCTGTATGGCATCTGCTGGATCCCCTTGACAGCAGCCTGTTGCTTCATCTGTTTGCAATAACCCTGACAAGCACAAGCGTCAGTACAAGCATCTATGGGCTGCCCTATAAAGTCTAAATCACTGGCAATGGTTGTGGGGCTTTAAAAAAAAAAAAAAAAAGTTAAGCCAAGCCAAATTTTGAGTTAAGTCTCGTGTCTCAACTAATTTCCAGCGACTCAATTTGTTAGCTGCCAAATGGACTGTATGCCAGTGCCTGATCAACAAGCCAATTTCTTCTTGATGGAAAGGTTGCAGTAGAGAGGCCCTCAGCTCCATCAAATCCCTCTCATAAGCAGTGATATCTAAGCCTTCAAAATACTAGTCTTTCTAGTTAAATTTGGATATCAAATCCTGTTTTCTTTGCCGCTTCTGTTCATCAGGCCTCTGAAGAAAATAGAGACCTAAATTCACACAGGATGAATTGTCTGGCATCCCTTTGTGATAGCAGGGTACACAGGGGCTCTGACAGCTTACCAATAGGTTCCTCTGCTTGAATTCTCTGATCCAGAGGAATCAAAAGAAGAAAAATACATGCATTTTGCTCTCTGTTTTATTTTACTGTAAACTGTGTCTCTGCTGGTAGATAATGCAGAGTAACTACTAATCTCTGTCCCTATTCCAACCCACCAGTTCTAACAGTAGAAAGTAAAGCAGACCTAACCAAACTCAAGTTCCTCTCCTCTTGGTAGGAAATGGGATAGGAGTATCCCTGGGGCAGTTTGTGGTCCCCTTTGAGCAAGTGCACCTTCTTTGGTATTTAGGAACCGCCCTAAAATAATAAAGCCAGGTTATATCCTAGCACAAGGGAATGATCCCAGCCACAGAGAACAAAAATGCCACATCTGCATCTTGCAAAGAAACACATTTTCTCTCAGGTTTGTAGAAACTTAAAACTATAAACAATTGTGATTACAAACTGTTGGACAGAAGCAGTGAGAGAAGAGCTTTTCATTTGGTATTTTAGTGCCCCAAAATGGAGCTTCAGAAGTGCAGAAAAAGCAAAATCTTAAAAGGGACTGGGGGAAAAAAAATTGCTTTTTGGAGCCCTTGAAAAATACCCCCTTTAGTCTGAATCATCATTCATTCCCTTTACTGTCTGCATTTCTCCTTTTGTTTATTCAGATTTCCCTCCTGCTATTTTTAGTTTGATTTAGCAATGTTGCATCCAGGTACATACTGAAGAGGCTCATTAATGCAACCAGCAAGCAAAATCCACTATGCTGAATTTTTCTGCAGTTCAGTAGTTATCAGGATTAAGTGTGCCCCCTGGTTCAAAAACTAATGCTGCAGGGAAATGTAGCCTTGCCTGTTAACAGGGTGGGAACATCCTCTCTCTGCACACCCACAACATATGATCTTTGTGTCTTTCCTGAGCTGGATCAAGTCTTACAGGGAAGCTGTATCCCCAACACTTGGAATCCGTCAGTGGGTCAGTTCCTCTTAGGCCACCACATCTGTATTTGGATGAAAGGTTTATTATTAGAGCTAGCTAACTCATTCTGATCAGCACTCTCTGAAACTTGAAAGGCAAAGAGGTGCCCTACCTTTTAAAGTGTGCTAAACTGGTCAAGTGAGAGTCTGAGGTGAGGTTAGGCTTTAATTTGCTTGTTTAGCACCTATTAAAACACACTCTGCTTTGTTTACATTTGAGTATTTGAATGTGCTAGCCAGAATGCATTGGCAAATATGTTTAACTTTACACCTCCCGGTCTAGAACAAGACCTTACTTTGCAACGCTGAGGCTGTGTAGGACAGGAGTTGGTTACACATGTGCTGTGTACTGTGTGCAAGAAGGCTCTTTACTTGTGTAAGTTGACTTTGCTTTTGCACATACACACAGACATCTGTGTAGAGGCAGACAGATGCACAAACACCAGCAGTGTGAGGATTGTGGCTCTCGGGCTGTCAGCTAAACTCCCACTTCCTATCCTCTACAGACATTTACTCACACAACTCTTCACACCAAGCAAATCCTCATAATGAGAGTATCTGTTGGGCCAAAACCTGCTTTTGCCATTTCTTTACCTCCCCTATCATGGTTTCTGGCTTTTCTGGAGAATAAGGAACTAAGTGTTTAGAAAAAGGAAGATGAAAATCATAATTTGATTCCTGCTTCTGATTGCAGCTGAAATAAAAAAGTACTTGGCTTTGCTTGCTGTTGAGTAACACAACTCACTGTTTGCTCTCTGGGCTAGGAATAGTACAGGAAAGTCCCAACATTGTTTTAAATTATGTCATTGATCAAGTTTTGTGACACACACCACTTTCCAGTGCATGCCTTCTTGTTGAAATGACCTCATCCTAACAGTCTTAGAAAAATTGCACTGCCAGTGAATTTAGTGAGAGCTTGTACTTAATTGGGACAATGTGACTTTTGTGCATTTACCTTTTTTTTTTTTCACATGGTCATCCGAGCAGACTAAAATACATGAAAATTGTAGTGCCTTGTTTGTCTTGTCATAGGATCGTGTGTTCTATCCAAAAGTGCATTTAGGGGACCCTTTACTCTGCTGGTTCTTAGGATGTTTCCATCACTATTGCTCTGTAACTTCAGAAACACATTAATCTTAAGTCTTCCCTCAGCCCTGGAAGTTCAAAGAACAGGGAAAAAAAAAATCATTCCCCCAGTCCCCAAAAGACAGAGAGAATAGATAAAGTATGGACTGGAACTTTGAAGGTAAGGAGGAGAAGGAGAATTTAAAGCAGACCCTCCATAGTAGAGACAACAGCAACTCCACCCTTTATAGGCCCAGGGAGTTGATCAGAATTCCTTGTCATCGTTGTTTAGTAACATGCTGAGTTTGTGCTTACTTTTTTTCCAGATAATCCTTTGCAGTAACTCTTCTAGCTATGAATGCACTTGTTTCCGTCTTCTTTGTCAAGCTAGCAGCTAAACGCATTGCAGAAACTTAACCGAGTCTGAATGTTTCTGTAACCAGTTTGAATAACAAACTGCTTTGGTTGGCTTCCTGGTGCACAGCTTCGATGCTGCTCTTGGGCCTGGAGAAAGAGGGGCTTTTGCTCTATGACTTGTTAGGGTAGACAAAATGATGCATCCAGGGAACGTGCAATCAGACCTGTGTGAAACTTGGCAGATTGTCTTAGCAGGGTTCAGTTAAACCATGTTTTCATTTTTGGTTTGCACGTGTTCCTGTGTGTGCCCTAACTGTGACTGTCACTTTGAAATTCAGTTTTGAACAAAACCCAAACATCAGACCAAAACTTTGTTGAATGCACCAGGCTTTTACATATTTTTGGTCAAATTTCTGGCCCACATAAGCTGAAAGTTGGCAAATCAATCAGCATAGTGAGTATAACTTTCAGGTAGACTCTGAAAATTCCTAGGTAGTGTGGAGTGTAACCACCAAAAAAACATCCATATGTCAGACCCATATTATCCAGAGAAATATAAGTATGCCCTGGGTTTCTCTTGCTGGTACAGGGACATGAACAGAGACCAGTGAAATTTGGTCTTTCAATATGGTGCTTCCATTATTACTGATTATAAGTAACAAAATCTCATGGACAGAAAAAGAAAGATGGTACATTAGGGAAGAAGAGGGGCTGGGTAAAAGCACAACTACACATAATTTTGGTATTTTAAATTTGTTACACAAAGGATAATTTTTAGAAGCCTTTTGAATTGTTTGAAGTGTCTTTCTCTATCATGCTGTTCAAAGTGTGGCCATGGACAAATCACTGCTGATGTACATTTTTAAAGACTGAAAATTCAAGTGTTATGCACATGGTTTTGCATTCAGACATTCCAAAAAGTGTACCTACTTGAGCAACATGTTAGAGGAGGCAGGAGATAAACAGTGCATCTAGGGAAATTATTTCCAGCCCTTTCCATGTCTTTGAATCCTTATTTTTAATTCTGGGAACTTCAAGTGAAACATTGCTAGAATGATTGTTTTGAACTGACTTTTCTAATTCCATCCTTTTCTACTGATTTGTCTACTGGGGTTTTTGCATGGTCTAAATTGCCCCACCTGGATTTTTTAACCCAGTTTTCAACAAAAGTGTTGCCATTTACAAAAGAACATGCCCCTTTTGAATACAACATGTTCCTATACATATGCTGTGGGATTGGAGTGTGAAGGCTGTAGGGCTGATGGACAGAGTGGGAATGAGTTTGCCTGTGTCAGTGTGCCCAGATCCTGGAGGTGGAACCTATAGGCAGTATTGGCTGCAAGTTAGAGCTAAGCCTAAAAATGGTTTTCAAGCTGATCTGAACTCATAAGTAAAAGTGTGGCAAGGAGTCTGTGTGTTGGGTACGTGAGATGGAACAATTTGAAAGAATCCCTTCAGCCTTGAAAATGCAGCACCTGTTGAGGTGAACCACAGCAGTGTTTGGTGGTAACTGCAACAAAGGACACAGAGACCAAACAGAAGTGTAAGATGACAGCATATAATTACCCTGAAACTATGTAACACACCATTATTAGCTGGAATGTGTTCTCTCTTGATTTGTTTGCTTTGTTTTTCTTAAATACCTGGGAATTGTTCTGTGAATTTAGGTTGAAAATTAGCCAGCTTTTAAAGATCTGGGGAGGAATAATATGGTGTCTTTTGAATGAAGTGCCTTTGGTCTGCTTTTCCTTGTTTTTCCTACTTGTTTTTTTGTTTCGTTTTGTTTTCTCTTTTCAGGTTTGTGACCAGGTTTATTGAGCTGGATGGCCTGAGCTGTTTGCTGAACTTCCTGAAGAGCATGGACTATGAGACCTCAGAGAGCCGCATCCACACATCCGTTATAGGGTGTATAAAGGCACTGATGAACAACTCCCAGGGACGGGCTCATGTCCTGGCCCATCCAGAAAGTATCAACATCATATCCCAGAGCCTACGGACTGAGAACATTAAGACCAAGATTGCTGTGCTGGAGATCCTAGGGGCTGTGTGCTTGGTACCAGATGGTCACAAAAAAGTCTTGCAAGCCATGCTTCACTACCAAGTCTATGCTGCAGAAAGGACAAGATTCCAGGTAAAAGGAGGATACTTTGACAGAAATACCCAGAATGAGGAATCTCTGCTGGGAGTGGTTTTTACAGTACATATATTGCAAACTTGCTAAGCAGTAAAAAGGCAATATTTATAATTTTGTTTTAGGAAGGGAAATTCCTCAAATAAATTATTACTTTATATATCTGTGTGTGTAGATATATGTGTGTACATATATATATTTCAAAACATATTGCTTGCTGTTAATGCTAACTTAAAATTCCGTACATTTTTTCCTGAAAGTGGAGATTTGCTGTGCTAAATGCAAGCTGATTATCTGCTCATACTGTGGCTTATGGCATTTCTAAGGTGGTAATGATTTATTCTATCCTAGAAGCTGAAGCCACAGAATTACATGAACCTCTGTCCTGATTTTAAATCCTTAATTTAGAAGTAAAAGAATTGTGGATTAAATAATATAGATAAGGGATTAAACTATGTATAGTGGAGGCACTTCACCTGCCACTTAGCAATCAACTTGTGAATTGTAGTCACTTAACAATCGTTGGCTCAAATGAGTCCCATTGAGACCAATAACTTTATTCAGAAGGGAAATGCATCCTCAGAGACTGTGAAGTAGGTTAGTCACAGGCTTTTATTGTGGAAACTACTGGCTGCTACTATAATGTTCCTCTTCCCAGTGAACTGAGTACCTTTACAAAAAGATAGTAGAGAATCTGTTGCAGTGTGTGAAGCTGTGGCTCCTTAATTTTGGGATAATCTCACCCATTTGTTATTCTTTCTTAGAGTGGTGTTGTGCCAACAGGCACTGTATCCCAATTCCTGACAGTCATTATCTCCTACCTCCTTCTCAGCTAATGGATTTTAAGCTACAATTAACTTACTACTGTAAAAGTGAGTGGGGAAGCAGTCTGTGCTGATGGACAGTAGCTGCCAATGTTTGTGTGAGAACCAAATGCACTGTGGGATTCACTGACTGTTACTCAAACCTGGGACAGGGATGCAGGAGATCTTGATTTGGTATTAACCTGTATTTGGCATTGGCAGGTCCATCCTTCTATGTGCACTGCCCTATTTGCAGTGCTTGTCTATTCAGACTTGATGTGTGTCTTCGATGTGCAAGTGTGACACATACGATGTATGACTCCAGAAGTGGGGGCCTTTCACCCTCAGTTGGAAGCTCTTGAGGCTGTTTCAACAGAGAAAATCATAATTACAGTAAAACTTGGAAGTTGAAGAGATTACAGCTGCAGTCGTAAGAATGTGTCACCATTCTTTAGTACAGGAGTAGGATAGGAATGAGTAGTGCAGATGCAGGAAGTAAGCCGTGTACACAAGCTATGATGTGGAGGTTATAGGGTACTGCCTACGGAGGAGAAGGAAAAAATTTAAAGTCAGCTTGCTCTCTAGTAATTAGCTGAAATAAAGAATCCTTCCTGAATTAATATGACATTGTTTTATATCTGTGAGATAGGTATAAAGGGGTATAACTTGAACTGCTTAGCAAAAAGCAGTAACTCACAAGCCTGACTACACTTGTGGTCCCATGTTAACTTGCCCTTACAGGGCCAATTGACTCTGCTTAATAAGCCCATATGGGATAGATGCTGAGGTGACCCTAGCTGGGTGTTCTCTCCCTCTCTGTCTCTCTCTGTTTCTTTGTTGGTTTAAAAGTTACTGAATAGCTGAGGTAAGTCATTGCTGGGTAAAACACGGTAGCTTGTGAGGAATCTGGTGGAATGATTTGCAGGTGCTTACCAGTCTCTTACATTCATGAAAAGTACTTTGCATAAGTGCTGTGCCTGTCAAAATACTTTTCCATTTGGGAAGAAATAAAAGATAAATGGATACTCTCTCTCTTTTATTTTTCAAGTTAAAAAAATAGAAAGAAGCCCCACCCAATCCCCAAAATGATTTATGAGCAGGAATGTGTTCTTGTTTGCAATTGCTAATACTTGTGTTTAGAGACTGAAATGTGATTTTCCACTACACTCAGCAATAGCTTGAGTTTAATTGTGAGGAGGTGAGTGTTCATTCAATCTCTTTGCCTCTTGCCCTCCTGCACCTCTGTCTCAGAATAATCCTGCAGTTTATTGTCAAGAAAAGCATCCACTCTAACTTGAATATGGGAAGCCATTTTATAACAAGGATGAGCTGAAAATGTTTGTTCTGTACCTTTCCTGTAAGCTTCAAAGATGTAGTGTACAGTGAAAGCCTTTTCTTAATCCTTTTTTAATCCCAGTCCTGAATGTATTCTTTGTAACCCAAAGTTTGCAAGTATCTGAAGAGATCCTTTAGGTGTGAAACTGAACCCTTTGGGGGCTGTGTTTCCTGCAGTTTGAGAATCTAGCAGCAGCATAATTTGGTGTATTGAAGTGTCCAAAAAGTGTGGTGCTTGCAGTGAACTTTATACTTTGCAGCTTGACTTTGACCAGCCACACCTAAACAGTTATGTTGAAAACTGTCCACCACAAGTGGGGAATCTGGCAGAACCCACAAACAAGAATTCTATCTGTGAAAGTAATAAAACTGTGAACTAAACTGTAGGAACAGGAGCACCTATGCAGAGTAAACATTTACTCCTTTGTCTCTGTGGTCCATCATTGCAGTCTGATTCTAATGGATGGGAGGAAGGAAAGCTGGGAACTGTAAATGCACTGCTCAGTCTTTATATCTAGCTCTGCAAGACAATGGCCAAATTAGAGACACAGTATGTACGAGGAAAATAATCTCAAGTTTTAGAAATCAACTCAATTCTTGTGAAGTAAAAGGGCTGGGCTTTCTGGAAATTGTACTGAGCTCACTTGTATTGGAATGTCCAACAAATAATTTACAGGTGTAAGTTGACCTCTGACAATATCAGTGCCAGTGTTGCTTTTGCTTAAGTTGCCTATCTGGCAACAGTGGTTGAAAATATTTGTCATCCCATTCAGCCATCTTGCTATAAATTTATTCCTCCTCATCTGTGAAAGCTGGCACTATCTGTTTGGATTTATTTTCAGCTGTTGCAGGTAGCAGTAAACCTAGGTGTCCCATTCTCCCTCATGTCACTTGCGGTGACCAGCACTATATCTGTTGGGAAATCATGTGGTTCATGTACTTAACACTAGCACCTATCTATTTTCCCTAAAACAGTTTTTTTTTCTTTTTAAAGAGGAATATAATTGTGATGAGTAATAATTTACTGTACATTGTTCTGCTTCCTCTCCTTTTTGTAAGAAGGAAGAGAAGTTCAGAATGGTTTACTGATGACTGTCTAAAACTTGAGCTCCTGAATAACTTGCTGCTGACAACTTTAGATTGAAACAGTGATTATTTCCAGTTTGCACAAGTGTGGTGGAGTGTAGAGATCATGTATTTAACACAGCAACATAATGTATGGCACATTTTGTTAAATGTAAGAAGTTATTGCCAGTCAGTGTTTTAAACACAACTCCTGCTACCTGGCACAGCTGCCAAAAGTTGTCAGAAGACTCAGCAACTGGTGAATTAGTGGAGAAGGAAAGCTGTGACTTAAGGTATGGTTCTTACTAAACTTACATTAACTCTGTCCTGCAATTGCTCCTATTACTTTGAATAGGAAACTTACCGTTTTACACTAGTGTATCTGAAGTCAAAACTCAAATGACAGTGAAATTCCTGAGCATTATAAATGGTTTTAGTCCCAATTAACTTAACTAGATTGCAACAGGTAATACCAACTGAAGACCATTAATCAGTGCTGAAATGCTTTGAAAAGGGTGTCTTTGCTTCTTTATGTGTTCTTTCATTTTTTAAATTTTTTATGAAATTAAATGAAAATATAAACAGAACTTATATGAATATGAAGGACTATTTCTTTAACAAAAAATTTCAGATTTTACTCTGAATTGAGACAGACATAAAATATTGTTTCTTTCTAAATTGCCAGCATTTCATCAACTGACCTCAGTTCTCAGCCCCTAACTTCAGTCAGGGTTCACTTTAAAGCCCTGGGCAAATTCTCCAGAACTTACCATTTTTTTGTTGAGGCTCCAGTCTTCACTCAGTTGCATTTTCGTACTGCAACTTCACTCTGTGTCTTTGATATTGAATAGGTCTATCAGGATCACCCTTGTCTTGGCACTTGCAACAAGATTCTATACTTTATGTTTGTGTTTCAGTTTATGTAGTCACTATTCCTATTTTCTCACATTTGCCACATCTTCTTGCCTGAGCTTTTCCCTTTGCTTGCTTTAATTATTGACCCTTCTTTTATCATGCCCTTCTGCCTGGAATGATTCTCACTTTAATGTCCAACAGGGCAGTCTGTAGTATTACTCTTCAGAGTAATGCTCTTTCTGTACTCAAATACCACAGTAGTATTAGGGCATCCCTTCAGTCTCCTTCCTGAGGCAATCTAGAAAACTGTCTTCATCCAATTGTTTAAAACATGCTAGTTTGCCTACAAATCCTAATCTGGCCCTTAAAGAACAGAGATGAAAGAAAACACTTGAAATCCAAACACCAAATCCTCAGAACAGAAATGTGGAATTAGGAAGATGAGCCCTTGTCCTTGCTGGGATTTTTTGCCATGTATTCTGTGTAATCCTGTCACTGGCTCACTGTGTGATCATAAAAACGTTACTTTGTCTTTATTATTTTTTTTCTTGTGAAGATGGAGTTTTATAAAATGCTGTGAAAACTGAGAAAGAAGAGTGTGATTTTAAAGTCATTCATGTCTGAATTATCCTAGTTTCTCTTGTAAAAGGGGCACAGTCTTTCTCTCCCCTAAGCTGTTGCCTTTCCCTATTATTGTTATGCTTGCTGCTTCCCCTTCTTTTCTCTGTGTTTTGACATTGTAGCAAATTATGCTTTTTAACAGGCCATATTTTGCGACAAAAACTAACATTGCAAAGTCATAGTGCTCTATTGCTCCTCCAGCACAGCATGTTATTTACAACACTCATCTAGCTGTGGATCCCTGTGCGGAGAAAGAACTTTCCTTTTAATATTGAGAGAACCTAGGTGTTAGATACTGTCTGAAAGAAGCTGATTTCACTTGCCAGTGGAAATATTAACTGGGCTGCTCTGGGCAGAAAACTCTTGTTTTTCTCCTTAATGCTACTAGTAATTTTGAAGCTTGAGGTGAATTAATAAAGAAGGTTTGATGTTGTCAGTTGAAAAGGTGGAGGCCAGGAGGCATTTTTTCCAGAGCCCACTTGCCTGGTTTGTATTAAACACTGTCAGTACAGACCATAATTTGTAAGGAGAAATCTGATCAATTTGGAATTGTAGCAGAGGATCTAACAAGGAATAAATTAAAAGGCTGTATTCACCCTTGGTTTCCTTCTTCCCTTTAGGGCTCAACCAAAGCCTCTTGAGGTTTGCTGCAGATTGAATGAAACCGTACTGGTTGTCAGTGATGAGGAATAATGGGATTAAGTGAGGAAAGTTTTGCTTAAATAGTAGGAAAAACCTTTATAACCATAAGATCAATGGGGCCACAGAACTGGCTGCCAAGAGGTGTGGTGAAATCTTTTTCACAGAAAATGTTCAAGTGAAGAGTTGAACCTCAGCAATTTGCAAAGAGTTGGAGATATTGGAGTTTGGCCGTGGCATGTGGGTGTAGACTCTGATGTTTAGGAATTGCAAGAACTTACAGTGTTTCCTTCTCAAGCAGAACAATTACACGAAGATGTGCTGCCCTTCAATTGGATTAGTACAACACAGAGTTTTGGGTTTTCCTGCCCTGAATTTGATTTGCCTCCCATTGCATTCTGCTCCTATTTCAGTGTTCTGAAATGGGAGATAGAAAACTTTCGTTAGCACCCTTCAACCTGTCAGGATGCTGTACCTGATATGCTGTTTCATAAATTCTATAGCATGTTCCTAAAAATCTGTGAGAAAATATGATAGGAATGAAAGCTCTGAAGAAAACCAGCAAAACCATCCTTGGTTTTGCTGCTTTTGTAGTAATGGCTAATTTAATTATTCCAAGAAGGCACATGTGTTTTGGATTTCAGTGTCAAATCTGCCAGTAATAGAATAAAATTCTCCCATTTATTTCATTTCTGCTTGTTTGTCAAGTTGAACAGTTGGTTTTGTTGGTGAATTGAAAGACTTCTCAGATAGTTTCCAGTTGTCACTGTTAGAGAGAGGATGCTGGATTGAGCTGACCACCAGTCTGGCTCAGTAGAGTATTTCATGTGCTTTTATGTAAGACTCATTCCCATTTCTAGTAAAATATTATTTGGTTGTGACACAGTTACTGGGGTGTTGATGAGATTGAAGCTCAAATGCCTGGAGTAGGGAAATTTGAAAATTCCAGATGGGAAATTTAGAAGTGCCAAGAGAAAAGAATTTATTAAATCAAGCTTTTTTTGATAATGAACATGCTATGCTCAGATGTAGAAACACTGTCAGTAGCACTGTGTGATAGGGGAAAATATTTTTGCACAAAAATAAGCGTGAAGCCAGGAGGTTATTCTTTCCCCTGAAGAATGCACCAGAGGATATTCCTCCTGTTTCTTGAGACATATCTCTATGGCTTTCTACAGGAAACAAGATAGACCTATGGTGACTAGCAGAGGAAAGATTTTGCTATAAATGAACACTGTCAGTAACCAGGGACAAAAGACTGACTAAAGGAAAATTAACTTCCTTACTCAGCATCATAGCTTCAAAATTTTATTTAGATGGTCTGCTGAGCCAAACACTAAAAAGTTTTTTTTTTTGTCTTTGTTATCACTTTATGGTCAAAACTTCTTGGAGAGACTAAAAAGAATTCTCTCTTTTTCTTGTGTGACGGAAAAACAAATATATGAGTGTGAGGCCTTTATTATTAATGTTGGAGTGAGGCTCATACAGGTGATCTCAAGTAGAATTTGTTATTCTTAAAGTAACGAAAATCATCCCTGGCATCATGAATTGATCAGAAAAGATTCCGAAGAGAATATTAATGGTGATCATCACAAAGCTAAAAGTAGCATTGCTTTCATGTCTAATCAGTTTCTGCATATAACCTCTTTGGTAAATATTCAAGTAATTAACCTTAAATAAGGCAAAGGCCACCAATGTTATTTGTCTAGTCTGTTTCTTTTTTGTCTCCTGATGTTCCTGAAGATTATGGTAAAATATCAATATGTATGCAGAAATTAAACCAAAAGCATTCCTGAACTGAACACCCGCTGCCGGTTGGTGTGCAACCAGGGGGATGTGCAGCCTCCGGGGAGAACTTCCAGCAACGTTTCAATAAGCAGAGCTTATAAGAAGGATGGAGAAAGGCATTTTACCAGGACCTGTGGTGACAAGATGGGGACTAAAGTGTTTAAACTATAAGAGGCTAGACACAGAATGGGTAACAGGAAGAGGTTTTTTTTATGATGATGGCAGAAAGGCATTGGAACAGGTTTGCCAGAGAAGTTGTAGATGCCTCATCCCTGGAAGTGTTCAAGGCCAGGCTGGATGGAGCTTTGAGGAGCCTGGTCTGGCAGAAAGATGTTCCTGCCCATGGCATGGGGATCAGGACTAAATGGTCTTTAAAGGTAATTTTTAACCCAAACCATTCCATAAGTCTGTAACATGGAAACTAGAGCTTAACTGCACTTCCAGTGGAGATGTGTAATTCAACTTTGATCTTTGGAGCTGTGTTCACAGGGGATATTCCTATTATTTGAAAATCCCTAAAAGGAGCTTACCAAGAGGTAATAATTGTCTGCTTCATGTTAAAGGGTGGCAAGTGAAGGAAGTGAAGGATAAACCTGTCAAGGTTCATGCATAGGCTTTATTCCTCAAAACACAGCTTCTATTTACAATTATCTCCTCCTGTATACGAAGTACAATCTATCCTGCAAGAAATTAGATTATGTTCTCTAACCCAGCTTGCTGTTCTGTTTCAGTCATTGTTAAATGAGCTAGACCGAAGCATGGGGCGATACCGAGATGAAGTAAACCTCAAAACAGCCATCATGTCCTTTATCAATGCTGTTCTGAATGCAGGTGCTGGGGAGGTGAGTCACTGCTCTGGAAATTCCTTCTAAAATGTTATGTTTAAATTAGTTTACTTTGGAAATAGTTAGTAGATTAAATCACAAATCTTGTGGTAGTGAGTGGATATATTTTGTGGAAAATAATGCTTAATTGTTAACATCAGTCTTACATTGTCTTCCATATTATTTCATTTTGAGCTTCTTCAGTATAACATAGGCTGCTTACACTGAAGTGATCACTTTGGGTTGTTGGTTTTTCACTCTTTTGGTTTGGGTTTTTTTGTTTGTTTGTTTTAAGAACTGCAAAGCATTTACCTTTTCATTCCAGCCTTTTTAGAAAATGTTTTGGTTTAGCTTCAGAAATGTTTTGAAATGTTGTTTCGACTCAAAACCAAAGTCAAAGCATTTTAATTTTAAAATATCAAAGGGAAATATTTCAGAAAAAAGCCCAGTTGTCTTATTTTTATTAACAAGGCTTCCTTTTGAATCCAACAGATAGCTTAAACTAGTTTTTTTCATTAAAACTGTTACTTTCATGACATTGGCTTTTTTTTCCTTTTTTTTTTTTTTTTTTTGTTAAACCACAAAAGTCAACAAGCTCATGAGAGCTGATAATGTATTCATCTCTGTCTCTGGAAACCCTGTAACATCCCACTGAATAGATGTCAGAAAGTTTGTCAGAGTATGTGATTTTATGTATATGGTTTTATGACAAATGGACAGAAAAAATTAGGAGGAAGGCTGCAATGCTGTTCATCTGTAATCAGGAGGGGAGCCTCTAATGGACCAGCAGGAAAAACACCGGTAGCTTCTGTTCCTTATAGAACAACATGGAGTGTGCTGTCCTTGTGACTGAATATGCGAAAGTCAGTACGTAAATGTACTTTTGAGTGAAATGGAGGCAAAGGCATTAATTCCTTTCTTACTCTGCTAGAATTATTCATACTGTGAATTTGGTATCAGGATAGAGAATATCAAAAAGGGATGAACTGAAGTTTTAAGTAAATTTTTTTAAAATGTGATGGAGAGCTTTTGAAAACAAGTATCTTGATTTTCCCCCATTTTTAAGGACAATTTGGAGTTCCGATTGCATCTCCGATATGAGTTTCTAATGCTGGGAATTCAACCTGTCATTGACAAGCTCAGAGGACACGAGAATGCCACACTGGACAGGTAAGACAATTTCTGAGAACATCTACTGATGAACAGAAAGTCTTCTTAGAAACTCTTCTCTATTTGAGACAGCTGTCTTTGTCTCTTCTTGAAACTAACTTCCTTAAAAAAAACAAAAATAAAAGAAAAAAATTATTTATCCTAAAATGAACATCAGCAGATGAGTAGGAAACATACATACTAAGTTGGCAGAGGCTGTGGCAAAGAAGTTCCTCAATTGCTTTTCTTCTCAGCTGGGGATGACGGTCAGAATGAAAAGTACAAAAAATATTCTAATTGTTTTCTCTTGAAGCAAAACTGGAACAAAAGCCTGTCCTGGTAGGAGGGAGAGAAGCCAGTAGTTCATTGACTTAATTGTGACTGAGTATGTGTGGTCTAAGTGCAGGTTCTGAGTTTCCAAGTTCTATGTCTACAGTTTGCTGCAGAGATGGAACCAGGAATGTTACTTTTGATCTGCAACATCATAAGCAAGAATAAGACAACCTGTCCTATAGGTAATCTGTATTCCTTTGGACGGTAACCAGGAGTGTTTAGGAGGGACTTAGGGCAGTTTTGGATTTTACAAGTTAGACAGGAGAATAGCAAAGGATCTCAGATGCCTGGATTACATAGACTCTTGAACCAGATCTGTACAGGGGAATGTGCCATAGCCTTTCTCCACGTCATCTGCTGTGCTCCAGTCTCTGTGTAAGACAAGTCCAGGTGGTCAAATGTGTCACTCACCAGGTCACTCAGATCCAAACATAGTCATGATGCTGGGCTTATCAATAGACATATCTAGAGATTGTTGTGAACTGATCCACTGAATGCATTTCTGCTCCACTGTTTAAAAGAAACAACTTTTTGATGGTCCAGTAGCTGGCTAGTATGTGTGGACTTCTTAAAAATGTGTTTTAAGGCATTGCATTAATCAAAAAACAGACTATCCCTTTCCTATTTTATGTTTATTTTTTGCACCTTACCTCAACACAGTGACTTAGCACTTGGCCTGTCACTGATCCCCTTGCCTTGCATACCTGTGACAGCACTTCATGTAAGAAAGGCTTGCCAATTTCCACGTGTTCTAGCTGAACTGAGGTATTGCTGCTACTGTAGTGACATACTTAGTTTAAGTCTGAATCATGCCATGAACATTGGCAAATGTTTTGGTTTTCTGCTTCCTCTTAGACATTTAGATTTCTTTGAGATGGTCAGAAATGAAGATGACCTGGAGCTTGCCAAGCGGTTTGACCTGGTAAGTTTTTCTTTGGAGTACCTGAGCTTGCTAAAGCTGAACTTGCATCCACTTGGGATGCTTTGTGCACCTTTTGTCTGTGCACTGAAGACTAATATTTGACTTTGATGCTGAGAGTGGCTCATGCTCTTGTTTTCACTGTTTCTCATTTAGCAAGCAGGAGGTTTGTAGTGTGTGAACAAATAAAACAGTGGTCACACAAAGGGCTTTTGATGAATATCCTTGATAAAAACTTCTTTCTTTTGTTTGCCTGAATGTTCAGGAGTGAAGGAGTTTCTCAACCATGCTCTCAGGTTCTAGTCCTGATGATGTGGATGCCTTCTAGTTTCAGACATCCCCTTTACAGGACTGCAGGTGAAATTTGGTCTATTTTCTGATATTCTTTCCAAGATTACATGTAACTCTGCTGACGACTGTTGCCTCAGAGCCTGTGGAGAGAGGATCAGTATTTTAGAATATGTGGATTTCAAAGACTAACATAAAACAAAGACAACATCTAGCATCAATTAAAAGCTGTAAGCTGTTTGGTCCCCTCTTTCTTCGTGAACAGCTCTTGCTGCACGCTGATAAAGAACAACTGACCCTTTCTTGCTTAGTTTCTACTATTTGTGCCACCAGTTTCTGGGACCCAAATACTTTGCTTGCTCCAGAACAGTTCTTGGTGGTTTTGCATGCCACCTTTCTAGCCCTTTACTTTTCCATACTGGATAGGGATGACTACAGTGGTGTCAAAGACCCTTGTGCCTGCTCTTGGAACCTGGAGCTGGACATGGCAGGAGACTTTGCAAGGGTCCAGTTGCAGGAAATTTGCCTTTGTACTGATTGGCTCTTTCACAATTAATCAGGCTTTCATTGTGGATGGTTTTTCTCTTTTCTCACTTCAGATCCACATTGATACAAAAAGTGCCTCTCAGATGTTTGAGTTGATCAAGAAGAGATTAAAGCATACAGATGCCTATCCCTATTTGTTATCCATCCTCCAGCACTGCTTGCAGATGCCATGTGAGTACATTTACAGATTTCCAGAGCAAGGGGTATTGGAGAACTGGGTGAAGCTCTGGTGTAGGTACAAGTTCACAGATACCACAAATAGCAGGGCACATGCTGCCTTTGTCACCCATTCAGAACTTGGCTGTGTCTGATGAGCTTGGTATCTTACACTGACTCCACCCAGCAAAATTTTTGTCCCAATACTTGGGGCAGCAGTTTGACCTCTTTGCACTTTCAAATGAAATTGAGTAGCTGAGGCATTCCAGTTAGTCACTGACAGAGCTTATATTGATTTTAAATCAGAAGTTTTTAAAAAGAGTCCTTGTGCTAATAGATCGGGGAATTCCCAGAAATAGAGAGCATTTTGAATATTAAAAACAGTGTCGATTTTTTTCTGGTGAAACAGTACTGTACTGAAAGCTGTTCTGCCACTGGGAAATTCCACAGTAAGTTTTCAGGCTGCTATCTCATGGCAGAGCATCAGTGGAGAGCTCCCAAATGCAAAGAGAAAAAGAATATTGGAATTTGTTTCCAAAGGAAGTGATAAGAATCTTCTTGTTAACTGAAATTAAATAATTCAGTTATGTGTCCAGAGTGTAACAGCAAGATCACTAAAGAGCTGCCTGCCTTGATCTTTTTAGGTGTGAGGTGCTGATCTTCCGTTACTTTCATTTCTATTTGAGCAGTCAGACTGAGAAGGGAACATGAGGGAGATGTTCTGTGGTGTGCTTTTCAGCGAGTAATGTGATATGTGGTATGTTCTCAGGCTCTCATTAGATTCAAGTACTGGCATGCACAAATTCAAGCAGTACTTTGTCTCAGTGGCCTCTTTGATATTGCTCTTTAGAATAGAGCTTGAAATTATATATTGACTGGGATTTTGGTGGCAGAAGAACTAAATCCTGTTTGGCTAGGGCAGGATTGTACTGGAGCAGTTTTAGAGAAGCTAGAGATCTAGTTTATGTAACTTAGAGAGCCGAGCAACTTAATGTTGCTTTGGCTCTTCTGTTTTGATATCCATGGGATCAGTCCCATTGGTTCAATTTCTGTTTTTTATCTCTGCACTTTCCAGTCACGTTATACAAATTTTTCATGCCAGTTGAGTTTCACTGACCTGTAGATAACCAAGCATGCAGATAGAACATCTCACTGTTTTTTTCAGTGATCTCAACATCAAGCCCCTGGAAACACTGAGCATTAGTTTACACAAAGGAATCCTTTTTATAGACACTTAAAGTGCAACTTATAACTAAGCTGTCAAAAGTGTTGCATAGCCTGAATGTGCACATCAGGCACAAAGTTGCCCATGCCTGTTATGTGTTGTCCCGGTATGCTAGGTGTTTGTAAATAATCTGATAGCAACTGTTAGTCTTTGTGTTCTGTAATTCACTGCATACAGGTCTGAGATGAAAGGAGGGGAGGAAAGAATGCCAGTTTGTTGGCAGGTCTGTGCACTTTGGCGTGGAATTAGAAGTTCTCATGAGTTGGTCTTTTTTCAATACAGATAAGAGGAATGGAGGAAACTTCCAGCAGTGGCAGCTGTTGGACAGAATACTCCAACAAATTGTTCTTCAGGATGAACGAGGAGATGATCCAGATATAGCTCCATTGGAAAACTTCAATGTCAAAAATATCATTAAAATGTAAGCTGCATTGTTATTGATTTCTGTTATGCAGGTATAAGGATATGATCAGTATGCAGGTGCTTAAGAAATAAAATATCATATGTGAGGATCTTTCTTATTTCAACTTACAGCTTCTCATTGCCTTGTTAAGTAGTTAAGTCTTCTAAGTAGTTTCCTTCTAATGGCATTTTAGCTTGGCAGTATTTTCTAGCCAAGTCCTTGTATTTGACTTCTAGTAAATGTTATTCTGGTTGGAAGAGCAGAAAAAATGCTCATGATTTTATAACAAGGCTTCCTCATGTGCCTTTTTTCATTCGGGATGCTCATGAAAGCTTTCTTTGATACTAAAAAGTAAAAATAATGTCATCATCTCTATGTAGATCCCATAGGGGAAAATAGTTCCCATTTGGCACACAAAACCTCTTACCTTTTCAAAAAAATGTCTATTTGCTCTCACCCACAGACTTGGTTTAGGGCATTACCATTATTTTTTCCCATAGGAGGCATCATTTGAGAAGTCTAGCTACATGAGCTGGCTCTCTTCTCAACTTCCCTGTTCTCAGTCCTTTTTTAGCCAAACTTTTGGATTCTTCATTTCATCCAACTGCCTCTGCAGGTAATTCATGGCCCATTACCCTTCCGAATTATCCACTGAAAAGAACATTTATAGAACATAAGTCCTGTATGAAACCAAATTCTCCTGTACTAAAAATTTTACAGTTGCTCTTGTTATAGGTGTGAGCCAAAATTGAAACTGATTTCTTGACATGGAAAAATACAGTGGTGTTGGATAGCAGACTTCAGTGTAGATTTCAGGCCTGATCTTCCCTTTCTACTTTCATAGCTACTCCTCATTCTGCATATCTAATCAATCCCCAGCATGCCCTGCATATTTTCTGTTAGTAATAGGAAATAGCTGTGCCAGTATGAGATATGAGAATTGCCTTGTTACTGATATATTACCCAATAGAGAAGCGTTCTTCCTCCTTGTAAGAAGGAAAAAATAGAACCACAGAAACTAGAAAAACCATGATGGCAATCTGGTCTTATATTAAGGATGGGGGTAATTTTTAACCCATAGCAGCTGTGATTATTTTAGTGATGACTTCTCTCTTTCAAAATAGGTAGACTTGGCACTTTGAGGGCATTACCTGAAGACAGGAATGTATCAGGACTTTCTTTCCCAGCCATTCCTGTATCCCTTTTTATGACATTGAGTTAAAAGGCATCATTTTTATATTATCTGTGGGCTAGGAGCAAAATCTGGATCCAGAAGGACCACTGGCGTGATCCTGTAGAAACTTGTACACTCACCAGGTTGCCTTCTGCTGATCGCTGTGCATATTGGCCACTTGCCTTTCAACCTGAGTAGCTCAGAAAAAGTTTAAATGATCTCATTTCATCTTTCAGGCTGGTGAATGAAAATGAGGTCAAGCAGTGGAGGGATCAGGCAGAGAAGTTCCGGAAAGGTGAGTGCATCCTCTGTGCTTGCATAGGCAGAAACTGATCCCAATTCATTCACAGAGCAGCGAGCAGCAGAGCTGGGCACAACTTTTCCTTTTGCAGACATTTTGTGTCATGGTGAACAGTTTATGTGTTTCACAGGATGGAAGTTCCTTCAGTCCTCACATGAAGTGATTTTACAGTCTAACTGAAACTTAGCCATTGCTGTCTTGATCACTGAAGGTCATTGTCAAGACAGTCAGACTCTATTTTCCTTTTCTTGCTCTCATTATACATCCGTGCTTGAGCTGACAGAATTGTCAGCTTTATTTCAGCAAAACCTCCATCTCCTTAGGGACTGTTCATGAGCTTTATTTCATCAGTCCCGCTTGCGTGTTCCCCCAGACCATGCTGAACTGATGAGCAGGCTAGAGAAGAAGGAGCGGGAATGTGAAACAAAGACCCAGGAGAAGGATGAAATGATGAAGACACTGAACAAAATGAAGGACAAGCTGCAGAAGGAATCCTTGGAGCTGCGCCAGACCCGAGACCAGATGAATGATCTGGTGGCTCAACTTAATGAGTTCTCGGTATGAGACTGGGAGTCTTCCCCATCCTTGTTTAAAGACTGCTAACTAGTGAATGATGAACAAAAGCTTATTATGCATGAACCACATCTGTGGTCATAACGGAGAATACTTAGAAGCTGCTCAGCTTTTAGCTGAGACCAAAATCCCTGAGCTGGTGGTATAGAATGGTTAATGCATGGGCTGCTCCATTCCTTCTCCTCAGCCACCTTCCATGAGGCACACACATCCTCCTCCTCCAGCCATGCTTTTCACTGCTGAGTGGGGTGCCCCTGGCTGTTATTTCAGTGGAGTAGAGAGAAACCTCCCTGATACAAAAGTATATAAGAAACAGGATTCCTATCATGCTGAGCATTGAAGAGCATTTGAACTGCCTCAGAGTTCTGCAAAAGTGACGTTTGCAGATGGTCCCTACTGTTTGGTGCTCCTTCTATCCCAGCAGTGTGCCTGAGCCACCAGAACTCACCAGAACAGAGCCCTGAGAAGTTAGACACTGCAATTCTGTTAGATACTGAAAAAAGAAAGCAGATTCATTCCCTCGTCCCCTCTCCCACTTTGCATTAGTGAGGCCTAATGACAGGTATTCAGTGTTTCGAACCCTTAGCTTTTAAACCCAGGAGTTCAAAAGTTCATAAGATTGAACTTTTCTCTTTTTTTCATACATAAGGAGAAAATAATACATTTTGGCTTCTTTTACTGCCTTTCTGTTTTTCTGAGCCATTTATGGTTCCTTTTTTCAAGCTCTTCTCCACAGCTCCATGGGCTTGAAACTTTCTCTTAAATGAAAGCTGAGATTCCTCCCTTTATTGCATGGCTTTGAGTGCAGGAGGCTTTAAAGAAAACATCAAATATTTTGAGAGTCGTAATAAAATCACATCAGCTGGCAACATGGAGTTATTGTACCTTTTAAACTGTTTGCTTTCTTTTTTTCTGTGTTTTTTATTTTCCAGCAAGGGGGCAGCATTTCCTTCCCACCCCCACCACCCCCTCCTCCAGGTGGCCCATTAGCTTTGTCCTCTTCTCAGATGTCCGAGAATTTGCCACCGCTGCCACCTCCTCTGCCTTTCTCCAGCTGCCCCCCACCTCCTGCTCCACCACCTCCACCAGGAGGACCTCCTCCTCCACCAGGAGCACCACCTTTCTTCAGCATGGGGGTGCCACCCTCTTCAGCAACCACCTTCAGCACCGGTGGCCCCAGTCTGAAGAAGAAATCTATTCCGCAGCCTTCACATCCACTGAAATCCTTCAACTGGGCTAAGCTGAGTGAGGTAAGAAACTGCATTATTCAATTGATTTACTTTCTGAGTATAGCCCAATATTGATTAATGCTATGAAATGCAGAGTGGCATAGAAGCAAGTGGCTTTCTGTGGGCTGTGGTCAGTAGGAGTCACAGTCTCCCCCATTTTCCAGCAGTGCAGCACATCCCCTGTGATGGGCAAAGTGCTGGATAGATTGATCTGCACAGGTTTGGGCGTACAAATGATCTGGTTAAGCAAAGTTGTAGTGGGGCTGAATACATAAGTGAGAGCTGGAGATCTCCAGGACTGATGTGCTGGAGCTGCCCTCACTTGAGCAGCAGGGAAAAGGGTGACCGGAGTCAATATGGGCAAAATGTGGCGAGAAACATCTGAAAAACCAGCCACCTCTACTCTGGCAGGAGTCATGGCCAAGGAGAGAAAGGTATCCTGGTTCTCCTCACTGTTTGTTCATGCCATGAGGGAAACTGCCTTTCTCCTTGAATGGTTAGAACTCTCTGTTAGTGACAAAACTCCAGGTTGGCAAGAAAACCAAACAAACCCCAGAGGATTCTTCCTGTTGCACTCATTTTCTTCTACCTTGGTTGTGTCTCTTTCCCCTTCACTTCTCTCTCTACCTTCTCTCTCTTTTTCCCTTCTTCTTTTCCCTCCCCTTCTCTTTAGGTCTTAATTTTTTTTAACTGATTTAGAAAGAAAAAAAGTGTCTGTGTTGAGTTTGGATTGCTGCCTAGAAACCCAGGTTCTCTTTTAGACTGAAACTCACCCAGGGCCCAACTCTGGCATTTGGAATGAGTGTCCAGGGACCTCTGGAATGCCACAAGAATTCTCTCTCCCCCTCTCCCCTTTTCTTTAAAATAAAGTGAAGTGAAATATTTGCTGCACCGTCTGTGCTTGTCTGTCAAGGCCACGTGGGGTGTGTGGGAGAGAATGTAAGGACGAGGATTTATTTTCCTTTGCAGAACATGGAACTTAGTGCTCTGAAGAAAAGAAATAATAACTAATATATGTATATATATGAATTTATATGAAAAAGAGAGAGTCACAGGTGTTTCTGTTTAGTGTACAGTAACTGTAGGCTTATCCTGCCCTCTGGATAAGAGTGAAGGCAGCTGTGCTAATAAAATTGAAGACCTGGGTGGTGAAATGGCTAAAAGACACTATTTTGAGGAAGGCAAAATAGTTGGGAAAAAGGGCATAAGAGGGTGGGGCCTTGATTTTGGTTATCTGTCAGTGTTAGTGTTTTGAACCTGGTATGGTCTCTTCAAAATGGCAGAGATTGTGGTGTCGATACAGGTGGCTTATGTTGTTACTTGGGTTGCACTTCATTATAGAATTATGTAATTTCACTGACTGCTGTAGAAGCTGATATGTTTTGTTCATCTTCCTCATTCTAGATTTCCTGCTTGAGTATCTTTCTATTCACATGGATGTGAATCCCCTGAGCATGAAGTCCTGACTAGGTCAGATGGGCTTTGTCATGATTTTTGCTGCCTTTGCTGCACTTCTGTGGTGTTCTGAACTGAGCTATCAGAGTAGCCAGACTGGAATGAGTGAGGACTCAAAACAAACACACTGTCTGGGAGTAGCACATCTCAAGTTTTTGAGCTGGGAAACTGAGGCTTGGAAATGTGCACAGTATTTTTGTGGTTTGTGGTAGGGTTTAATTTCCAGTTCACGAGAATACTTTTCCCCATGAAAACAGTTTGAGGAACAATACATGAAACACAGCAAGGTGAGGGAACACAGTGTTGCAAACAGCTATACATAAAGTTAGGGCTGCAAGGAGGTCAAATATTCAGCTCTTAGTTATCTCTGCATACTGTTTAGACAACCTTTGTCTAAGCAATTAGTAGAGTCTCTCTCAGGAGATTTTTCAGGTAAGTATGAAGATAATGCCAGGACTGACGCAGCCCACATTAGAACAAACTCCTCTCTGTCCATGCAGCCTGCCTCGAGAGAGTGAGGGAAAGCCAACAGAGGCCAACAGGAGTGTGGACAGGGCCAGCTCAGAGGGATTGATCTGCAATATACTTTCTCAGTACTGGAATCAAGGCTGTTCTCCAGGGCAATTCATATGACACCTTTTTTTTTTCCAATGCTGATTTTTGTCTTTGGAAGGAAAGAACTGAGCTGTTGGGTGTTAGGAGAAATATCAAGTATAGTCAAGCTTTTAGCAGTTGACAATAACAGATTGTCCACAGTTCCCATGGGCAACACAAAAAAAGGTTTGACTGGGAAGGATCTGTGCTTCTAACAAGGAAACTCTAACACCCCACTAATTTCCATTGAGAATTAAGGACTTTGTGCTAGCTTTGATGTGAGCTAATGATCAGTGGCAAAGGCATTTAGATGCCTGGACGGGCTGAGTTCTGATGAAGCCCTTCCACATCACAGCTCCATTCATACAGCACTGTAGCATTGTCTGTGAGTTCCATTCATACAGCACTACAGTAGTGCTGGTGCCAAGGATCTCTGGTTTTTAAGAAAAAGATATTGCAATATAACCACTGTAATATCCTGGAAAGATTCCTTCCTTTGTTTCTGGGCAGCAGTGCTCTCTCTCTCTGAGTTTTACACAACACCATAGGTCAACCAGGGACCAAACATTTATGGTTAATCCAAGCAATGGACTGGTTTCAAGATCATTGAAAGTATGGATTAATAGTTACCTATTTAATAAATATAAACATACTGATTTTAAGTTCTCAGAATTAATCAAGTCAACTTTCAACTGCTCTACTTCTTATATCATGGCTGGAGAAGGAGCTTCCCATCAAGTGTCCTGGTAATGACTCTCATCAGTGATGTCAGAGAGGCTTTCTTTAGCCAGCCCTAAATAGACTTGACTGAAATATTTTCATAAGAAAGGTATTTGTTCTACATACCATATAGGAGTTTTTTAAAAAAACCGAAACACACAAACACGCACACACACATAAAAAGAAATCAAAACCACCAAATCCAAACCCCCAAAACAGCCAGTCACATAAACAGAATATGTTCATTTTGACACTAATTTTTTTAGAAAAATGCTTCTATAATGTTACCAATTATTTTGATTTCTGGAACTTTCTTCCTAAAAGCAGACTGAGGTTCATTGCATAAAATGATGAAGGACTGCTGCTAGAGATTCAAAGTTAATGGAAAGAGTTCTCCAAAATCTCATTGTGAAGCTACTCATAATAGCTGTGGCGGTGCCTAGGCCTACAATGAGATAAAACAGCTGTCTTCATTAAAAAACAGGTAAAAAACACAGCTTTTGCTTGAAGTGGATTGTTCTCACACTGAAGAAAGGATCTAGTATCAAGAGAAAAGTTTGGAAAATGTGCTTTGTTCATATCACTTTTCAGATTCATAATGGAATTCTGAATTAAAATATTAAGTTGCTTCCACTTTTCTGGTTAATATTCTACAAATATTAACCTACTAATAAGCAGAATTGCCTGCTCCGGTATTCACAGAACACTTCTAGTTTCCATGGTTTCTCTGAACCTGCAGGTCAAACAAAAGTACTGTAGGTTTTCACTCGTGCTGTGAGGTTACTGAGGCATGATGGACTTTGATGCCTTCCAGAATATCATTATTTATCTATTAGGGTAAATAAAATCATCCTTTAGATGTAGCAGTGGACAGCTTGATATGATTTGTAGTGCCGTGAAACACTGTCATTTTCTAATGTCATTGCGTCTGTCTGGGATTCACAATAAAGGTGGAATGATGCAACTGCTACAGCAAATGAATTGTTAACTACAACATACCAAAACCTCAGCTTGATGGAGCAAATGCCTTGTCAATACTTGTTCTCATAATAAGATGCTTCCTGACCTGGTATGTGTCACCATTTTGTTAGAGGATGCTGGGAAATACAGTTCACAGGGTTTGCTTCTCCAAGTGGGCCAAGACTTTCCACAGCACAGGAACCACAGATCTTGGAAGACTTATAGAATGAATAAATGAATGAATAAACAAATGAATTAAGATGGAGAGAAAAACACTGCAGACAAAATAACTGCTTTTCTTTTAGTTGTAGTGTTTTGGGTTTTTTTTGTTGTTGTTTTTGTTGTTTTTTGTTTTTTTTCTTTCTAAGGGCAGAGAAGAAAAAAAGGAAGGAATAATGGTTTTATTTTTACGTTGTTATTTAGGAACCATAAATATTTTTATGGTGCTGAGGGAATAATTTATCATAGCAACCACATTATGCAAGTCTGTTTTTCTTAAAATGCTCTGTCTTCTCTGGCTGATGACAAGGAACTATCAGCCAGTTAATCCATAACTGTAAACTGTGTATCAGGAGTTCACTCTAGAAGGTTATTTGGCAGCAACATGAAAATTTCCAAGGACAGAGCTTATAGTAGAAATAGGAAGGACAAACCCATTACAAGTGTTATGTGTAACAAAGGTTGTTTATACCTCTGCCTGCCTTGATTTTTCTTTGACTGCATTAGCCCTAAAATTGGATTGCTTTGGTCAAAGTTTGTGCATGCCATTGCAAAGGGTACTGCTTTGGAATTTGTCTTTTTGCTACAAGTAGCATACAAACAATCCTGTACAGGACCAGATTCAACCTGGCTCTTAAAATGAATCTGAAGTTGGAATAATTTTCACTGGGTTGTTTTCCTGGGAAAGTAGGGGTAGAACTAGTCTCTGCAGTCCTTTTCTGAGTCCCAGAACTTCCTGTTTTGGCACCTTTGCAGTTCATTCAGACTAGACTGTTCTGTAGGACATTTTTGCTGTTCTTGTCATTAGTGAGGAAACCTCACTCCCATGAGATTTTTGCAGCTGGACAGATAAATGGGCAAGACTCATGAGTAGCTGTCTTGAGTCACATCCAGCCTCTGCCAAACACAGCATACAGCTTTTTGGCATCCTCAGGGCTCTATCCCAATGATGACTCTAAGGACTCTTGTCAAGAAATACTCTACCATTTCAGTGTTTGATTGGACAGTCTGAAACAGTGAGGCACTTAGAGAACTGCTCTTCTGTTCAAATACATCCCTGAGGATTTATAATTCATGGTTTACAAAGCCAGCCTGGAAATTGAATGAGAATGATCACTGTGCCTGAATGCTTCTGGCTAAGATGGGCAGCAGAGTTCAGGACTAGGATAAAAAGAAAATTAATTTTGTCTCTTATTGCTTTGGCTGAGATGAGCCTCCCAGACTTGTTTGCCATGTTACAGTCACAAGTTCTTCAAGAAAGAGCCACGCTGATTGCAAGGGATGATACAACAATATTGGTGAGCCTGCTCAGGGATGGGTGCTGCTCCCATCTAGGATATGCTCTCACTGCGAATAGCACTGCAGACACCCCTCCTTACCCTCAAGCACTCACAGGCTGCCTCTGGAGAAAGGGTGTTGGTTTTCCTCCACAGTATCTGTGTCTGCCCTGCCAGGAATTTCCTCCAGAACACTTCACACTTTTATATCCCCTTCATTTTATGCTCCTCAGGTTTTTTCCTTGCTCCCTGAGCTTTGTGGCTTAGCACATTTCCCTCCTTCCTTTTGATGACTCTGAATGGGAAGTAGAGCCTGTTCCTAATTAGTTCTGATAATGAAGTGTTAATGCACTTTGCTGTGTAGGTACAAGTCAGATGCTTCAGAGCTGGAACCTGTGTGAGGGTTTTATTGCTACTGCTAGTGGATCCTGGCTTTCTTTGCATAAGTGTTCTGCTGGCTCTTCATCTCCTGGGATTTGCTTAGGTCTTTTTTCACAATTCCTTTTGTCCATTCCTTTTTTCTTTTAATCAGCATTTTCATTATTTTTGCTGTTTGTAAAGTACAATAAATATACACTTCATAAACTAAATGAACTGAAGAGTAGTGGTGTCAGTGGTGTGAAGAACACCCAAAGCTTGTCCCATACTACATGCACTTTAAGAGTCAGTAGGAAGGAGAAGGTAGCTTGATCTTTGTGTCCTCTGCCAGAAAGAATATGTCCTGAGAATGTCAGCAGGAGACCCAAGATCTTCCCTTAGTTTAGGATGACTGCTGATTAGGTAATTCATGTACTACAGGAGCCTGTTTGTTCTGAGTTTGGTGGACAGCAAGCAGAAGTCTGTGCCTGTCTCCCTCCATGGTAATTATCTGCAAAACAGCTAGGATTCCTGACGTTCAGGATAATGTATCATCACGAGGGTTGTGAACATTTCCAGTTACTGTGAATTATGGTGTTTCAGGGATCTGGGTATAGTTTGTGTCTATCTGGCTTGACAAAGACCTCATGTAGACAAGGGAGTTTGTGTAATAGGAAACAATTAGACTTCAAAGACTCAAAAGCTTAAAAGTAAAATAAAATAATAATTTTAACTGCTTTCACAGGCAGACATAATGAAAACCACACACCCTTTAGGCTTTATGAAAGAACCTGGAGAAATTTGCAAAAGGGAAGATGTGTCTGGGGTTTGTCATGCATCAGTGCTTTTCCTAAGCTTTTTCCTCCTGATGGTAACACTCCTTTCAGCATGACCACAATCGTTGTGTTACATAGGTGGCGATTCTGAAATATGCTGTGGGATCCTGGATAATGCATGAGATGTGTTGTGCTAGTCTTGGAATGTGCCTTTTCATTAGATGCTTGCTGTGATGAAAAATATAAAATAGTATGTTTAAAAAAAAAAGGCAAACAAAAAACAAACAAACAAAAACCCAAAACCAAACATTGTATTTTCTCCTTTGACTCTTGAAACAAACTCTGTCCTCTAAAATGACAGCAGTGGTACATAGCAATGTGACTAGTGAGTAGAAGAGAATGTTCTATCCAAATGGGATTGGATGTTGTTAGCTAAATACTTTTGATGTCTTGTTAAAATATGTCCTTTCCTTTTAGGAGAGGATCCATGGCACGATCTGGAATGAGATTGATGATTTAAAGGCATTCAAGGTGCTGGATCTAGAAGATTTTGAAAAGATGTTCTCCGCGTATCAGAGACACCAGGTAGGAGTGAACTCTTCCGTACCTTTTGTGTCTTGAATTTCTGGAGGATAAGTGAATACATGACAGTGGTCTGAGCCCTTGCTCACCTGCAGTCAGGCTGCGTCACTTGATGCTCTGCCCCTGTTCAAAAAATCTGAAGACCAAAATAAGCTGGGATAGACACACAGGGCAGGGTCTCAGTTTCTGATATGAGCATACTTCATCCTCCTGGGCACTCTCAGAGACAGCATCTACCAAGAGGTAATGCTCTAGTTAATGTCAGTGGTCACTGACTGCCAAAAGCTCTGGAGATGTGTGTTTATATTTGCATATCAAACTTTCTGTTTCTCCCATTGGTCCGGAGAAAAAAGGCTGTAGTTCCCTGAGTACTGAGCAAGGTGACTGTATTAGTTGTTTTAAATTTTGTCTATTTTTTCTTAAACAGCCAACTGCCTGTACTGGCTGGGTGACAGAAACTGTCTGAATTACAGATTACAGAACAAACAGCATACTTCAGAAGTGGCCATTTATTAGAATGTCTTTTTTCCCTCCTCTTTTTCTCGGAAAGCAAGTCACTTTCAATCTGGCCCCACTGAATGAGATTTAGCAACAGATGGATTGTACTTTCACTCCTTGAACTCCCCCAGCTTTCCTTTGCTTTTGGAATATTTTCAATGTTTTGTATGCTGCAGAAGTGGATCATTACTCTGAAGTTTTAGGAAAATACACAGACCCAACTACCATAAACAACATTTATGGTCATCTTACAGTGCTGATAACTACTCCATTAACTGACTTAGTACCTTAAAATTAACAATTCAACCCTTGTCTTTGGATTTTTTATCTACTCCCTTCTCTCTTTTATTTTTCTATGTAATCCAATAAACATAACAAATAACTCTTCTTATTTACTAGCTCACAGTCATATGGATAAGCTGTGAAGAATGTGATGTTAACTGTTGCATGATGAGACTTCATTTCTCATTCTGCTTCTGCAAATAGGGGGTGCTGTTTCAGTGGGTCCTTCTCTCTTTCTGTAAATCACATTCCTTGAAACAAGATCTTAGTTCACAGAAGGGAAGAAAGGCACACGAAACTTCAGTGCTATTAAGAGATTGGATTTAGACCCTGTCCTAAGGGCTTCCATTCCAATGTTTCAGGTGCAAACATTGCAGCTTCCTCACTAGAAATGACCTTGCAAAGCCTTGCTTCTTTTTGTCCCCAAAATCCAAAGGCAAAGCTGTCCTGGTCTCGGTTAGAATCACAATATTTATGGCTATGTTACCAATCACTGGAAAGCAGCCTGAGCTATTCAGCTATAAACTAACCTGACCCTTACCCCTCCTCCGTGGGTCTCTGAACAGTACTCTTCCATCCTCATTAAACACACTTTATGACAATGGCTCCAGACACTGGAGTAACACTTATGTAAGCTACTTGTATTTTTGTCCAGTTAGACGTCTTGCTGCCCTTACAGCTTTTGTTGAGATTTTTACATTATTTTGTTGTTTTTTTTTTTTTTCTTAAATATTTTGTCGTCATTACTTTACGTGATACTTTCTTTTTCATCCATACTTGCTCCAGGGTAAACTGGATTCCAATCAACAAAATCTCATGAATTTTCTTATTTTTTTTAAAGATCGGGCAACCAAAATTGCTTCTGAATTAAAAATTTATGAGTATTTTTTCAGTTCACACTTAGTCTTTTTTCCTCTTTTACTTTTGGAAATATTCCACTCTGACCAAGTATGTGTTTACTCTGTGTTTATGACTTTTAAACTTCATCCAAATGTCTGTAAAGAAAAATGTCAGTACAAAGCCCTGCTCCTTTGCATCAGAAATGTTGAATGAGTAGAGATAAAGACATTTCTTTCTTTGCTCTTATTAACATGATCTTAATGTGGTTTTTTTTCCAGTTTCATTTACATTAAACACTTTTTCTATTTTCCTAATTTTGTTAATGACAGAGGGTCTCTTCTCCTCTCTCAAGCCCAATGTATCCTTTCTGGTGGCTATGAGGGAAAGCAAAATTGTCCAGTGTACAGAACACTGGACCAAGTATTACACTTGTCTTTTGTCCTTGCACTAATCTCATACTCTGTAATATTGACCTTTTGATTCCATATAGCTGGTGTTTTCCTGGTGTACTGGAAGGCCTCTTTGGCGGTTACTGAGTGCTTTCAAAATGCTTGGCTAAAAGTTGTTAAAAGAGTATAACATGCCCCTGAAACAAGTTGTTGCTTGTTACTCTTGTTAATACCCACAAACTGTCCCTATGCATCAGGAGAGGAGAACTGACCCTCAAGTTATAACCCTGGCAGTTCTTTCAGTAAGGCTCTGGACTGGATTTGTAAAGGTATTTAAGCATTATCATAGTTAATATTTAAAGACCTAAAATATTTATGCTTTGAAGACCAAATTTATTATTTTCATAAAAGACCTAGGACTTAGTTCCGTGACATCTGCTGATTTAAAATATGCAAAGAAATGCTGAAATACCTTTGAAGCATCTGGGCCAGTATTACTTGCTAAGCATTATATGCTCTCAGAAAACAGTGTGTGTCTAAATTCAGCTGCCTTGTTAAACTTGGTATCTTTCTCTGTGCTAATTTTTGGCATGTTTCCTTCTTCGTTATTTGCGACTGCTGCCTGCATAGGACCTGCTAACTAACCCCTCCTCCTGTAAGCAGGTGAGTATCATTGTCTGCTTCCTGATCCTCTTGCCATGTGTGTGAAGGTGAAGTCCTGGACCATGCCATTAGGGGGTCACAGTTCATGCTATTCTTTCATATGCCCTTGAACTCTGCTTTCTAGATGGGGAAGGTGGTACAAATAATTATTTTAGCTGTATTGTCTCTGTGATAGGAGGTAGTTCTTGTTCTTTTATTTCTTTATATCTCACTGTTGGTGTCTGTAGCCCTTTTTTTTTATGATCCTGAGTGAAAAAGGACCAGGAACAAAGAAGAATGTTACTGTGAACTCTTCCTTAACCAAAGTAATATTCTCTGGAGGGGAGAACAAAAGGGGCTCTCAGGGAGCCTTCTCTCCCACTGTTCCCATCTGTGGTCTGTCTGCTTTGGACAGTACTGAAGTCTTCAGATGCACTTCCTAGCCACAGACTTTCTGATAAAAGGAAGTATTTCTTTGCATAGAACTGGGCACTTTGGCAGAAGGATTTGTGCCATCTGAGGAGCTGAAGAGTTCAAATGGACAGATGAAACCCTCAGAAAGTTCAGCAAAAGATTAAAATGATGTTTAGATAGAGATATTGGATTCTGTATGTGTCTTTAAACTGGCTACCTCTCAAGAAAAATTCTTGGCAGCAATTTTGGTAAGAGCAATACTGTCAGGAAAGGGTTGTTCGGATATGATCATAAGTGTCTCTGGTGGTTTCAGAAGAAAGCAGTTCTCACAGGGAACTGTATTTGGAAAGTCTAGTTACAACTTTTGCCACATGGGGGAGACTACCATGGCAGCGTATCAGAAGAAGTCAATATGGTAGACGTAGTTCTCTGAAGTATTGATAATTGCCAGAAGCTAGGGTGCTGCCATGGTACGAGTCTTCAGTTAACCAAAATCAAATTGTATTTGAAGCAAGGCACCAATATGATGAACACATTCCAAATGTATAGTCACTTCAGCACTGAAATTTTAGCTGAGTTTTGAATTTGCAACTAAAATATCAAATCTGAAATACTCTTTGAAGCACATAACATAGTGTTATCCCAGATGAGAAGTCAGTAAAGGATGATGGCATTAAACTTAGTCGTCTTGTCTGTCAGGTTGACACCAGCTCCAACTATTCTTGGGCTTGGGCTCTCTCACAAAAGCTAGTCTCCACTGCCCCCTTGTTCCTCTTTTTCTGTGTCTGAGAAAATATAGATAGTCCATATGCAATCTGTTTTCCTGTAGCTAAGCTTGGAATCTGGCCTTGGTAAAACCTGGGGCTTCATCTGCTTTTGCTTACGCCTGACTCCAAGTAGCTATAAATACCTCTCTCCTCAATATGAGTTGAAGAGGATATATTTTTAGATAAGTCTAGCACTTATGACCAAGGAGTGGGCCATGTCTGAATAATTCAAGTTATTCATCTGTGTTGAACCCTGTGGGTTGGGGAATTGGAAATGGCAGGGAGACTATTATACTAATTCCTGCTGGATGGCTTTAAGAGAAGCTGGCTAAACCCACACCTCACATACATAGTCAAAGGCTGAAACTTTTTTTTTTCACTTGGAATGGGTGCTGGTTGTCACTATCCAGGCATCCTTGTCTGCAAATATTAGCTAGTGAGGAAAAGTGAAGCTTTTAATCCAAGAGCACAGATCAGCTGCCATCCCCATATTCCTCCCCACAAACTGAGAAAACTTAGGAAAACTTTGAAATCTACATGCCAGATTATACTGGGGGCACTCCACTTCTTGATATTGTTATTCTCTCAGAAATAATAAACTTACCCAATGCCAGTTTTGCCCTTTTTAGAAACACTATTTGATATATTGAGTAACATTGCAATTTTCTTTCTGCCAAGCTAGATGCTTTGGGGACATCTAGAAGAATTTACTGAGTGCATATCTTCAGCTGGTGCATTGTACCTGCTTAAAAATTCCCCTTTTTATTGGTGGTGGCTCACTGCAGCAATTTTGGATGTGGCTGCATGAGTCCTTTGTATATCCAGGAGCAACACAGATTTGTGGTAGCTGACTGTAACAATAACTAAAATGACTACCAGCAGTATGAACCTATGATTTACACTGAACTCTCAAATGCTTGGGTGTCAAAATCTCTTTAAAGATTAGTCATGCTGATGTAAGTAAGCCTTGAGTTGCAGAACCTTGAGTCCTGAGAGCGAATTCTGGAAAGCACGAATTCTGTGTGCTTCCATGATCCGACATGTTTCCCTGAGTATCTGCTGTTGACCACTCCCAGGGACAGGATGCTGGGGTAGATGGACCTTTTGATCTGACTCAGCATGATTGCTGTTATATGCTAAAATAGAAGAAGTCGTTGCTTATTTGGTGGGTGCATTCAAAGCTGTGTTATACTGGTATATCTCAAAATCTCAAGGCCTGGCAAATGGATGTCATGAAAAGGCATTTTTTTGAATGGTTCCTGCAGCAATTAGCTGGGAAAATAAAAACTGGATGTCAGACTGAGTTTGTAAATATTTTATCTCTCTGTGCTATGACAAATGTTCTGGACTGGATTTTCAAGAGTTTTTTCAGGTGATGAGTATGGCAATGGGATATACAAACAACTTTGGAGAAGGGTGATTTCTATATAATTAAATGTATTAATTAGTTTTTAAAAGTGAAGATAGTTTAAATGAAGATTTTTACCATTTAGTAAGATATATTTAGTATGATAACTGCCATCGTGTCCTACTGTTTGCATCTCTCATATAATATGGATTGGTCACATCCAATGGCAGCCATAAGACATAACAGAAGGAGTTTTATTGCTTGTGCTGCAGCCTTTCAGGAGTGCTGTGTAACCTCTGCAGGAGACATCTGCTGATGGACATGCTGTAACTCCAGTGGGCTTCATCAAAATATGCTTGATTCTCCTATCATGCCCATTTTTCACATTAACATAACATAGTTGTTGGTAGAATGAGTCCAATAAGTCAGAATCAGGTCCAGTATTTGGGACCAAAAGCTTATATGTGTTAATGAATGGTTTCTGTTTGTCTAGTAACACAGGATCTGCCCCCATGCTTTCTGCCTTTGTCTCCTTTTCTACCATGTGGGTGGATTTTTCTAGATTGGGATGGGTTCGTTCATTACACTGAGCTAAATCTATCAGTCTTGAGTCAGAAAAGTAATACTGATTGTTTTCCCTCCCTTTTGAAATACATGCAGAAGGAGATGGGCTCAACAGAAGACCTTTACCTCTCCACACGAAAGGTGAAAGAGCTCTCTGTGATTGATGGCCGGAGGGCCCAGAATTGTGTCATTCTCCTTTCCAAGTAAGTCTGCTAAGCCTTAGCTCACAGGGTGTGCCATGATCAATGCAAAGGCACGAGGGGATGAAATTAAACAAATGGATGTGTTTCTTTTCCCAAGTAGATCTGCTGTTTGATACTTGCAGAGCCTCACATAAGCTTCTCTTATGGTGTCATAAAAGCACGTTTCTTATAAGTGTTATCTCACTTAATAAAAATAACCACATACACACACATTTTGTGTGTCAAACATCTGGGCATAAGCTTCTGTCTGAAGACTCATCACCACAAAGTGATCACCACTAATTGGTAGATTAAAGCAGCTCTTTGGCAGTGCTTGCACTTCGCTCTAAGTTGTGTCCCCCATATTCTGAGTCTATCATTTGTCTCTGTTCTGTGTGTTTCTTTCTAAATGTTGCTCTGACCATCTCCCTGGAATACAGCAGAGCTGAGTGTGATGTTCATTTTTGACTTGTGGTGAGAACAGTGGTAAACACAGGCATTCATATTCAAGACTCTGAGATGAGCTCAGCTGGTTAGAGCATGGTACTAATAACATCAAAGTTGTGGTTTAAATCTTTGTATGGGCCATTTACCAAAGAGTTGGACTCAACGATCCTTGTGGGTCCCTTCCAAATCAGAATATTCTGTGAAGAATTAAATCTTCTATTTGTAAATTAGGTTTTTGAAGTTAAAAGTTGCCTTTGTGTATTCCTGCAATGAGTAATGCATTCAAATGCAGTGACATCAGGGCCCCCCATATTTTTTCATGTCTTTCTACCAACATGAGTGGTGGGTTTGAGGTCTATCACTATCAAATTTGTGCAGACACTGATCAAAGTGAGAAAGGTGCCTTTCCTACTAGAGGAGGAACAGCAAGCCTGGAGACAAAACCTGGCAAGGCTGTGTCAGTACTTAGCAGCAAAACTGTTTCACTGTGCAGTAGAAAATATGGGTTCATATAGATGTGATGCTTGTCTTCTCTAGCAAGCTAATAGTTAAAGCAAGGCTGCAGCCAGACCACCAGGACTGGGGCGAGTTCTTTCCCTTGCTTAGTGAAACCCATGGAGGCTCTCATTATGCTGCTTATGTGGCATTAGTCTGCATGTCAGCAGGACCCCCACCATCCAAACCTTCAGTGAGGAAAGGCTTACATTTCTCTCTCTGCAGCAGTTGCCAGTGCATGTGATTGCTGGTGTTGGCAGCTGGCCGAGGCTGGGACAGAGGGATGGGGAGGCATAAGGGCAGCAGGATTTTCATGCTGTTTGACAGACCTACTGAATTGTTTCTGGGGTTCAGATTAACTCTGTAAGCAAGTGGAACATTTCCTAGAAGTGGTAAGATCATGTGTTCAGTTGGCTGGGCTGAGGAGGATCCAGGAAGGTGGTGCATGACTTCATATGGTGCTAGGTATTTATTTGTAAAAAATCTTCCCTTTCCAAAACAAAAGCAATGTGGACAGCAACAGTGCATGTTTTTCAACATTCACCTCCTCTGCTGTGCAAGTCTGGGCAATCTTACCTGACAAGAATTCTCTCTGTATACAAAGAGAGAAGGGACAATTTCTGTGTTTTGTCTTTTTGCTTCCTGCGGTAATAAGGTCTTTGAGGCATGAACCTTGCACTTCAAGATGTGTGGCATGTGTTCACTCCAGGTGGGCCATGAACTTAGTGCACCTTGAACTGCTAGTCCGGACTCAAACCAGAGGTGAAAAGCTGTTTTTTGTGACTGTCAGGTTCTTCACTAGGAAATATCCTGCTCTTATTGTTAGCAGGTCTAACATGGAGGATAGGGATTTGAAGACTGAGGTGTCCGTATAGAGCCTGCAAGTTGTTTTGCACTGTGCTCTGTTAACTTTGGTGCTGTGATATTGGAAACACCACCTGCCAGGGCTATCCCACTGTCTTAGATAATTTAATGTTTGTAACAGATAGTGTTATACACAGAGTGTCAGAAATATAGGTTGGCCCAGGATTGGTATTCCTCCCTTCCCTTTTAAATGCAACCAGAAAAGCACAAATCTTTGGGAACTAAAATAGCACCTTTATATTCTTGCCTCTTTTTTTACAGTTTGTCATTATATAGTTGTCATGGTTTGACACCAGCCAAGGGCCAGTGCACCCATGAAAATATAATTTTCTCAATTTCTGCTGTGAGATAGGACCAAAAAAGGAGCACAATTACCCAAACTTAAAGCATAGAGAAGAAAATTTATTAACTAACACTAAAAAGAAAGGAAAAAAAACAGAAACCAGAAGGAAACTTTCAAAACATCCATCCTCCCCCCACCGACTGTTCACTCTCCCACTGACCACATGAAAACACAAAACCTAGGATTTTCAGTCAATCCACCCCTCGAACAATCATTTCCCCAACCCATCAGGAAGAGCAGGAGTCCCTCCTGCTTTGCCACAGGTTCCCCACAAGAATACCAGTCCTCTTGTGGCCACACAGCTCACAAATGGCTCGCCCGCAGATTTGCCATTGTGAAACATCGCCCCCCATGGGACAGTCCTCTC
>VXBU01014674.1:231504-305586 GCA_013400315.1 Bombycilla garrulus
GGGGGGACGACCGCGCCGAGGGCACAGCCCGCGTCTGTACCTGTTCAATGCCGGAAACAAAAGTGAGCGATTCCTGGGCAGTCCTGTGCCAAATGTATATCCTATTGAGACGAATTTCACTTTTGATTGGCTCATTTCCCTGTCTGTCTTTAAATTTGGCCCACAATTGGTGTTGCACTGGGCTCATGGGAAATCCACAGGCACACCTCACTTTCAGGGGTGGCTATTTTCCTGCCTACCAAAATGTCAATCAATCTCAAACCAGCACAATAGTTCTGATATTAAAGACAGGAATTGCGAGGAATGGCTGCAGACAATAGTTGAAACCTTTGCAGGTTTTTTCATTACCCCACATCTTCCTCCTTGACGTTAGACTCTGAAGAAGAGACACTCCCAGCCAAATCATTCCTGCTTGCTGCGATGCACTTGCTGCTCCTGCAACACATCTCACACACATGCATGGGGATGTGCACACACGTGCAGTGAGAAGGGATTTAAAACTGGTGACAAACAAAAGGAGTTTGTGCAACCCGGAGCTGCAGCCCCAGATTTCAGGTTGCCACAGTATCTGCTAACAGCTGTTTCCAATTTACTCTTACTGTGCATATATCCCTGTAGTTTATTCCCCCTTTGTTTACACTAAACCATTGTGTCCTTTAAAGTAAAATAGCTGCATGGGTTGGGTTTTCTTTCCCTCCCCTACTCAAGTGTTTTTGTTTTACTAACGCTGTGTTAGAAGGGGTCAGGCAGAGCTCATATTTCATATGGTCCAACAAGCCAAAACCTAGCAAGAATGAGAAATAGATAGTCTCTTGCTTTCTTTTGCAGAGAGACTGCTGCATGGTAGGCTGAAAAGAGATGAAAATTGAATTGCTAGTTTAATTTTGCTGACATCTAACAAATGCATAAACCTTTCTCCCTGATCTCATCTCTATTTCCATAAAAAGAGACCTCTTTCAACTTCTTGATAGTAGCATCTTTCTGTTTTCCTGCAGAGAAAGGATTAACTTGTCCTTGTTTAGTAGATTCTGATGGATCTAAAACAAAGCTCTGTTCCATAGGCCATCTTTAAAGGCTTAAAAAAGCATAAGATGTGTTTATCTCACAGCACATCCAGTAGGCCATAGTTCAGCCAGGACATGGAACCATCTGTGTGTGGTGAGTTCAGGCACCCATCAGATTCAAATTTAGTTTTCTTAATGGTGTTTCAAATGTACGGTTACTTTTGTCACACTGGAAATCTGCTATCTCTCATGAATTTCCTGATGTCTTCAGTTTCCACCAGGCTGGAAACAGTTCTGTTGTCAAACTTGTGTGGTCTAGAAGAGTCATCCCAGATCCCCATGTTTCCCTGCTTTCACCTGACAGCTGGAAATTTGTCTGACCTGTCTCACTGTTGTGTCTTCTCCTGGCCTCCATCACTTACGTATTGGATAATATTTTCGCTGCTCTGTTTTTGTGGTGTCATTTCTTTAAATGTTGTTGGAGAACATGCCCAAGATATGTATTTTTTACTGTCTTGCTCTGGAGAGATTCAGTTCTTTGAGACATCTCGCTTGGAAGAAGGCTGAATGTATACTTATGGAACTTCTTTGTGCACATTATTTTGCATGAGTTCCAGCAAAATAATTATGTCAGTGTTCTTCTGAGTAATGTGATGTGTTTGCTATTCCTATGGCTCAGTGAGTCATTGGTAATCTTCTCAAGAGGCTGGAAACAGTAGGAGTGCTAGCAAAATGTCATAAAACCAGTAGTAGCAGAAGGCAGAATCTGACTACGCAATAATAGTTTTAAATATGAATGTGACAGTAGACAGGTACTAGGAGGCAGATTTACCAAATGTTTGTGGCTTTGTCAATTCAAACATCAGTAAGGGAGATGAAAAAAGGCTTGGGCAGAATTTCCAATGAGAATACTAAAGAGATAAAGTCTTTTTCTCACATCACTGTACCTCCTCAGTGCTTTTAAACTCTTTCAGTTGAGACATTAAGGGGCCAAGCTATTGAGCCAGTGTCAGTCTCTTGCACTGCCCCAGTCCTTGTGTGCCTTCCTGCCACGTGACAATTCAATACTCACCCTTGTTTTAAGGCAAATTTGAAGCAGCATGATATTCTGGAGTACAGATCATATCTTCATACAGAAAAAGCTGATCAGACTAAGCATTCCTGTTGCTCACTGGGCGAAAACCAGTGCCTCCTGGGTTCCTGGAGAGATTTTTTGGGTTTAAATGAAGGTCCACAATAAATGGCTTTACCTGCTCTGCTGAGTGTGATACTCCAAGGCAAACTGAACATGTTAGTCAGTGGCATCCTATCTGAGATCACAACTAGGAACCTGAAGGTAGGGTTGTGATAAAAGATGAACCATTGCCTCATCAATATCTCATGGTAATTTGGGGATTCCCGTATTTGGTCCTGCTTTTCTCCTCTTGGCTCAGAAAGATAGTCATCCCCAGATCCTTTTTGGAAGGTAATTGAGAGTATTTGAATGCAAAGTTGCTTGGTTACTCATGAGCTTTGTTGAAGGAGAACAAAAAAAGAAAAAGCCTGTTTCTTTCTGTATTTGCCAGAATACTTTTACAGTGATGTTCTGAAAAGGCACTGGTAGGTTTTTTTTTCCCCAACATGTTGATATAATGGTGTAAGATGATGTACCTGGTAAAATGGCCCAGATGTTGTCCCACAGAGGTTGAAGCACTGTTGTCTTCATTAATGAGATGAGTGGGCAACTGAGATAAGAGGACGTGGAAAGAGTGGCTGCATCTTTCTGTCTTCTGGCTGAATGTGCAGTTAGACCAGCGTGGCTCCTGAATGCTGCTTCTGAGAGGAGGCCTTTATGGGGTAGTGACAATCAGTACTCCCAAAATGTAGATATTGAAAAGCCTGCAGCTTGGGAGTTGTACAGAGCTTTAGGGGAGCTCAGGAGTTGGAGAAGACTTATGTCTCAGTCACAGAGTTTAGGAATGAATTAACTAGTAGCCTGTGTGAAATTACTTGTGGAGATGGAGAATTTAGCAGTCAATAAAAGAAGAGATTTGAGTGAGCTGTACAAGCAGGCCTTAGGACGTAGCTGAGTATCAATCAGTGCCTGTCACTGTCACAGCTATTATGACTGGCATCTGTTTGGAGCACTGTAGTTCAGTAGGAGGTATAAAATGTCCTTGATACATGAAAATCAGTCCTCCAAGGTAAAAGGAACAGTGGATCTGTGATCCCTGTGGTATGGGAGCTTAACATAGCTGCAACAAAACTCCCTTTCTCTATTAGTGGGAAAGTATGCTTCCTTCTCAAGAGCTAAGAAAGATCCAAGGAACAAGCCCATGAAGTAACTCACTTTTTCCTTGGAGGGGGAGATAGTTAATGAGTGACAAGCCTTTTGCTTTGATTCATGGGAGGGAGAAAAGGAGGGGGGAGGTTACAGTGAGTTAAATCAATGGGTATATTTAAGGAGAAAAAAATGAGCAAGCACTGGATGTCTGTAAGGGAAGTTGATGTAAAACTGCTACATGTCTCCTAGGCATGTTCCAAGTCAGGCTGCTGGCGTTCTCCAAGAGGACGAAACAATAAACCACTTGATGTCTGCAAGTGAAGCTGGTGTTAAATCAGTCGAGGTGTCCTGGGGAGATTAGTGATGAATTACTCTGCAGAGTCAATAGAGATTATTTATGACGCCAGAGGGGATAGAGGGGGGCAGGCTAAGTACCATATCAGAAGTTATTTGGTACTTGTTGAGCTTTAACATTGCTTGAAGATGACTCAAGCAGTTGGACTTCCATATACTGCCACCAGATGTATGGGTGAGGGAAGAAGGAGGGGGTATTCTCACTAAAGATCCTTTTCCTTCCTCATCTGACCAGTGTCAGGCTCCTGTTGAACAAAACCAGGCACTATCTGTGCTACGAATGAATGTGCTGCAGCTGAGGAAAGGAGCACTGTATTTTCTTCTGTTCACATTTACTTCCTGTGTCATGATCCCCCAGGATACATAATTTTGAGAAGTGTAAGGCAGAGGGAATACAGCTTGAATTGTATGCTGTTCCAAACTGAGTTACCTCCAGCAGCTGGAGGAAGAGTGCCTGGATCTGCAAAGCTTGTAAGACAGTCATTGCAGCTTTCCAACAGATACCAAAATGTAATTTCTCTGGTGTAAATTTTGGGGCCATAATTCCACTTTAATTTTGCTGTCTCTCTCATGTGAGTTTTACGCTCTGAGGGATGCCTCTTTTCAGTTTTAAATAGAAAGATTTTACGCATCTGCTTTAGGTTCTTCTTTAATCAGTTCACCTGTTTCTGTTTAAAAGCAGCACATCTGTTTCACATTACTGCTGGCCATCTTTAAGATCTGCTGCATGGCTGGGCATGAGTTTTGAAAATACAAGAAGAATCACTTGATTAACAATTCTTTGGCCAGTTATTCAGACAGTTTTTAAGTGGGAAGATCTGTGTTTTGTGTCATTGTTGCGTTTGAAAGCTATCCTGTCCCAGAAGAAGAACAAGCTTGGAAAAGTAAGATTGTTCTGTGTAAATCCTTCCATACTAGTAATTAGATTGGTAATAACTAGGATGCACACCTGCAGGCACTGTGACCCTGTTGAAGTCCTCTAAGTGACCAAGTTAAGCTGCTTCTTGGCAGGGGACTGGCAAGCTTTCTGCTTTTCTCTATTGTGGACTAAACCATTCAAACCAGATGTTTTTCTGCTGATGGCTGGCGGGGCACAGAATCATCCAAGAAATCAAAGTGTTTGTATAACTCTGTGTCCTTGGGGCTCTCAATTATTTTTGAACAGAAGATGTTTTTAAGTGTATTTAGTGCTGATGGATGGCAGCAAACAGAGGAGCATGGAATCCTTGGGCTTCTGGACAGATCAGTGGTAATATGTGCAACACTGTTGTGTTGATGTACCTCAAACCTGTTTATTTGGTCCCGTTTACTGAATCCCCAAACACACATAGGTACTTCCACTGTGGAATGGGTGCTCAGTGAGTAATTGCTTCCGTTATTTGCATGGAAAACACATGAAATTCACCCTCATTCTTTTTAAACTCTGTGAAAGTAGCAACAAAACCCTTCCACCCTGGTGTTAATGGGTTGCTTTATTTCATTCCCTCTCACAGACTGTGTGCTTGTGTTACAAATTAAGTCTAATCTGCAGACTACAGATTCTGGAAAATGCAAAGGTGCTCTCTAAAGGAAAAATAATCAACAAAATGTAGCACTTTAAAAATTTCAGGCACCGAATTGTTTGGGCATGTCTGTATATGTCTGCTAGGAACCAGGCCAACAGCCACCAGGTTCAGCCCTTCTCTGGTCACAGTATTTGATCAGTTCAGGGTCACATAGCCACAGAGTTTACAATTCACTAAGCCAAAAGTAATCCTTCAATTTTCTGATTGAGGCTGTAGAGCTTTATGCAGAACCTCATGTACAGAAGTTCATTATTTTGATCCAGAGTCAAACTAATGAACTGAAGTAAAAAGTAAAAACCTTTTAATTGTAAAACTATTAATCCTTATATCTCATCTGAGAATGGCCCTATTATGAAGCTTTTATGGAAATTCAGTACTTTATGTGGCTTAGCTGGTATCAGTTTTCCCTCCTTGTCGAAAGATCCAATGATGGCCAGTTTAGAACACAATAAGAGAAATTAGTTCAGAGATGCAATACTTAGAAGATTTCAAATGTCTGTTGATTCATACTTTAGTTAACAGCTTTTGGTTATATTTGGGCAATATTAAAATATTCTAAGGTTTTTAGATTTAGTTATATTTCCTGTCTAAAAATAAAGCTTTCTCTTTTGCTTTTACCTAGTTCCGAAAATATGATTATATCCAAATGCCAGTGGCAATGTGAAATTCCAATATGGAACTCCTTAGCACTGAAGACTAGAACATTTTGCCTTATGCATCGGCCTGTCTCTTATTTATAACATTTGCATTTTCTCTTTCTACTGTTAATTAATTATATTGATTATAGAAGGTCCATGGAGACTGTAGACTTCACTTTTCAAATGTTTCTTTTTACACTCTACTGTTTCAGTCCCAAAATTGAGATTTTCTTGTGGATGACTTTTCCTTTATGGTTCAGTTCAATATTTCCTATTCTCCTGAAATTACTGAGTATCATGGGTTGGGGTTGGTGCATTTCTTTGTTGACATCTGCTCTGAGAACCATCAAGTTTGTTTCAGGTATGCATCAAGCAACATCTTGGTAGTCACAAATTTTGACTCCTCCTAATCTGCTCTGGATTTTGCTTGGAGGCCTTGAGACTTCTATTCATTATTGATTCTGTGTTCAGTTGTAGCTGATGACTCCTACTCATTGTACAGAGATTGACAGGAGTAGGTGGTAAGGAGAGTGTAATCTTAGTAGCCCAGGTAACATTAAAAAGCTCTTGTTTTCAGAGCTTGTTTCACATTGGATATGAAACATGGATTGCAGATGCTGTCTGTTCATTTGTCATCTGCCATTGTGGACAGAGTGAATTTACCTAGCACAAGCAGTTTTCTTGCAAGAAAACCCTTTCTCAATAAGGGAATTTTCAGTCCCATTATTTGTTACTCTGGGAGATGCTTTGATATTCACAAGTCAGGGTGTTACGTGAGCTCACAGTCAGAAGTCGCATGGACATGAAGGGTTTTACTATAGAAAAACAACTTATGAGGGAGGTGTCCAGTATGGGGCAACTTGGAAGCATTTTTGATCTGTGAGGACTTGATTGTTATTAATCACAATCTGATTTTTGATGTGTGTTTGATTAGCTGAAGAGGATAAAAGTATTTATCCATAAAACCCTCATTCTTAGAACTGATTTGTTCTTACTGAATATTCTAGAATAGCAGCTTCACAGTAGAGCTTGCTGTGGACGTGTCATGCCTGTTTAGTGCAGCGTTTCAGGCTTCTTACTTTCTGAATTGTCACAGTCACTTAAACTTTGCACTAATGGTACGATGTTGATACTTTTGAAAGGTTGAAGCTATCTAATGAAGAAATCAGACAAGCAATCTTGAGGATGGATGAACAAGAAGACCTAGCAAAGGATATGCTTGAGCAGGTGAGAAATATTAAAGTCAGATATAACTTATTTTAGGTCCTTCACTGCCTTTTCTCAAGTGGATGCATGTACTGGCACCAGTGGTTTTTCTGCAGATCAGAACTTGGCCATGTCATGTCAGTGGAGCTGCACAGGAGAGGATGAGAAAAGTATTTTTCCCAGTGTTGTCGGGTATACCTCTGGTCATGTAACTGTTTCTCTTGGTGCCAAATTTGCATGATTACAGGTGGCATGAGGTTTCTTTTTATGTCCTCTCTCCATGATTTTTTCCCATCTCTGCTTTTTCCTGCTGATTATTTTTCGTTGCTGTTGTTTTCCTTTTCTTTTTCTTCATCTTCTTTACCTGCCTTTTCTATTGGGAAGTGCCAGGAGCCAGGCCACATAGGTCAATGGTTAGAGCCAGAACTAGAAGGGATCTCACAGCAACATTAGAAGGGGAGCCAGGGACTTCCATCCCCAGCACCTGGTCTACTGCATAGCTTGTGAGGAAGAAGCTCCCAGAATAACACCACCATTGACCAGTTTCCATTTATAGAAGGTGACAGATGATGCTTTGACCAGAGACATGATAAAGTTCCTTAGGTGTGTGCAAAATTATGTGCATAATTATGAACTGTGTAATATATGTGATTCATCCTTTCTGTGCAGTCATAGTATTTAATCATGCACAAAAAGCTTTACCATTTTGGAAATTTATAGCCTACTTGCTAGTCATGGTATTTGAATGACCCCAGCTCTCCAGAAGTCACCACAAGCTTCTGATGCTAAACATCTTTGAATATCACATATTTGCAGAGTGCAAGAAAGTACTAACAAGTGGTAAAAGGCAGAGTGTTTGATATGCCTTGTGAGCATTTTTTTGTGGGTGTGAGCTGAGGCTGTGTGCAGGGCAGTATTTATAACCATACTAAAACACAACTACCACCAGATATGTCAAAAATCTGTCAAAGTATGAGCTTTTAAGGTCAGTATATGAATAGCAGCCAGTGTCAGATGCATATCCAGTTGCTTGGTTATTGTTTATTGTTTCAGCAGTGTAGGGCATACCCAAGAGAGATAGATGAGCCTTTGTGTGTACTCTACGATAGGCACGATGGGTACTTCACTCTGTTTGGGACACATCCTGCTCTTGTTTGCACCGATCTAAACTCCAAGTAGTGCTTTGGGAATCAAGTTCTCTCTGTACTTCCCCTTGGGAAAGTTGCAGTAGCACTTGGCCTTTAGGATTTTGAAATGAGAAATTCCCCATAGAATTAAAAATTAATCTTAATGGGGTCAGTGAAGGATAAAGAGAGAACAGCAAGCAAAGGTTTAGAAGAGGTCAGTTTTGTAGACACAGCTGCACTTTTCTGAAGTTGTGGTCACACGGCTGAGCCAATGTAATGCTTCCCAGTGGTAGCAGGGAAATGTGAGGGCTCTCTCTCCACCAGGGTTTGTTTTTGCCCCTCTGTCCCCCTCTCATTTTCCTTGGATCTCACATCTCAGTGTTTGGTTTGTGTCTCTCACTCTAGCTACTGAAGTTCGTTCCTGAAAAGAGCGATACTGACCTGTTGGAGGAGCACAAACACGAAATCGAGCGCATGGCCCGGGCAGATCGTTTCCTCTTTGAAATGAGCAGGTCCGTCTGATACATTATGGGCGAGTGCATGCAGGACTTCTTGGAAGCAGCTGTACTTGTTACTGAAAATGGATCATCTGGCACTGGGGGGGGGAAATGTGCAAGATTGTGGGCCAGCATTCTGTGTTTGCCAGAAGCCTGTGAATGTTACAAATATTTCTGTTCATGACACAAACTACTGACAAGAAGCACTCTCTGTGCATAAGAGCTTGTGCCCTGATGACAATCAGAAATCTGCCTCCTCTGCTTAAATTTGTTTACAAAAAGGAATGCAGATCCAAGTATCCGATGTAGTGTAGCCAGGGGTCAGGATTTCATATAGATCTCTTTTTCTGTTAAGCTGTCTCACCTCCTCAGCCTCTGACCATCTTTCTTGTTCCAGCTTTGCTACACCCCTGATGATGACTGACATTTTGTTCTGCTAATTGAGGGGTAGCTGCCATCCCCCATGACTCTTATATTTTGAATTTAGTGGGAATTATTCCTGCTCCTTTTCAGTTGAGAGCTAAATGTGACTTGAGGTCCACCATTTTCATAGCAAGGTTGATTATGTAGTGTTATATGTTTGAACTATGTCCATAATCCCATGCCTTGGCTTCATGGGTCTGAACATCCAACCATTAGTTTATGTGAGGAGCATACTGGCTCCGGGCTTCAAGAGCGTTCAATGTTGGCTTTCCTCTGCCCTTCATGCAGGATTGACCACTATCAGCAGCGGCTGCAAGCATTATTCTTTAAGAAGAAGTTTCCAGAGAGGCTGGCAGAAGCAAAACCAAAAGTGGAAGGTATGGTTCATAAAACTTTTGCTAAGAGTTGGGCAGAGGGGCAGGGAAGGTCAAGAGAAGCTCGTCTTTGAAGGAGATGATGTTACTTGCATGCTATGTTTGTAGAGCCAGCGAGACCAAGACATGTCATATCCTAAGAAATTACTTCTGTCTGACACTCTTCTTTCACCCATTGACTTAATAAAGTCAGTTTCATGATTGTTACACGGTAAATGTGACCTGAAAAATATGACAGTGTGCTTTCAGGCTGTACTGAGCTGCCAAAAACTTGCATGACCTTTCTGTGCAGGTCAGCCTTCCCTTCTCACCCTCAAGTTCTTGCACCTTCCCTCTTCAAAGGGCACTTAGGATACTTCAGGACGCTGATACTCTTGGAATGTGTAACCTAAAAGCAGGGGAGGTGTATGACTTCTGTGCCACATCCCTGGTTATTGCAGAGCGGAAGTGAGCATATTCTACTCTGCATTTTCAGAAGAGCTCAAGCCTTCCCTCTGTTCTCACTGGCTGTGCTTTTAGAGTGTGAGGTAACAGGAGAACAGCCTTGGTCCTGTGTTCAGAGGAGCTTCCTACAAATTCAGTAGAGTGCATTTTCCTTCCAGTTGTACTGATTCTGAGGGTGTGTGGGTGCAGGAAAGACAGTTCACAGACAGTGTTGCAGCATTTGTTGTGCAAATGATGTTCAGGATATTTCAAATTATGGGCCCAAGCATGCTAGAAATAGCCACTGTGCAATAACTTGTTATTCTTTTTTCTCTCTCTTGAAGCCATTCTTCTGGCATCCAAAGAACTCATCCGAAGCAAGCGTTTGAGGCAACTCTTGGAGGTAGTTCTTGCCTTTGGGAATTACATGAACAAGGGCCAAAGGGGAAGCGCTTATGGCTTCAAAGTCTCCAGCCTGAACAAGATTGCAGACACCAAATCCAGCATAGACAGGTAGGGTAAAAGGCCATAAATACTGTGAGATACTGTGCTGCTGTATCTCTTAGCATAGTAGTGAAAATGGGTTTTTGTTTGGTTTTTGCTCCGTGGACAATTGAAAATAATGTCCTATTTAAGTAATTAAATAGTACTATTAGTATTAAGCATTAATTAGTGCTTTTCACTCTTAAAGATTCTGCAGCAATTAATACCAGCTGTTAACAGAGCAACCAGATTCTGCTGTTTCTCTGGATAATGCACATCTGGTGTTGGATTGCATTTCTGCAACCTTATGCATAGATGGCAAAATGTGTTTCACAAAAACTGAAATAAGTTTGGGGAGGAGACTTTCTATGGAATTTTCTCTTTCTACCAAAGTTTTATGGCCATGGTTTTGCAAAAAAAAAAAAAAAGAAAACATGAACACACAAAAAAAATCTGACACAATTTTGTGTCTCCTGTGAAACATGGCATATGTTTCTGATGCAGGACTGTCACAAACGTTTTCTCTACTTACACCACTAATGAAACCACAAGGCTTAACTCGGAGAGACTGATCCTGGTTGTATCTAGGGCAGACAAGGAAAGCAGCTGGTTTGGGAATGTGGAGCTTACTGTTCATTGACATGGACTGCAGGTCTTTATAGTGTCTGTTTTGCCATATCCCCATACTGGTTCTGGAAATTAATCCAGCTGAGACTGGGCAGAGAATATAACTTTTGGACTCTAGCAGCACTGAGGTTGTCCTTGGAGATCTCTTATGCAGGTTCTAACTAACTTGTACCTTCTTTCAATTTTAAGACCTGCTGAGACTATTGTCATAGTTCAATTACTTCAGGCCATGTCAGAATGAATGATGGTAGTAAAATATCATAAGATATTCATCCCTATCTAATAGAGTTTGAACTAACAGAGTACTGTTTTGACTACCAAAATGTCCTTTCCTGTATTCCAGGGCTAACACTTATATAGCTAATGTTGAACTTATTTTTGCCTTAATGTAGCTTGGCTTTGATTTTTCCATATATTAAATGTCCTGTGCAGATTGTGTTTTCTCACCAGTTCCCAGCTTCCAGGCTCCAATCTGTGTGAAGCAGTAGCCATCTGCTATATTTTCTGTCAGTTCAACACATAGCACCCACCTAAAGTAGCTGTTGTGGCTGTATGTTCTCTTTAGATGCAGAATTCCTTTTTTACTTTACAAATTTCATTAAACCTTCCCCTGCATTCCTCATACATCTCAATTCTATCTGCTGCCATTGGTTTTAGTGAGCCTGACCACTACACATAAGCTTAGCTGTTTCATTACTGCAGTTGTTTTCTTTGCAGATTTTCCAATCCTCAGGATTTTTTTTCTTTTCTTAGTCAACTCTTGGGTTGTTTTTTTTCCCACATTGCCTCTGTGGACAGCTTGCTTCTCCCTTAAAATTTAATGTCCTTTTAGTAATATTAGTTGTTTATTCTCTGAAGTATCTGGTGACAAATATTATACTGTGTTATGCAATTTTCTTTTCTATTACATCATCTAGACAGATGGATGGAAGCATGCTGGTGTTTCCAGGATAAATTAGGATACAGTATATTGCTTGAGGTTTTAGGAAGCATGGTTCATAAAGGACAAATCCATTTCAACCCTTTGTACTTTTCTTTCAGTAGTGCAGCTGCTAACTGCTGATATATTGTTTATTTTGTCCAAACAAGCACATTTCCTACACAAATATTTTTCACTGATTTGTCACAATCTTTTCACCATCCTTTTCTTCTTATTTCCACCTTATCTTTTTATTTTGTTTTCTTTAGGAACATTACACTCTTGCACTACTTAATTATGATCTTTGAAAAGAATTATCCAGATATCCTAGATATCCAGTCTGAGTTGCAGCATCTTCCAGAAGCAGCAAAAGTCAAGTAAGTCCCGTGCTATTACTTTTCAGAGCTGGAGTTCCCAGCGACTTTTGTTAACTTAGTTATCATAATTTTTTTTCATTTCTGTCTTCTAAACCCGTGGCCAGCCTAACAGTTGTAATGCCTTTGTTGTTGATAACTGAATTGATAGCTTTACTCAGACATGCCTGTATTTACTTTATTTCTGAATCAGACATTCTAACTAGGCTGGCTCTTGTTTGTAATTCGCTCACCATATTCTGTGGTTGTTCATCCAAGTTTGCTATTTTTTCTGGATAATTGCACGTTTGTTTCTAAGATAAGGTCAATTAGGCACAGAGGCTACAGTGAGTCTTTTTCAGGAAGATTGTTCAAACTTTTGTACAAATCAGTCTTGCACAGAAAAATCGAAAGCATCATACTTTCTGAAAAAAGTCTGTGGTCCATTTCTGGAAGTATTTGTGAAAAATGAATACAGAAGCCATACCCCAGAATAATAAATTTTTCTTTCTCTTTCCAAAGCACTGCTCAAAAAATATTATGCGTATTAAATACCCAGACATGATTCTTTGTATAAAGAACTAGTCCAACTAACAAAACACAAGTGAAAAATGAACGTATTTTCACCCTTAAAAGGCATTTGTTAAAGCATTAATGGTGTTTTGAGATGTAAGCTACTACTCCCCAAATATTTGGAGGGGATGCCTGCTGACTCAGAAATTGGTACTCACTAGTTATCTGGAAATTAAAGACTTATTTTGCTCACAAGTCCTAGAAAAAAAGGAAACTCACGTTTATAGATGATGAGCAGACATTCAGTGTAACATTTGTGTCTAGGGAAGCACGTATGAACATTAACAGTATGTTTCTGTGCTCATTTACAGTGTAAGCTGGCCCAGACTACCATATGGTAGAAGTGCAGATGGAAAAAACAATGTTTAGACTGTGAGGGAGAAAAAAAGTACATGTAAATGTACTGTTAATGGGATTTTGTAGTTATGTGGTGTAAGAATTATATGTAGAGATAATCTGAGACTTCAGTGATGTGTGTGCTAAAGCTGTGCTCCTTGCTTGTGTGTCAGCTGATCACTGCGAGCTGGGCATGTGGTGTACACTCTTTGTTGAAGGGTCAAACTCAGCTTGCAGGGCAGATGTTCTGCAGGCAACCCTCCCTTTCCTTCCCAGGAAAATCCCAGTCTTCAGTGTGACCACAGACAAGCAGGGTCTGCCTCATCTTACATCTCATACAAAAAGTAGCACAGAGCATCAACAGATCCCCTTCCCCTTGTTTGGAGTCATCTGGCGTGGCTGGTGCCAGAGGCCGGATACCAGACGTGATGGGCCAGTGGTCTGTGCTGCTGCACAGTTCCTGTAGCCCTGTGTAACACTGCTCTTTTTGTTTTATCTGCTCTGTGTCTGTCTGCTGTGCAGCCTGGTAGAGCTGGAGAAGGAGGTCAACAACATAAAGACTGGATTGAAAGCTGTTGAAACTGTAAGTATCTGAAGGTTTTCAAAGTGCCACACTCACAATATCTCTCTCAGAATCAGGGGCACTATATATTTTATGATAAGATAAAGTGGGCTTTCTTTTTTTCATTCCTTTCCATTCCATTCCAGAATGCATTAACCAAGAAAAAAAACAAATAAAAGCTTCTCATGTGGAGCTCCTGCTGATGATCTTAGCAGAGTTAAGGCTAATGAAAAGCTTGTTTGAGCTCAACCTGGAAAGTAAAAGAACAGTTTGACAAATGGCATGGACTGAAAGAAGAAATAAAATTCATGCTCTTTCTCTCTGAGGGATGGATGGCTGCTGAGCAAGTGTTTCACATGGCTCTTGGAGTAGTAGTAAGCAGGTAGTGCTCTGTTATATGCAACCCTAACCTCTATCTTAAGTGCACCTTGGGAAGGCAAAGGGAAGGATAGAAAGTAGTTAAAGATGAACCAGCTGAGCTGGCAAGCAAAGCAGGAATGGTGGGGTTTTTCCTGCTACTAATGAAAGCCAGTTGCTGGAAATTGTATTGAGTGATTTCTGCGCAGGGATTGCCTTATTTACAAGGGACTAACACAGGACCCTCCAGTCCTTCTCATTCACCATGAGGCAAGACAATGATGAGTTCATTTTTCTTTCACATGACTTTAATTGGCTTTTGCCTCTAGAATAGAGGAAGGTGTCTTTGTCTTGTCAGCAGCCCCCAGGCTGTCTGGCTGTTGCCAGCTGTTCATCATGTAATTAACCAGTGATCTGCCTGTGAAAAAAAATTCCAAACTTTCCAAACCTTATTTCTGGATTGTTGGGGTAAGGGAGAATACAGCAATGAGGAGAAATACTGCTCCATACATGGAGTGCAATGTTTGGGAATTAAAAGCACCTGTAAAGGGAAGGCTGACGTGGAGTTCATGACGTGAAGAGAGGCCCAGTTTTTGGCTGGGACAGACAATCCCCCCCCCTTTGAAAAGTGAGTAGCTAATTCTGTTTTGCTGTCTTTCATCAGATTATTTATCCTTTTGCCTTGACGGCAGATTTTTCTTCTCTTTTCCGTACACGGGTTCCATGGGCAACCTCTCCTTCCCATGCAATCACCATCTTCCTGCCTCAATCTTCTTCCTGCCATGGTATTTTTCTTCTGAGGCTGCCAGCACCTCCCAGTCTGCTTCCTCAGTTTGTGGTTTTCTGGCGTGTAAAAAGCAGCACTGTAGCAACAATAGAAGATCACTGTCAGGTGGAAGGGGGAGGAGGGGAAGGTGTGATTCTTGAGTCTATTCCAGTGTGTTCTCACCACAACCTTGGCTCCAGTGACTCGTGTTTCTTCAAGGCCCCTTAAGAATAGAAAGCTAAAAATAGTTTCACAGTCAGATGTTCTTAAAGGTACTATGAACCATTTGGCTTCCTGGTTTTGCAGCTCACTTCTTCATAAAAATAAGATACATTCATTTTCAAGACATCCATGCAGCTGTTGCCTTTGTGTAGGATGCTTCCAGAAGGACAGATAAGGGAATTTTGTCAGCAGAGCCCATCTCTCACAGAGCAAGGAGATCATAACCACCACTTGAGAAATTACTACCATGGCTGAATCATTTCATCCCTCTAGAGAACAAGCAGCCCAGCCCAGCAGGGCCGGTTCCAGCCTCTGTTGTGCTACTATGATTAGTAGAGAACATTTCTAGAAGATACAGAGGAATTTGTTATTCTGTGGTGTTACTCTCTGGCTGATTATATAGTCATACTGGTTACTTATGTGAGTTCAAAGTTTTTTTGCATTTTGAGATAATTATTCTGCAGGGCAGAACTGAATTTGAAATTGAAGAGCAGACCACCTAATCTTAATTTTACTTTGAAAAACACTGCTCTCCAGTAACAGTCCCAAATGCCATAGCTTTCAACATTGTGTAAGATGACAGAATTGTTATACTCACCTGCCAGAGAAAGGGGGAAGGAGAGAGTGGAGCAGCTTTCAGCTAGAATATGCTTCAAAATTAGAATGGAAGAGAGTGGCTAAAAAAAATATACGTAGTTCTTAGAAGCATGTGAAGTGACATTTCTTGTATTTGTAAGGTTCATTTCAAAGTGATTGCAACATAGACAAAATTCACTGCAAAGTGATGTACTGAGCAGTGCTCCCAGGACTGTCCCTTGTGATGTGTTAGGAAAACCAGTGGAGAAGAGGGTGTAATACAAAGCAGGGGAAGTAACACTTCTTTATTGTGGGCTTTCTCTGGCTACCTCCTCATTACTTTTCCTGCCCCTTTTCTGCTTTGTGGTCTTTTCTTGTCGTGGTTGCATTCTCTTTCCAGCTCACACCAGACCAAAAGATATATCATGTCAGATTTTAGATTGTTGACGGCCAAAGTAATTCTTGGCATTCAGCAGCACCGTGTAGAGCAAATCCCAAAATGTTTCTCAGCGTAGATGCTTATAAACCTACTCATAGGTGCTTATAAACCTACCCATTTGGCTCTGTGAGCTACAATTTTGACAGCCAGTAATAGAGTGCACACAATATGCATAGAGCTAGAGTTGCACAAAAACATTTTTTTTTCCAAAGAGAACAGAGGGTCAGATCGTAACTTGGCCTGCTGTTTCATGCTGCTTTCCCTACAGAGAAGGTCAGGCTTTATCATTCCCACTGATTATTCAGCTGAGAATAAAGATGAGGCCCAGATTACAATTTCATTGTCCCCATGAGACTGTCAACAGCACATGAGCCAAGCACAGGCATGGGAGACATCCAGTCTCACTATAAATTAATCCGTTTGAGGAGCTCTGTAGCTCTCTCCCTGTTTCAAGCATGATGATTAAAGTAAGGGAAGAGATAGCTATGGGTAGTCTTGGCTTAAAACTAAAAAACTTGAACCAAAAAGAAAGAATCTTGCAATCAATTTTTTCTTTTTGTAGGTAGCAGACAAATAGATCTTTCTTTCCTATGGTTTTACGTATTCTTCTTAGCACAATAGCACCAGTTTATAACTCTGTCATTTTTATGATGTTCAAGCTAATGCTTATCAGGGTGCTAACAAATGTTGCACCTGGCATCTGTCTACTTGTCCTTCAGTGGGAGGACCAATTTGGATGTCTTTTTGCTGTTCAGCTAATGCTTTTCAGAGACATAAAGAGGAGATCTAGAGCACATTTTCCCAAGTATTTTTTCCCAAGACATTCTGATTCCATGGGAAGAGACAGTGAAGCAAAACTCACTATTAAAAATCCTAAAGTCACTTGCTACACAGAGCTCTTTATATTTGTCATTTTGCATAGGAAAAAAAATGCAGCACTTCATGTAGGTGATGCTTAAATTATAAAGTTGCTTTATAAATGTAGCATGTTGATGTCTGGCTTTCTTGGAAGTGGCTGTTGTTTGAGGAAAAGTGAAACTGTAACCAGGACCTTCCTTCATCCCACCTTGAACCCCCCTCTCTGGCCTAAAAACTTCTGACTTAGTAAGAAAGTGGTTTTTAAGTTAGAGCTCTGGATGAATGTGGGAGCAGAGCATGCTCTGCAGTGAATGAAACAGATGGACTTTCCTGCTTCCTTTCTCATCACTAAGGAATCTTTGACACTTGCCTGTCTCTATCTTACTTCTCTTTCAGGAACTGGATTATCAGAAGAGACGCATGCGAGAATCAGGGGACAGGTTTGTTCCTGTGATGAGCGATTTCATCACTGTGGCCAGTTTCAGCTTCTCAGAGTTAGAAGACCTCCTCAACGAGGCTAGAGATAAGGTAAGATTTCCTTTTGAGGTGATTAGAGTTTCTCCAGCTCAGACAAAAGCCTAAATTAAAATGGAAACAGCTATTAAGATGCTGGGACTGCAGTGAAGACATAAGAGAGGCTGAAAATTGTTTAGGCTGAAGTTTCTTACTTTTTTTCTAATGTGCTCTATATCCGCTTTGAACATATTTTAAGATTATAAGAAGGATCAATGCTCTTACCCACTTCTTTCTTATCTTCCTTAAGATTATTCCTGTGTGGCATAGCATTGCAATGGCAGTATCCATAACAGCATACCACACCTGGCCATGGTGTGGAAGGGAATGCCTTTTAAGCCATTGCTGAAAAAGAGGTCCTTTTTCAGTGATGGTGACTTCATATCTTTTTACCTTCTCCTTCTGTCTGCATTTCACTCTGCTCATTCAGCTGGGGACATCTGTGCTTTGTCTCTTTCCTTTAAAAATGTAGCTGGTAGTTCATTGTCCTGGTTTCAGCTGGATAGAGTTAATTTTCTTCTTAGTGGCTGGTACAGTGCTATACCAGCTATGCTTGATCTTTTCACTTCTCTCTTACTGGGTGTATTTCAGTACAAAGATAGAAATCCCAGACATGAGTGGTTTGTCTGAAGTTCTTGGATTCTTCTTACACACCCGGGATCATGTGCATGTTATTCTTCAGGTTATGCTGCAATCATTTTGTCCTTTCGCTGTCTGCATCTCCATTACCAGATTGGTACACCTAAGGAGGTGCTTGTTTTTTGCTGATGACTGGAGCCTGGCACTAATCCCTCTGTCTCTCAGCTGAACGAGGAAGAATTTTTATGAAAATATCATAAGTATATGAAAATGTTTGGAGAAGAGCAAGTTTTAAAGTAAATGATATGTAATGGCAAATCTGCCCTTGTTGGCTGGCATGTTAAAAGTGCTTGGCTATATGAAGCAAATATGTTATTTCTTTTGGATTGAATTGTTTCCACTCTGGTGTCAGTCCTTTCAGTGTTAAAGGACTTACTGCATTACTAATGAAAGCTGTGCTGTTGGATCAGTGGGTCTTAGAAAATATAGGCTGAGGATCTTGACAGTAAGATTCCTCATTCATCCCATTCCTCTGCAGTAGTGTTATTTTGTGATTCAAAAGCACTTCCTTACTGTGGAGATATACTTGGTACTTGCAGCTGCAAAGGCAGGAGCCACCGGCAGTCAGTGAGGGCTGACCTGGCAAACACCAGTGGGACAGTAGCTATTGCAGCACTCAGAGGGCAAAGCTGGGCAGTCTAACACCACTAAGGCTGTAAAAAAAATTGTGGGGAGAATAATATGACTGATTTTTTCGTAGTATCATAGAATGGTTTGGATTGGAAGGGACCTTAAGGATCATCTAGTTCCAACCTCCTCCCCCCAGCCGTGGGCAGGGACATCTCCCACTAGACTGGGTTGCTCAGAGCCCCCTCCAACCTGGCCCTAAACATTTCCATTTTTCATTCTTGTCATGTTGCTTGAGAAAATTCAAACTGCTTCCAGTATAATAATGTTCACACCATACTGGCTTTCTAAGCACAAAAAAATATTTTACATTCTGTGACCCCACTAAATTTACTGAGAAAAACTTGGTTTACTATGGTTCGGGGGCTTCTGTATTATGACTGGGTAAAATTTTCAACTTCATTATAGTTAGGCACACATTTCTGGAAGGATATTCACTCTGTCCTTGGCTTAGACTGAACACTTTTGGTTCGGTGTTAAAGATGGTGGTGCTCCTTTCTTTTTGGCACACCAGGACAAAAACCCAATGCTGATTCTTTATAAGTTCAGTTGGGAGTTAAAAACCAGCAAGTGGTACATGTCCAGCACAGCAATGCAACTTTCCTTGATCAGACACTTGCAGGAAAAATGCCATTCTTTTCCTTTAAAAATAACCAGAGGAGCTCCCTGCAGACAGACCAGTATGTCTGGAAGTTGTTGCATGCTTTTTTAGACATAGCCAACATAAAGCACTCAACATATAGAGATGTTTTGTTTTAATGACTATAACATACTTAGGAAACTTTACCTTCTCCTCACACACCCTTGCTATGTTTGAACACACACCATTCCAACTTTTGCTCAACCTATGGCTTTGGTTCTTCCACTGGCAAAAAAGCTGCTTTTGGACTCCAGTAAGGGAACTGTCTGTCCTTACCAGTGTTGAGCTATTTCTCATGTTTGCTTTGTATTATTTTGGCCCTCTCTTCTTCCTCTTTTCTTTCTTGAAAAAGAAAAGAAAAAAAAAGGGAAAAAGAAAGCTGGAAATTTTCAACAAACCAGATGTGCTTTGCAAAGCTTATAACATCTTCCAACCTCAGTGGGCTCTCTGTGCTTGTTGAGTTACAAGCTTTTTTCTTACCATGGAAACATAATGGAACTAGCCAATTAAAAGAAGAGAAGGACCAAGACATATGATTATACTCTTCTTTTGTTGATTTCTCAAAGCAAAGCAAATTGAGCAAAAAAGGTAGTGGGGCAGGGAGGACTTCGGAAAAAAATATCCAAATGAGCCTAGGAAGAACTGATCTGACTCACAGATTTATTAATAATAATGAAGTCGTAGTTTTAACAGCTGGAGTTGGATATACTAAATATAGATGTGGTTAATTGATTACCACGAGTTAATCAGAGCTATGTTTCCTCAGCTGGAATTTAAAACAAAAACTTATCTTTTCAAACTGGGGAAGTTTTGATATTTTATTAAAGTTTTTCAATATTAGCAAAAGTAATTTCTTTAGTTACAGAAAACAATCCATTACCAAGGTGTGGTGCTGACCTTCTCAGCAGACAATTTTGCTCACAATCTCATGCAATACCAGTTTGGCCTTTTTGCTTAAACAGAACCATTCAAAGTCAGGGGCCATGGGGAGGAAGTGATATTTTAAATTTAAAGGGCCAGGTTGTCAAATGTGGGCATCCATGTTTGCAGAGGACGCCCTGTAACTGTACTTATCTTCATGCAGTAAACAGATGGCTTGGTTAAGAACTGATTGAAAACTTAGACCAACTCTCTAAACAGGCTTTCTAGCACAGCTGGTTCTTGTTCTTTTTGTGTTTTTCTCACTTTCAATACCACTTTATAATGGAGTATATAGATTAGATCAAGGGATAATGTTTTCTGCCATTTCCCATAAACTGGAAGGTGGGGGCAGGAGAAAGTGAAACTCTGCCCTGGAATCCTTCACCGGTTTTTATGTGTTTGAACAGATGAAAAATTGATTTTGTTTTTTACGAAAGAAATAATAGGTTGAATTTTATTCATAAAATTTTTTCTCTGTTTCCTGTGGGGAAGCAATGAAAATGCCCAAGCAGAGGAAGAATAACCTCCTATGGTATGAATTTTATTTTTCTACTTGAAAAAGGTGACATTTGTCCTATATGAAGCTTTACTATGTACTTAAATATTGACAGGTATGAACTTAGATCACTAGACTTCCTCAGAACTGTTCTGCTTTGTGCTTGGTTTATAACAAACCTGTTTTTAAGACACTTTGGGTCTTGTTATGAGTACAAAGTCTGCTTGGTCAGATATTGCCATTCCTGTGCTAAATGTCAAACTTAAGCCCCTCTATAGAGACACTGTGGAGACTACTGCCTGGGCAAGGTGGGTAGGAAAAGTGTCCATTCCCAGTCTTTCTGATGACAGTTCCTCTCAAGCAAGGTATTTATCATGGTGGAGAAAGGAGTTCAGAATCTGCATATACATTTAATAAGCTTAGTACCTACAGTAACTATTTAGTTACTGAAAGGCAGTGAAAGCTTACTGAGTGAAAAACATTTAAGAAAATAGTCATTAATGGCAAAATGCTATGGAGCACAAAGAAATGCTGTAGTCCAAGTGCCAACTGTAGGCTGTGCATTTGAGTTGTGCATTTTGGGGACTTGTGTTTTCTGTCAGCCACTGGGGGAAAAGAATAAGGAATGTATCAGGACAGAGACTGAGAAAGTCAAGGTGAGGTATCCTACAAAATACATCAGCAGCCATTTGGTAAATCACACAGCTGTTGTACAGTAACTTAGAACTTCAGATGCTGCAGTGCAGGTTGGCATCTTAACATATGAGAAATGTTTAAAGCACCTGTAACTTGATGTAACTGTTAAACTCCTGGGAGAATCTTTTAAGAGCATTCAGGCATAAGAAGAGCTAGGCCCAGCCCTGCCTGAAATAGGCAAGCTTCTTTCCATTAACTGATCTGAATTTGTCCCATAAAGAGAAAAGACATTTATTTGACCTGCCTCAGTACTGAATTGGTGTCTTCATAAGAGCACACTCAGGAGTGCTTGTCTGGGGAATACAGTTCATGTTCCATGGCTACATGGTATAATTCAGTTGTGTATTGGCTCCTCCTGCAACAGCAGACAGCACAGACAGCAGGAAATTTTTATCATGGCTGTTTTTCCTCCTCCTCATACAGCCCCATTCCTGCCGTTTCCAGAGGTCTTCTGCCACTGTTTAACATTTCGTTGGCAAGCACAGCAGAGTTTGTGTGTGCTGCTGTCCCGCTTTCCCTCTCCTTGCTAAAATGGCTTTTTAAAATAAACAACTGTCTAAACGATTTGCTTTGGCAAGAGGATAGCTTCACTGGAAAGTTTGGCAGAGGAAGCAGAACTGGCACTGAGCTCGTGGACCTGTTATATCATGGAGCTTGGGGGCCCTTATGGTGCAGAAATGAATTTTTTAATGAAAAAAGATATACCGTTCTGTGTTACAGTGGAAAACCTGCTGAAACACAGTTTTCCATTTTGCTTTTGCCCATGTCATATGTCCCCAAATGACTTCAGGAATAAGCAAGTTTCAGCCCATGTTTCACAATATTAGAGCACATCACAAAATTCTGGGAAGCATTTTTCATGCATGAGGACTTAGCTACAGATTTTACAACTGTGCACAAGAGCTGGTGTTGTTTGGCAGGGAATCTGCCCATGGAACGGTTAAGCGGTGACACAAATCCCATGACAGAGAGCAGAAGAGAGAGCTGGGATCCAGAGCACCTTGGTCTGTGCCACACTGCCTCTTAACACCCTGAGTGAGGCAGGCAGTGTGATTTTAGCCACTGTGGGCAGGTAGAAGCCTGGGCTTTGTAGCAGCACTATGGAGGCTGTCTGCAGCAGCTCACTGGCCCGCATTGCAGCACCGGTGCTTTGGAAAAGCACATGTCGTCACAGAACCCGAATTACAGAGAAGCAGAAAAAGTAATAAAGCCAGAGGGGCCTGTTGTAGTTTAAACAGTTGAAAAGACAGCATGTCTCTCTTTACAATAGTGCGTTACATTAGTGCAGTGCCCTACAGCTGTGAACAACTGTTTTTTTGCCATTTGCTGTATCAGATTAGTGGAGCGACGCTTTCTGTTCTGTAATGAATGGAGAGCACAGCGCTCAGAAAGGAGACATGAGTTCCCAAGCCACATAATGGGCAGAGCTGGCAGCAGAAGCTGGATCTCCTGACTTGCCTTCCTCTGCTCAGTCAGCTTTTTTTCCAGAGAGGGTAGAGAATGAAGGAGAATGTTTATTTCAGTGAGCTCCAGATTTTTCCTTTTGTAGTTATTTTAGGTTACCCAACTCACAGAGTTTTTTGCTTTTCGTCTTTCACTGCTTTACAGTAAGTGATTGTGATCTCTTAAGTCCTCTGTTATAGGACACCAAAGACAGGCTGTTCTCAGCCTCCTTGCTGCTGCTTAGAGACCACAACACCTAAGACTCATGAGTGTGTCCAGAAGGCTCCCAGGCTGCTGAGTCTTTCCAGCACAGCAACACTGTTCATCCTCAGAGTGGCAATGGAGAAGTAGCGGCAAAAGCCCCTCTTTGCCAGTGTGACACAGACTAGCTGGTGCTAGTAGTTGGGTGACAGGCCTCGTGCAGAACATTTGCAGACAATACCACCCTCTAAAGGAGACTTCCATGTATGTAGGATCCAAGAGCCCAAGGCAAGGAACCCCTGCCTTTTCAACCTCCAGCTTCTTTAAGCGACTAAGAAACCCCTTTGGAAATTCATGGACTCAACCAGCTCATTTCTGTGTGCCCCCTCACTCACCTTTGCTGGGCACAGGAGGAACACAGGATGCTGCAGTACATTGCAAGGTGCAGCAGCCATCTCCTGCGGGCTGCCCCTGACTTCAGCCTTTGCAGCAGTTGGACAAGCCTTCCTTCTAGCTGGCAGCTCTACTCTCTGCTCTTAATTTATGGTTTACTTACAATTTTCACAGGAGTTAATGACAAATTAAGTGGGAAGATATTCCAGGAGGCACATCCCCTGTGAGCAATGAGCTTCAGTTGCTCTATGTGTTCAAGCAGTGATGGCAATGCCTGTGCTGAAGTCTTTCTCTGGCACTTCCCTGCCTGATTGTCACACTGGAGTAAGCAAGACATGAAAATAGAGCATATGGAGATGCTTTATCTCCCTCTGCGGTATTTACAGCCTGTATTCTCTCTGCCAAAGAGCTAGTCCTGGTTCAGTGCAGGTTATTGTAGACTGCTGCATTTCCCTAATATTGAAAGAGCCTATGTATATATTTTATACAGATAAAATTACAGAGAGGAGTGAGGAGAGGGTGTAGGTGTGCATACTTGTGTGTATGTCTTCAGAGGCTTCAGAGAAAAGGAGTTAAACAGAGAAATAATCCGTTGCTGTTTCTATGTAGTGCTTCCTTCAACTCTTGCCATGTTTGGTAGCTCAAAGCAACTTGCATTTCTTCCAACACTTTTTTTCCAAGATTCTTTGGTTTCTTTGTTTGTTTCTGGCTGAGAACACAGCCTTTTTAAAGAAAGAAAAAAGAATCTATTGCTTCAAACTACTTTGTGAGCCTGGCAGGGACAGCAGAGAAGGGGAGATGCTGAATCTCTCAGGCTGTGCCAGAAGGAAGTTGCTTTCCTTGGAGATTTCTTCCCCCTGCAGCTGACTGGGAGATGTTGTTTATGCTTTACCTGGTACAGGGCCAGGGGGGTTTATAAGACCTGCTTCCAAACTCATTTTGTTCTGGGATCAGAGCCTGAACTGTTCTTACTGTCTTTTCCATTCTGCAAGGGTACCCCCATAAGGAAAGGGAAACTGGGCTGTGTTAGTATGAGTTGAATACGTGCATGAGAGGGTTTGAAGACAGTCCATAGCCTGCTTTGGTAAATGTTGAGGTTTGTAAGGATTCTCTGCTGCTCTGTGGTTGCGTGCTAAAGTGCAAGCAGGGAATGCTAGGGAAGCTGTGCATCAGGGCACAAGTACAGTGAGGAGTGTGTTCCTGGGGGTGCCTGCTGCAGCACAGAGGAGTGAGAGGAAGGGTGGCTGGGCAATGGATGTGTGTCCTTACACAGCACTTACTGTGTGTGTGTGTACATGCTCTTGACAGACTATATGTGCTTGCATTTGAGTGCATTTTGGTGAGCAGTGGGACATGCTTGGGAGTGTGAGAGTGCAAAGGAGAGAGTACAACTACTGCAGGACTGATGTCCAGGAGCCAGGGGTTGCTGTGAATTTACCATATCCCCATTAGGACTGCCCTGTGACTGAAGTCCTGCCAGTTGGCTGCCTTCATATGTGTCCTGCAGCCTCAATATTTGCCTTTTAAAATAAAAACCACTTGTGATGTATTCACTCTCTTTTAAGTCTGCCCGGGAGCCCTGGCTGCTTTCCTTGCCCCTCTCTCATGCCTTGTCTGTCCATAGTCTCCTCTCTCCCGGGCAACAGAGGACTCCAGAGAGATGGATGACATGGCAGAAGGTTTCTGAGAGGACATACTGTTGCTTTATTGCAAAAAACTTTTACCTCCAGGCATTTTTAAAGTGGATTTGAAGGGAAGATGGAAGGGGAAAGTATGGACTAAAACTACTTGTTTCCTCAGCTAGCTCACTGCCTTCCATGCCCTGGATGTCCTGCAGCTGCAGCCGAGATGTGGTCACGGTGTCATCCTCTGAAATTGCTCTGTTGCCCTTGGGAACTAAACATAATTTTTTGTATCAATGGACAGTTAGTGCTCTCCAGCACTGTTGCTGCATGTTGCCTGAAGGATATGCAGGAGAGCAGACTCTACTGGGATAGAGGCATCTGCCTTAAGGAAAAGCACTTCTGTTGCTGGGGGTAGTTCCTACTCTTGCCGCACGAATGCTCAGAGGGTGTTGAATTACATGGTGTGGTTATTCATAAGCTATCCTTGTGTCTTCACCAAACTGTCTACCTAATTATGGCTCTTGTGTTTTCTGCCCCCTTGACAGTATGCCAAGGCTCTGAAGCATTTTGGAGAGACTGAGGGCAAGATGCAGCCAGATGAATTTTTTGGCATCTTCGACACTTTCTTACAGTCATTTGCAGAGGCCAAGCAAGATCTGGAGAATATGAGGAAGAAAAAGGAAGAGGAGGAGCGCAGGGCACGCATGGAGGCCATGGTGAGGATCCAGGCACAAGAAGTTGTTTCCTTCCCTCATCTTTTCATGTCTTGAGAGAAATTCCAGCACTCACATCCTATCACTGTTTTATGTTCTTCTCCCTGACATCTCTCTTTGGCATCATTCTTTTCTCACATGATGACATTTTCCCTCTTGTCTGTCTCGTCAGCTCTCAAGGATGTACCATTTGACTCCCAAATTACCCTCTTTTGGATTCAGATACCAAACCTAGCCCAGGCATTTTTGCCCTGGCATTTTGTAGGATGGGGTTGCCACCACCCCATGCCAGACTATCCTACTTTTGGGCTGCAAGCAAAGAAGCCAGATTTCCTTCAGTCCTGCCAAGCGGATCAGCTTCCAGTCAGACTCCATCATCATCTGCTGTGTGCCTGTCATCTGACAGTACACAGTGACACAGCAAACACCCTGAAACCTGCTGCAGCCCACACCGCTACTATTTCTCTCTGGCTGGCCTTAATGCCCTGATTACTGAGGCCGTGGCTGGCTTTGATGTGGTGGGAGAGCTTTCCGTGGGTTTTGCTGCTTGGGAGACAGACGTGTGTGTCCCCAGAGGTTTGTGTGAACCAGCCTCCCCCTCTAATCTCAGCCTCTGTGCTGCCTGAGAACTCACAGTCCCTTGCCTCTCCCCCCTGCTGGCACCTTAGCCCTGGCTGCTGCCATGGCCCCAGGCTGCGCTGCGGGGAGTTGCTGATTTAAATGTTTGATGAGCCAAAAGCAGTGGGTTTTGCCTTTCAGAAGAGGAGAGAGGTAAAACACCAGGATGCCAGCAGCCTTACTGTTAGACACAAGGATAAAATGCTTGTTTCCTCTCAGCCAGCCTGGAAAGTTCAGGGCCCACTATTAAAGCACTGTAGGTTGGTTTCCTAGGCCTAAGCTGCCATGAGGGAGGCCCTAATGGAAGGAGTCTTCCTGCAGTATGGGGAATTTGCAGAGCGAATGACCTGCTTCCTGATAGCCACCACCATCCCTTGGCCAGTTCTACTGATTCTAGAGCTGAGCAGTGGAAAGGGGGAGCTGAGTTAGCACTATCCTGCTGGAAAATTAGTGCAAAACAGCAGCAGCATGGGCAGATCTCATGTGTCCTCTTGCTGCAGGCCGATTGTGCTTTGTGAGGCAGATGTGTGCTGATACTCATTGCTCATTTATCCTGCTTTCTTCTCGCCTGTGTAGAAGAGAAGCCCAGCATGGCTTCTTGTTGCTCTTGGCACAAGTGATGGCCTTGTGGATAAGCTCCTGGTCTTTTTTTTCTATAATCTGTGCTGGTGCATTTTAGCTGCTTCTTGGCCGTGTACTTAGTGATCTGGCATCTTGGTTAGTTAATCCTAAAACTGTGTGTTCTTCTCTGCAGCTAAAAGAACAGAGGGAAAAAGAGAGGCGACAGAAAAAAGCAAAAGCTGGAAACATCTCTGAAGAGAGTGGGGAGTTTGATGACCTGGTGTCAGCATTAAGGTCGGGTGAAGTCTTTGACAAAGACTTATCCAAGCTCAAGCGTAACCGCAAGCGTTCGGGAAACCAAGGTTTAGAGACAAGCCGTGAGCGGGTGGTGACAAAGCTAAATTATTAATTACAAGAGGAAGAGAAATAATCAACCAAAAGAAGGTGATGAAAAAGTGCAAAACAAGGAAGATGAATGTGTGTGATGGCACCTGGCTGACAGCTGCCCCAAAAGCTTTCTTTGGTCTGTAGCTAGAGACATTACCTTTCCGTGATCAGCTTTCCTCTCATCCCTCTTCTGTGCTCCTAATTTGAACCATTATAATAAGTGCCTCTGTGAATCCAGCAGGGCCTGTGACTGGGCCATGCAGAGCTGACAGATTTGCTTCTGTTCTGTGAGTTTGCTGTGTCATCAAAGGCCTCATGGTGATGACAGAAAGTACTTGGGCCTTGCAGATGGCCTCACAGCTGGAACAAGATAATTTTCTGTGTGCCAAAGTAAAAACTAGTCATGATCTCCATCTTGCTGATAACAAGGAAGACTAACTTCAGACCAACTCTGTAAACAACTATCACTTCTTCAGGATCTAGATTGGCCTTCATTCAGGGGTGTGTTGGGATGTGGTTCTCAAGTTTCCAATTCCCTTCTAGAATTGGATTTTATAAGCCATTGATTAGCACCTGCAAAATGCATTTAAGCTCATGTCCTGTACAGTATTTTTTTGTGTGGCCTACACTGTCCAAAGCAAGTGAAGCTTAGAAAGAAGTTTTCAGTTTCTGTAACAAAATGAAATTCAATAATCAGGATCAACATACAATAATTTGCAAAAGTCTTTTGGATTCTGCTTTGCTAGGAGGAGTTTTCTGGAATTTCTTGGTGGTTGAATCTCAAAGCTATGAAATGCATCTTCTTGGAAAGAAACTCTGGCTTTCCTTTAAAAAACTAAGCCACTGCCAGGTTGGGATTACAAGTAGATGACTGTAGAGCCTGTTGTCTTTGCTGGAGGTTGGCAGAGAATCAGTGGAAAATTTATCTGTTTGTGCAAGATTGGAAATTGGGAGCTCCCCACAGAAGCTCCCAATCATCTACAGGTCTCCAGTAGCAAACAGCTAACAAGTTCACTGCCTGCCAGCAGTGAGATTTCTTTTCCACTTGACGCTAGCTGTGAGTGCTGTTGGCATGAACTGGTCTTTCTGTCCCACTCCTGCCAATGGGAACCACATCACTCAGTGAGATATGAATGGAGTTAAAGGAGAGCCTTGGAGCACGCTGACTTCTTCATTTTGAAGAAATCACTCGGGATGAACCAAGGGAGAGTCCCATAATTAAAACTGAGAGTTTTTTGAGGAGGACGCAGAATTGTGTAAGACAAGCCGGCTTTGGAGTTGGGTTAATTCAGAAGAAACAAATAAATTTGTAGTTAAGTTTCATGAATTAAATATATAAGCAGAAAAGCAAAGAACCCAAGAAGAGGCTTGAATTAGGTGTGTCTTCACGGTTCTAGGAAAGGGATTGGATTGTGAGGGCTTTCACGGCCTTTTTTTACTTTACCTTTTTTTTTCAAAATTATCTTCTTTTTTTATTATCTTCCCTGGAGAAGAAAAAGAGGAAAAGGAAGAATGATGATGGATCCTTCCTCCTAGACAGGAAGAAAAGAGAGAACATTTGAGAAGAGGGACCTACCATCTACAAATTGCTGCATTAGTCAACAGCACAAAATGTCAAGGAATCCCAGGGAAGTTAATCATTTGGTTTGATTTTTCTCTGAATGTCACTTAACCTCAGGCTCTGCACTGAGTCTGCAGAACAGAACTTCCTCTGCAATGCACTCTGCCTGATCAGTATTACACACTACAATATTGGAGAAGCAAACTATGGTGGTTTTCTGAACAATTTGAGAGTTAAATAATTATGTAAACTATGGAGAGAAGCAAAAAAAAAAAAAGTCAGAATTGTTAAACTCTGATGTTTCATTGTTTACTGAATTTTGAGTCTCCCACCCCAGAATTTCCCTATTTAGGACATTCCAGACTGCCGCGCCTCTGTATAATACTCATCGTAAAGAGCTGGTATCTTACAAGAGCTGGGTGCATTCTCTTCCCTTTCTATCCCACTCCCCTTCTGGGATTAGCTATTAACAGCAATGCCTATTGCAGTGGACACAAGCACCTTGTAGAAGAAAGACTATTTCATAAAGGTTTTTGAAAGTTTAAGAAAAAATCTCACTTTTTTAAGCATTTTTATTTTAAATTACAAATGGATTTTTAGAAATGTCTCTTGTAAATTATATTAACAAGCTCCTTGCTGCTCCCTGAAGTAGACTTGCTATATATCCCAGCCCTTTTGTTTGTCTTGTTTTAAAGCATGCCATGTAACCTGTGCCATGTAAGCCATATGAGAGGTGGTAATATGTGCCAAATTGGTATACAGTTGAATTTAGATTTTAATAATCCCTGAATTCCAAAGATTATGCTTTTAGGGATTAGAACATTGTAGGGCTTTTTCTCCCTGGGTTTAGGACTCACCCAGAACTTCACGTGTAGTGCCAAGGTCAGTCCTGGTGCAAGATGATGTGCAAGTACAGCTGCTTGCTTGCTCCCCAGGTACTTGTTTGATAAGGCAGACTGTCAGCATGGCAGCTGCCAGAGAAGAAACACCTCAGGGCAAACCCTTTGAATATAAGTACAGCATTTCCCCTGCCCCGGTATTTGTCAAACCAGGTTTGTGCTGTGCTTTCTGAAACTGAAGTCACTTTGCCAGGCCACAAATGTAGCAAAAGCAGAGAGAGTGATAAATCCTCTGTCCCTTTATGTACACAGTTCAGCCATGATTTAAAGAGGTCCTGTATTTAAAGAGGTACGAGACAACACTCCAGCCACACTGGGAGTCAAAGAAAGCTGTTACAGTTTTGTCGCCTCTTTGACTCATACATTAATAATGAGAGATTGTGCATCTCCTGTAAATCAGCTGTGGGATCCTTAAGGGGATGGACAGAAAGCTCAGAGTCATGCCCTGATTCAATGCAGCTCGACTTTCCCAGCACTCCAATGCCCCAGGCCCCCCCGTTTTGAATCAGCAATGGTGGCCAAAAGCTTAGTTCAGTGTGCTGGACAGTCCCCCATGCTCTCGACTCCATGGTGAAAGTTCATAAAGAAGGTTTTGGAAAAGCTCAGTTTCACACTGAGGCGAGCACTGTTTTCATACAAGTGGTGACAAGTAGAGAGGCCCATTAAATTATCTACTGTATGAGATGAGGTTACCCACACAGAAGATGAGGAAGAAATTGGCTCTGCTGTAGGGCCTGGCATCAGATTATTGCTGAAGCCAAGTTTGTTCATGTTTCTCATCTCTTGGGTACTGTGAGTGCATATAATACTCTCTTCTTCAGCAGTTATGGTTGAGTTGCCAGGTGCTGAAGAAAAAAATAAAATCTAATTCCTGAGTGAGTTTAGGAAGCAGTCTGAGGTCTAACATCACTGGAGAAACTGGAGAAGAGCTAGGGGCTGCTGTTGTCCTTGCCCCTGTGCCTAGAACCAGCATTTTAAGAGAAGCCACTCTGTCATTGGAAATAAGCAGAGAAGAAGGAGGTGTGAGAAAGAAAGGCCTAATTGAGGGCTTATTTTACTTCCTGCAGAAATACAGTATTTGCTGACGTTATGATGAAGTTCCTCACACCTAGAAGAGATACCTTCTAACTCTTAAGAATTTGTCCCTAGAGATCAAGTGCTCACATACGTCTGTGTCTCTGCACTGTTGCTGCATGGGTTGCATTAGGATGATCCCAGAAAAGACGGAAGAAGACTCCCTCCCCCTTCCACTTACTTTGAACTGAGTCACTCTTCTCAGTCTATAGTGTCCCTAGAAATGCTACAAGGTAAAGTGACTTCAGAGAACAGGACCCTTCCGTGGTCTTGTAGCACAGCCATTGTCCAGGCGCCAGTTCCCTATGAGAGCAGAAATAGGACCAGTGTTCAGGGCTAAGAGACTTCCTCACTAGGGAAACAACCTGGATGCCCTTCAGAAGCATTTCTGTAATGTGTTCACAATGTCTGAGGAAGGGAAAGGAATTGCAAAGGATCCTGGTGGGAGACCGTGGGGTGGGTGTTTCCATAATGATCAGCCCCGCTGGCTAAATCTTTCCTTTTCTTTAGGAAAGATCACACTTTGAGCTGGGTTGCATGGGAGAAGCTTGTGTCAGGAGTTTCCATAAGGGGAAAGGAGATCCGTTGTACAGTAGATGATGTACATGATATATGCAGTTTTGTTTCTAGGTTGGTTGTTTTGGGTTTTGTTTGTCTGTTTGTTTGGGGGTTAAATGATTTAAAAAAAAAAAAGGGTTTTAGGAATCTCTAAGGGGAACCTGTAAATCTGACACCTCTATTTATTTTGCCTTATTTTAGTTTGCTATGTTTGTATGTATACACTGCATTACAGCAAAGACTATTGAGACTGTGCCAGGGCATTACACCAGCTGGAGACTTGGCTTGGTTCCTGTGCCAGCTGAGTCAGGCCGGGGATGCAGGTGAGCAGTCGTGGTGTTAGAAGGGAGGGAAGAAAAAAAAACTTTTGGCTTTTGTCATAATTACTCTGCCCCTGGTGATCCTGGTTCTGGGAAAGCACTAATTTTAAAGCTTGTGGTGAACTGATGGAGGTTGGTTATTTTAGAACGCTTTCTACAAAAGATGTTTGGTTTTTATCATGCCTCACAGTGAGAAGATTGAGGAGAGTTAAGGTGCACAGTTGCTCACTCAAACTTCACCCTTCCACACAGATTTGGTCCATAACTCCGGAGAAGCTTGGCTAGATGGCCAAAAGTGGTTCATGCCGTGTAACTTCTCACCAGATTTAACACACTAGTGAGAAAAACTGGAACAGTTCTCCTTCCTCAGAGCTAATATTCCTCCCTATCTTCATGCCCAAAGAAAGATTTCATCTACTTTACCTCTTTCTTCATCCAGCCCACCTCCCCAGGTTACCCTAGGTAAGCGAAATCTTTTTACTGGTTGGTTTGTTACCCGTGGAGTCTCTGGCAATCCCAAGATGTTTGGCCATGGCTCCTTGGCTTCTGTACTTGACGCAGGAGTTTTCTGTCAAAGAGGTAGTCTTCACTGGTCACTCTAGTTTCTCTTATAAGGGTAGAAAGGGGCTAACCTGGATAATACAATTTGGCCAACTGAAAGTATAGAAATTATATGTTTATTTACATAATGTCTAAAAAAAAGCTATCTGCTAATCTAAGTAGTAGTTCTGATGACCAGTATTCCCTGAAGTTGGCCAGATTTGTTCACTGTGCCTGCTGAGAAGGACGCCATGAGTGGTGTTTTGGCACCTCATTTCAGGAAAGAGTCTGGATGGTTCAAAATTGGAGTCTTCTGTTATGGGTGGTAATGCAGAACTGATCCATAGTAACCAGTTCATCTTGCTCTGGTTTTACATCAGCATAATTAAAAATAGGATCTGGATTAAAAATCTCCTTTAGACAGTTCTGTCTGTTTACAAGATGTTCTACCACACCTCATGTAGGGCTTTGTCCTTTCAGCCTCCCCCACTAGGAGCTCTGAGCCAAGTGATCTAGAAAAGCCTCTCTGACAAGCCATTTGCCCCCTTCCTGCTCACCTTCAAACAGGCTCTTTGTGAGGGAATGTTTGGTACCTGAGCTGTTCTGTGCTCAATGCTTCCCTTCCAAGTCATCCCCACCCTGCAGCTGCTCTGCTCCCCTGCAAGCCTGCTCAGCTTGAAACTCGCAGGTCACTTCAGGAGGTGGCCCTGCCTGCCAAGCTAGAAAGTACAGTGCTGCTTACTGAAGTGGGAGGTTATGTGCTGCTGTAATGCCTTGGCCTATCCTCATTTCTTAGTCAGTTTAAGACTATAAGTGAATTAAATGTACAAATCCTGTAGTGTCCTTTTTATCTGTATCTTTTTATAAGAATATACTGTAATACTAAAAAACAAAAGCAAAAAAAATTAAAGATATATTGCCCCCACTGCGTCTCCATACATTTCTTTGTAGTTTCATTTTCTGTGCATTTTGTTGCAAAGTCTGATAGGTGAGTCGGGGCCTGGGTGCAGTTTTTTGTTAAGCTCTGGGTTTTCAGTCAAGAGTGTGCAGCTCTTTAGGTGACACCATCCCTGCTGGTGAGAAACTGGTGAGAGCTGGTGAGAAACTCCACAGGTTGTTCTGGGGTAACAAGCAACACCGTGGAACACAGGCACATCTTCCCCATGCCGTGCAATGGTGAAGAGCTGATCAAAAAGCCAGCAGGTTACCATATCCAAAGGTCCTCTTAAAAAAGCTCTCACTCGTTCCTCTTTCAAAACTTCATACAGTACACAGGAGCTTGCTTGAAGAGAAAGAAAAAAGTAACACAGTCCTAATACCTAGGAGTTCATAATCCATGGCTGGACATGACTGTTCCAAAGGAGGAAGGGAGCGCAGGGCAGCAGCACTGACCCTGAGCTCAGTTACGTAACGGAGCAACATCCTGACAGCAAGAGCATGGACTCAGAGGAGGAGTGGGCAGGGGAGCATTGGTGCCAGGGAAGGAGTTAAATAAGGCCAGCTGAAAAGAAAGCAGGAAAGCCAACATCAGGAGTGAAGACTTCAGAAAAGCAGAGTGGGGAGTCTGGAGAGAAGTTTGACACAGAACAGTGGGATGAGCAAAGATGCACAGAAGGGTTAGGGCTGATTTGTAGCTGAATTGAAAGGTGTGCTGAAGAATTCCTTGGAGCTCAGGGGCAGAACCTTGTCCTCATCACAGAGGCAATGTGTACAGCTGTTTCATTCACACACAGATCTCCCCATTTCTGTTAATGGAAAGAGCCTGCTGACAAAATTATCCTTAAGCCACAACCTTTCATTCTTGTCTTCAACCCATCGAAGGGCCATGCTTTAACTTTGAACTCCTGAGGATGATCATGCCTTGCTGGCTATGCAGCACATTTCCTGCAGCACTAAAGTTCCTAGGGATCCCAGACAAAGCCCCAGCTGTTGGCTCTGGCATTCAGGTGGGAAGAACTGTGGTAATGAGCAAAAGTAATCAGGGTGTAATTGCTTGCACAGGCTGAGGATCAACAGGCAGCAAATGGGAGTCTGAGTGCTCTGTGGGAAGGTTCTTGGCTTTTAGTTGTTAGAAAGGCTTTTGGCTTCTCTGTTTTTATCTGTTTGGTTCATGCTTTGATAAAGTTCTGACTTTTAGATTCTTGCTGTACAGATGGAAGGGTAGAGGCAAAGGGATGTTTCTGAAACATTTGCATTGTGTGAGTGGTAGAGGCAGGCTGAAAATGCGAAGTCCTCCCTGACTTCTCTACCCTAGCAGCCAGGGTTTGGTAGAGGAAGTCAAACCATTGCTTTTCCTCTTGTAAGAGCTGAAACCCAGTGGCATATGAATTATCTGCTTTGAACAAGACAGATATCCTTCCTGGATTGTAAGAAGACTTTCCTTGAATATTTTGTTTGGGGTTGGAGCACACAGTGAGGCACCGGTGTTGTGCTCTGCAGCATATGGGTCCATCACAGAAGCCTCCTTTCATCTTCCTGGTTGACACCTTTCCCATGATCATGGACCTGCCTGTCCTTGTCATTGCTGCACAGAGCAAGGTAAGTGCCTCATGGCTTTTTCTGAGCAGAACTAGGGTTGGGGGTTAGCTGCCCTGAATGACTGGGAGTGAAGAGGCGTTTAAGGGGGGAGCTCTCTGCTCTTACTGGGAAGAGCTGAGTCTATAATTTATCCGTTTTTTCTTTCTTTAATTTTGGCTTCTACTTAAACAAAGGTGACTTTTATCTCTGCCATAGTGGATTGGAGCTGTCTGGGAGAAATCTGCTTGGCCCTAGATTTGTACTACTAGGAAATAAAATGATTAAAGTTAGGGGTTTTTTCCCTTCTCTCGGAGCCCAAAAGTTTTGGTTTTCAATATTTTTGTGTTTGATCTTGTTTGTTTGATGTTCCTGTAGTTAATGGGCTTCTTGCTGTTTTCTCTGAGGCATAGTTGCTCTTTAACTCTACTTTGCTCCTGGCTCACCAGGAGATAAGGTCCTTTGTTCCCTTTATGTCTCTCCCCCACTTCTGCTGTTTTTTTCATCTCTTTTGCCTTTTTTTCCCTCCCTTTTGCCTTTTTTTCCATTTTTTTTCCCTAATTCTTCCCACCCCAGACTCAGCAAGGTGGAGGCTTGCCTTGAGTGAGCTGCTGCATCTTTCCTGCATGTGACATCATTGAACCCCAGAGGTCCAGAAGGGTCTGAAATGCTGTGAATAGTTTAATGTGGGAATCCAGGAATTGTTCTTTGCCCAACTTGTTTTAGATGTGGGGTACAGTTGTGTTGAGCCAATTTCTTGAGTGCTTATGGAAGGAGAACACATCTCTAATTACATTAATTTAAAAAAAATAGAAATGGGAAGGGGGGAAGATTAGCTCAGTTGGTCAGAGTACGGTACTAAAACCACCAAGATTTTGGGTTCAATTTCTGTACAGGCCATTCACGTAGGAGTTGGACTTGTTGATTCTTGTTGGTTTCTTCCAACTCAGAATATTCTGTGATCTGGGAAAAGGCTTTAATAATTTAGATAAGGCTGTGAGATGTGGAAAAAGGCTTTTGTTTGCTAGAAGTGTCTATGAACCAGAAGTGGTTGAGTCTGTCATGTTATAGCAAGACCTTTGGCATACTCTCCCTTCATGGAAGGGCTATTCAGAGCACTTCCAGCAAGGACTGCGGCAGCTGATAACCAAGGAAAGCACAACAGTCACGCAGAGGCTGCAGGGACCTCAGGATCGGGGCTGACATCAGCCCTGGACACCCCTTCCTATGGGGCAGACAGGAAGGTGGATATGCTGGGCACTGTGTGATGTTGCTGCCTGTCCCTGCAGATAGAAGGGAGGTGGGCTCCTGTCTCTCCATGTTCCTTGTAGATGTTTTAAAAGATTGTTTGGGAGGAGAACTGTGATTGTCTCAAGAACTCTGAAGAATGCTCGTTATTCCTCTGTAAGACTCTCCCTTACCAGTAGGTCTGTGCAGGCAAAGCTCATGTTTTACCATCCCCCTAAAATATCAAAAGTGTTGTAAGAATTGGCCTGGATGCCCCATGAGAGACTACCAAGAACTTGCCTGCTGTAATCCATAGCTCATGCTCTGATTGTCAAACTCTGGCACTGTTTTGCCAGAGGTGGTTCATGGAAAACCAGTGGTCTGTAAAGGTATCAGAAGGTGCTTTGTGCACAGTGGCCGAGGAATGAAAAAAACTATCAAAAGCTTTTGTATGCTCCTTTGCTCATAGAAGGAAGCAAATAAAATTGGAGGAAAATGAATACCCATCTACTTTAGGCTTAAGCTATTTTTCATTTGCTTGTGGCAATTCTGTATAAGAACAAAGATGGATTTCCCCCCCCAAGAAGATTAGATGGTCCCTGGATTTGAGAGGTGAGAAGTGGTGTTCTCCAGCATCTCATTGGATATTCCTGTGATCAGGCTCTGCCTGGCTAAGTGCTGTCTGGGTGTGACGGCCTTTGGGGGCGATGGTAGTCGTTATCTTAGCCCCTGCATAGTCAGAGGTGTTTTCAGGGGCAGCAGGACAAATTGGCCCAGTACTCACTTACCCTGGGCTCACAGTTAGGTGTTGTGACTGGGCAAGAGTTTCCTTGGGTAACACACACTATGCTCACTCTCCTGAGAAGTCTGGTTCTGCTCTTGCTTTGTAGAAGGAGCTGGGTAACCCCAAAGTGTGGATTTTTCCCAAGGTTGTCCAATCCAGTGTTTTCTTTCCTTTTGGGCTCCCCTGCCCTATTCTGCAGTAAAGTACCCCTTGCTTCTGCTCCTGTTTTGCTTCAATATCTGAGCCTTGTTCATCTCCCTCTTGTGCCCTCACAATTCCTTTCTGTTGTCAGGACCCTTTCTTTGCTTGCCCACCTTGGGAGGATCTGCTGCCCCTTTCTCTGTGGTATTAACAGCTGCAGGAACTTGGGCACCTCAGGCTCCAGGTGAAGCCCCTGACAGAGGACTGTCCCTGGCACAAAGGATGTTGCTTTGCATGGGGCTGGAGTTGCCAGGCAGATCAGATGCTGTGCCCTACCTTCCCATCGTCCTCCTTGCGGTGCAGCTGTTGTTCATCCAGGGACCAAACATTAAAGATGTTGTGTTGCCCTTTTGGAATGGCAGTAACATCTTCCCTTGCTGTGGTTTCTGAGCTTCTCTGTAAGTGGAGAGGAGGCCCTTTCTGCAGCTGGAGAGCCAGAGCTGCCTCTGGAGTCACAGGGATGGGCAGCCTTTCACCGCAGAAGCGTCTCCAGCACTGAGGCAATGTGACATTGGGACCAGAGCTAGCTGTGGCCTTGGGGGTGCTGATCTTGTGCCAGCTCCTGGGGTGTCTGTGCTGGGATGCATCAGCAACCATGTCTTGGACTTGTACCAGGGTCAAAGCAAGAGATTCCAAATTGCAGTTTGTCTCATAGCCATGGTCTTGTCCTGTCAGGCAGCTGCCAGCTCTCTGTCTGTTCCTGATTAATCTCTCCCGGGGGGATGCTGACCAGTACATCCCAAATCAAGATGGAAGGAAGGAAGAAAGGGGATAAATCAGATACTGAGGCAACCTTACTCTCTAATTTTTAACCCATGGTGGTGCCCTAATACAAACAGGAAGGCAGCAGGAGTTTGGACAGGAATCAGTAGACCTGACTTAGTGCTGTGCAGAGCAGAACCAGTATAATTATGGGAAAATGGGCATAGTCACAGAAATAGCTGAGCTTTGATGAGAGGCAGGCTCTTGAGATCTCTGGTGGCTAGCTCGCTTCTCTTCTTATTCCTCCTCTCCCTTTCCCTCAACTCTGCAATGAACCCTGAAAGTCCGCACCTCTCACTCTCCTTAGAAAAGGGTCTGGGCCATCACCAATACGTGTGAAGGTTTTCCCTTGGGAAGCAAAATCTTCCTCTAATATTTAGGAGAAATCAAGGGACAAAAGCCCATCTGCTAAAAACAGACTTGTCCATCTGGCAGCAAACATTTTCTCCAATTGCACATCAGGCATGAGGAGCACTCAGGCCTGGAAATCTGTCTCCAGGTGCTTGCTGCAGAGTGCACAGATGCACAGGAATGCCAGGTTAGTGTTACCCTCTGCAAAGAGTAATTTGAGTGACTTATCAAGCATGACATGTTGGTCTGGCCCACATATGTGTGGTCAGGGTCTCTTGAATCACAGTCCAGGCCAGTAGTGGTGGGACTGTCCTTTCTGCCTCAGTTGAAACAAGCTTCATGTGATGCCAGGGACTGTCTCTGCTCATAGGTGAAGGAGCAGCAGCTCCTGCCTGTATGCAGGGAGAGCTGGCACACGAGCCTGGAGGCAGCAGCTGCGCAGGCATCCTGACCCTCGCCATTGTTTTCACAATTTCTCCTGTTGCTCAGCCATTCCCATCAGCCATCACCTTTGTTTCTTTTCCTGTTCATTCTGGGTCTGGCTCAGACTTCTTTGACAACTTTTCTTGTCTCACATTTTTGTGAACCTTCTGGTGCAGAGAAGCAAGGTCTGGAGCTGTAATTCACTTTCTTTCCCATGGTCCTTGGAAAGTCACCTCTGCCACTGCTGGAGCTTTGCTTCCCTAAGAGCCTCCAAGGCGTTCCCAGCCCTGATGGGTGCAGGGGCTCCACCCGTGCCCAACCTGTCTTTTGGAAAGCTTCAGCTGTGTGTGTGAGGAGCCATTTTGTCTGAGAGATGAGGCTAAATGCAGGCCATGGTAAAGCCCCTGAGCAGCAGCTCTGGCACAGCTGCTCTGATGAGCTGATGTGCTCATTTCTGAGCAGAGCCACTTGTGGATGTAGAGGCGGTCCCTGTGCTCATGTGGACAAGAGAACAGGTGCTGAGAGTGTGCCTGAGAGGGATTTCTTGCTGGTGCCATGTGAGGTTGGAGGAATACTTGGGTTTTCCCCTTCCCTTCTATAAATGGCTTTTGTTAGAACAGGTTTCTTAACTTAGGTTACAACAGCAAGAGCTAATTGAGCTTTACTGTGAGCAGGATGCTATCAGTGACATAAACCAGATGAAAATGGTGGCTAGGTTAGATAGGAAATGAGTTTCATGAATGCAGCCTTCCTCACAAATTCTGTTAAAGGACTTCTGGCCTCACTCAAACCTGTGTCAGGCACATGGTGAAGTATCTGATGTCCTGCAGCAGGGTGGGGGCTTTGCAGAGCTTCTGGGGCAGGAAGGGCTATCACTGCTCTTAAACTCTGATCCCCTGACATGGGAAGAAGTGGCACTCCTGCTGTTGAGTAAGGCACTTGGTCTGACTTCCCAGAGAGTGGCCTCCCTCATGGCTGAGGACATAGGAGGCATTTTGCCAGGCTCTCCTGCTGCTCAGTGAGGGTGGGGGAGTCAAGGACATGGGGAATCCTATTCCCACTGCTGTTGGGAGCACAGGAGTGCTCACTTGCTTGCTCTCCACTCCATCCATCTGGGTTTAATTTTAGAAACACAGTGCTATCTTGGGGCATCTTTTTCCACGGAATGCAAGTCTTTAAGTAAATAAATAACAGCTTTGTGGAGGCAAAACGACAGCCCATAACCGCACTGCAAAACACGCACTGAGCGAGTTGAGCCCCATTTCACTTGCATGTGGAAATACTTTGTACAGAAACAGTGGCTGCACTGCCTCCCTCTCTTCATTCAGCCCCCTCTGGAGCTGGCCATGTGCATTGATTAAAAAGAAATAAAAACACCTTGAAATACCAGCTTTGGAGAAGTGGAAATGAAAACCCCTCCAGCTGCTGGGGTTCAGCTGGAGTTCTCTGGCACAGGTTTGCTAAAGCTACAGTTTACTGGTGGTGGGCTGTTACTGACCGTGCCTCTGCTGCATCTGGGATGTCCCAGAGAGATGTGCTCTGGGGCATCCTTAGCAACCCAGGAGAGAAATAGCAAGCTATAAAAGATGAAGGCAAGAAACTTGTGTTTAAATGCCCCTCCCAGTCTGGCTGGCCAAGGGCCTTCTGCATGCAGTCATGTTGCTGATGGCTGAATGTCCTGGGTGTGTCTCTCAAAGCATGTTTGCTGGCTGGAAAATCCCATTAAAGCCATTTTACCAGAGCAAGAGCCCATTTTCATTGCTCAGATCCAGCAGCTCTGGCATGGCATCTGCTGCATGAACTGCTGGTAACTCTGTTCCTCTGAGTCAGCAAGGGAGGCTCTTCTAAAGCTTCCAGTCTGAGCAACACTTGCCACGCTGGCTTTCCTCTGATGTAGGGACTTGGAGATGCACCTAAATATGCAAGGTGGAACAAACGGTGTAAAAATAGCCCAGGCTGATGGCTGCTCGCGCTGCTCCACTCCTGCTGCACATTGCTGCTGCTGGGACAAGACAGTGCTGAGATGACAGGACTCTGCGCCTATAAGGAAACTGGGTCAGGAGCACCCATCTTGGGTGCATTAGGAGTTGGCAGTGTTGATTCAGATTGCCTCCACAAAGCCAAAGGGTTGGCTAGACTGTGCCTATTCAAGGAGGTATGAGTGAGCTCTGCCAGGGTCTTTGAAGCAAGTGGGCTTGAAGTCAGCAGCTGTGGCTTGGAAAAAGCGTCATGTAGCATCCTGGTGCCACATGCAGATGGGATGCCTGAAGAGGTTTTGCTTTAGTCGTCCTCTTCTAAGATGAAATATTTACCTTGTTCTTCTTCCTGTAGCACTTGGCAAGAGCAGTTCTGGGTATGAGTGTGACGGTTTTGTGTGTTTCTTCAGAAATTGGTTATAGTATTTGAATTCACTGCAAGGCCTGGGGATTACTAGCTGGTGGCTTCCCTTCCCAGCAGGCTACAGGGACAGGAGGATTTTCCATGTGGTGTGGTTCTGCCTGCTCTTCCTCTGCAAACTACCCAGCTAAGCCATGTCCTCTCCTTGGCCTCCTCCTGCTGCTTCCACTGATACTCTGAAGGGATTTTTTTTCTTTTTTTTTAATGTTAAACCCTAGTGGAGACCTTCTCTTGTGGGGCTGGGCAAACTCTGCCCATGTTCTCTGTGAGCCCAGGATCAGGGCGGCCCTGGCAGCAGCTTGTCTTTTCCACTGATCCCAATTAAGATTCAGTCTTGGCAGGATGGAGCCTTTTGAGCTGCCAGCTGCAGTAGGAGAGATGAGGCTTCAGGGGCAGCAGAAATTATTCCCTTCCCTCAGCTCAGATCATTTCTTGGATCTGGGCTGAGGATGGCCCCCAGGGTTGATCTGCAGAAGCCAAATGAGCCACACAGAGCTAAAACATTTCCATTCAGCATCAGGCCCAGGGTGGGGAAGTGCAGCTCTCTGAAGTGCTGAGACTGTGGGTGGCAGCTGGGGAGGGGATGGAGGGAGAGAGGGATTGGACGGGTGGTGTAATTCCAGGCACTGCCTCACACAACAGCAATTCCAGCCTTGCTGCAACCGTGCACGTGGGGAGCCTTGAGTGCTGAAATTACCCTGATAATGAAACATAAGTTTGTTAAGGCTGCAGTAGTGGCAGGTCAGGGCTGTGCAGCTGAACCCCTCTCTCAGCTCCCTGCAGCAGATGCTGCCTGGTGTGACACAGCACAGCTCTGCTGGTGTTGACAGAGCTTTGCCACAACCTGCACCAGCAGGTAATTGGCCTAGGGCACTACCTATGGAGCAGCCATGTATCTGATAGCCTGTGTTATCTTCCAAGCATAATATTAACACAACTTTACAGCTGCCTGGCCCTCCTGCTATCTCCTCGTCTTCCTCCCCTACCTCCTGTCCCACTGCAGCCCGGCTGCCCTTGACTTTGCAAACGCAAACTCTGCTTTTGCTGGCCTTGCATCCTCTCAGCTGTGCACCCTGAAAGTATCCTGGGTGTGTAAGAGAGTGTTTCTGTTGAACTTAATTTTAAGGCTAAGTTGATGCAGGAAGAGCTTAGTAGTACTGAGAGTTTCTGGTTTTGAGTGGGCTGTCCAGAATTTGAGATCATGCCTACTCTGTTGATGGAGTAGTTCATGAAGCAATTGTCTCTGCTGCTAATTTGGGGTTCTGGAAGCAAACCTTAAGCAATCATGAAGTGTGGAACTTTGTTCTGTGGAGCAAGTGTTGTGTGGTTGGCACCTCAGAGAGCCATGGGCAGTAGGCAGCTTGCCTGATGGCCATGGCTGTGCCATTGCAGTTGGGTTGTGCACATGCAGCTGAGCAATGCCTGGTTTGTTGTTCTTCTCTGCTTGGAGGAAAGCCCAGCAGTGTCTCAGGGCATCCATCCCATCCCTTCCTGTCAACTTGCACTCAGCTGCACTTTACTGCCTCTATTTTGAGAGTAGTCTTTACTCCTCAAAGGAGCAAACAGGGCTTACAAAGATAGAGATGCTAAACTGGAAGCTTTCTAAACATGGCACTGGCAGCATGGAGGGACGGGGGAAGGTAGAGACAGCTTGATTTGTATCTCAGCCACCCACTGTTCAGGTTTGCTGTGCCCAAAGTGAGAATCTGCTCTAATCACAGAGTGCACTGAGTTCACCTAAAGCCCTTCAGGCACAGCCTGTGACAAAGGATTCAGCTCTTCATCCTGTACCTTTCTGGCACCATGCCAGGCATGTCAGGGTGTTGCCTGTCATTATCATGACTTTGCAGAGCTCCTCACATCCACTGGTTTTGAGACCCAAGCTGAGGCTTTTACCTGACATCATAAAAAACTGAAAACCTGGTCAGCCCACCGCAACCAGCAATTCCTCCAACTGATTCCCTGAAATGCTGAGCTTCTCTTGGAGTGAGGCTCTGGTGCGTGGAGGGAAGTGAACTGTGTTTCCGTTTAACTAATTAGCAGCTCTGTCTTGGCCAAAGCACACATGATGCACCAGCCACTTTTCAGCTGTTCCAAGCCTGCCTGATTCTGCTGAGGCAGCCAAAGGGAGCCAAGAACCAGCAAAGCGCCACGGAAAGGGCAGGACCAAAGGCCAGATTCTGTTCAGTCAAATCCCATGTAAAGCTGAGTAACAGGGAATCACTACAGGTCACCAGGGCCTGAAAATAGCTAACAAAATTCATTGCTCTTTTTACTGCTCAGCTGTTGTTGCTTTTAGAATCTGGTTTTGAGCAGCTCCCATTCAGAAAGAGTCCCTCCCTGAGGTATTTCAAGTTGTCTCCCCCCCATGGCCCATTCTCCTTCCCCCAGCACTTTATGAAAGCACTGCTCTTTTCACATAATCTCTTTAAGAATTCTTAATCATCAGCTTCTGCCAGCTTCTCCTTTATATACTGCATCCAATTTTTAACAGGACAGCTTGAGGGTGGAGTAACTAGTGTCAGGATATGGGCATGAAGGAAAGCCCAAAGGATTCAGCCTGGATTAGCAGTGAACAGACTGTAACAGACAAATGCGCCATGACCTGGGACAGCTGAGTTTCCAGCAGGCAAAAGCTCTACTTTGTGCACACAGTGAGGGTTGCCATGACCTGCAGTATTTGTGTTTGACTTGTGTTTAACATGAACAAAAGTGCAACTTGAACTCTTATGGCACCCTTCAAGAGAAGGAGGTGGTGAGGCTTGGTGCTTTACTCTGATTGACAACATTTGGAACCTTAGAACCATTTAGGTTGGAAAAGATCTCCAAGATCATTGATGCCTTCTTGACAGCAGGAGACCTGAGAGCTTTCCTGGAAGTACAGATGGATGAGAAGGGGAATTTCTCTAAAGGCTTATTCATGATACAGGAGGGATGGGTTTTTATACAGGCACTCCTCTGAACCTTGGTTTTAGATGTGGTCACTCAGACTAGGAGGAAGAGTGCTGGAGGCCCCAGTTCTCCAACAAAAAGCAGCGATGTTATATACAGCCACTGGCTCAGAACAGGCATGTGGGAGAAGCTGGGCTAATGACGAGATGATAAATCATGGTGTAAAACTCACAGGACTACACAATTTAAGAACAGCCAGATTAAAATGAGTTTCACTCACTCAACAACAGCAAAAACCCAGATTCTTTATAGTAATAAGTTATTATGACTGATGACTGGCTAATTGCTGACTAATCATGCAACTAGCAAAGCCTGTCTTGTTGCTTGTCCCAAGGTAACTATTCATAGAAGCTTTTGGGTTAAAATATAGATTAATAAAATGGATAGTCGAAGTAATGCAAACCACATTCCATTGCAACTAGTATTTATTAAAAATACAGTGGACAAAAAAAGCAACCCTCCAAAAGGTCATCTGTTCATCAACATGTATTACACCATGGCCCACTCAGCACCAGAGAAAGAGAGAGCTCTCAACCCATTTCTCTCACAAAATCTTGACTCATGTTTGGTTCATTACCTATAAATGTGCATAGTTTAAAGACTTGATAATGTAACATGAGCATAAAATGGCATCAACTCAGTTTGCCCTGCACTTCCAGCCACTCTCAAAGTGAGGAAGTAGTGAAATGTGCGTCAGTAGCAAGATGTGCATGGTGGTCACGTGTGGGCTCAGTAGTCCGTGGTATGGCCTGGAGTCCTTTGTGTGAGCTTTACAACATGACAGCAAACTTCTCAGAAGCCAAAGAATCATATGCCCAAAGCATTGTCTTATTAGTACTGAGTACATTGAGGTTTCTTTTTCATTTTAAAAATTAGCTAGAGCCTAGGGGCAAGCCAGGAGGGCAGGGTGTGTTGTGCATGGTGAGGGGAGGTAAAACACTTGTTAGTCATCTGATTCAGCAGGTTACACATGTGCTTCCTTTTCCTGGCACTTTGTTTCCATGCTGAGCTAAGGAAAATTTCATGCTATGGGCACAGCAGTTCCACAGATAAACGCAATCTCTTCTATTGCAGGATTGAGTGGGATTGTTGGTTTCAGTATGGCAGTGCTAGCTCCACTCCTGGGAATGACAGGGAGTCAAGACTTTAACAATGAATGTAGATTGTCTTGGTTCTGGCCAGGACATGGGTAATTTTTGCCAGAGCCAAGAGGGGGCATAGCTAACAGCATGGAGGGTTATTATGGGGACCAGGGAATAGGGAATGAACATGTAGTGCCTGTTCCCTCTATTATTGAAGGTGTTACTGCTCATTTTCTTATTTCATTACTGTTTCCAGTAACTTGTTCTGATCTGAATCCATGATCTTTACCTACTGTGCCTCCAAGTCTCCTCTTCAGCCTGCCACAGGGAAGTAGGAGTGAGCAAGAGTGGAACATTAAATTGGGGAATACCATTCCTAAACCATATCATTGATGCACAAATGCTTATAGATTATGGGCACCAAGCTTTCCATATTTCTTTCCCTTTCAGCTATAGCTGCTGTCACTCTATGTACCTTATCTCACAGTGACAACAACTAAAGAATCAAATCAAGTCACCTGTGATGGAAAGAGTGCCTTTTGTTGTAGCTGGTGGATGAGATTTGGGAAAGATCTGTAGCAAAACCTACTGTCTCCTCATCTGAGACATGTGCTTACTTTATGTGAGCAGAATGTGCAGACAGTGTGGTGTGCTCACAGTACTTTAACCTCTCAAGCTTAAGAGATTATTTTCTTGGTAGTCTCTGACCTTACCAAAGTTGTCTTCAACCCTGTGTGTGTGGAGGGAACACCCTGAATCATGTGCAGCTTCACATTAGCCACAAGCATAACTGCTTAGAGCACCTAACATTTGAAAAGCAGCCATTAATATTAACAAGAATATTGAGTAATTTCTTATCTAGGATAGTTAATTACCAAAGCTAATTAATGCCACATGGCTGTGGCTACTGCTACATTTATCGGGACAGTTAAGTGCTCCAAGGCCAGAAGACATCATGAAAGCAAATCAGAGAAACATGCAGGAAAAAGCTCTGGCAGAGGCAACACTAACTATCTTTATTTTCCAAGTAGTCACTAGTATTAAAGTCTGTTTTATCTGCCAGGACTATGCAGGTTGCTGGTTACTAGGAGCTGCAATGTAGCACTAAAACTTTGGAGTCTTCTAGGGCTTGGTGTGACATCTCTTTCTAAAGTCAGGAAGAGCTAAATACCTACTTCTGTGCATGGCAAAATTAATCCCTTAAGCATGCAAACAGGGCATCCATGTACTTCAGTGCTAAGGTCAAAATGCTGGAATATGCTTCTAGCATTGTAAAACATATCTTTCAGATCAGAAAAATAGTTCTTTCAAACCCGGAAATCCTCTTTCTGTATCGTGTTTTACAGAGCACAAGGCAGAAAACTGGGCAGCTGCCTTTTTTTTTTATTTTTGAAACTGCTAACTGGATATTTCCCACTTGCAGGTGTCTCTCTTATCAAGAAAAGCTGAAGGAGCTGGGCCTGTTCAGCATCCAAAAGAGATGATTGATGTAACTGATATCTCAATGTATATCAGTGTCTAAGGGGGAGATGCCAAGAATATGGAGACAGGCTCTTCTTGCTGGCGCTGAGCAATAGGCAAGAGGCAATGGGCAGAAACTGATGCACAGGAAGTTCCGCTTGAACTTCTTTACTCTGCAGGTGACTCAGCACTGAAACTGATTGCTGAGAGAAGTTATGGAGGTTCCCTCACAGGAGATATTCCAGTCTGGACACAACCCTGTGCCATCTGCTCTGGGTGCCAGAGTACGGAGGTTGGACCAGGTGACCACTGTTGTCCTTTCCAACCTTACCCATTCCAGGATTCTTAGATTCTGTGAAGGGAAGCAGTAGCACTGCCTTCTTTACTCTGCAGGTGACTCAGCACTGAAACTGATTGCTGAGAGAAGTTATGGAGGTTCCCTCACAGGAGATATTCCAGTCTGGACACAACCCTGTGCCATCTGCTCTGGGTGCCAGAGTACGGAGGTTGGACCAGGTGACCACTGTTGTCCTTTCCAACCTTACCCATTCCAGGATTCTTAGATTCTGTGAAGGGAAGCAGTAGCACTGCAAAGGGATGGGAGCTGCCCCTTGACACTGACTGCTCCATGTTTATAATCTCTGCTGTATGGTGAAGTCCTCCAGCTGTGTTCTTCTCACTGTCACCCTCTAAATTCAATGAAGGAGGTCAGGGGAAAGATGGACAGACACAATTCTGAAATCTTAATCCTTGACTTAAAAATAGTGGCCAAATAACAACACTTTCAGCAGTGGCTTCATTTCCAGAGCTCACAGTTCTATGGTATGATGACAGCGGGTGTATTTCATAGTACAAAGGAAAAAGAAACTATACACCAAAAACCTCTGTGGTGTAAGCAGGAATCTTTTCTCTCATCATTAGGACACTGAGATGGAGGTACTGGCAGAGTGGAGAAGTCTGTCCTCTAGAAAATACACATGGTTTTCCTATTGAAAAAAGGGATAAGTGGCTCCACTGTTCACCCAGCAGTGAGCTGACAGAGTAAGGCAATGCTGGAGGCATGGGGTTGCTGTACTGTAGACACCTGCTGAAGTCTTCAAGCCCACCAGCTGAGCAAAAGGACTCCAGTAAGAGGCTGAACAGGAGCAGTGGTCACTTGGAGAGCTAGAGGTATCTGGATATTATCTAGACCCTTGAGAAGTCTCCCCTCTGCCCCCCTGTCTTACTGAGCAACTTCAGCTCCTGGATGACGATGTCATGAGTGACTGCTTTGCACATGTCGTACACCGTCAGCGCAGCCAGGCTGGCAGCTGTGAGAGCCTCCATCTCCACACCTGTCCTGCCCCAGGTGTGACAGGAGCTGTGAATCACCACTGCATGCCTGGCCTCATCCAGGCTCAGAGACACCTCAACATGGTACAGAGGGATGTTGTGACACAGTGGGATCAACTGGCTGGTCAGCTTGGCTCCCTGAATTCCTGCAATTTGGGCGACTGCCAGCACATCCCCTTTCTTCACCTGGTTTTGCCTCACCATCTTGAACGCCTTCTCACCCAGGAGAACCACAGCACCAGCAACAGCACTTCTTCTGGAATCTGGCTTCCCTCCAACATCAACCATTGTGGCCCGTCCTTCCTCATCAGTGTGAGTTAAGCTGTCAGAGGCACGAGGTATCTTGGTGCAAGGTTCTGAATCCCTGGTAAGGAAGTCAGACCCTGAACACGCCTCTTTGGACTGACAGTCCACAGGAACTTGGCCAACAGAAGCATCAAGGCACTTTGTATCAAATGTGGAGCTTGGGTCCTTCTGGAAGACACAGTAGCGTCGGAGCTGGGTTTGTAGAATTCCTGTTGCAATGTGCCACTGTTTCTCTGGGTGAGATCTTGGCAGGAAAAGTTGTCCAGTGAGTTTATTTTTCATTGATGCTTTTCTCTTTTGTTTGGGTAAACTTGCTCTCAAAGTCAGCCAATAGTTAAATGTGTGGCCCCACTGTTTTGAATTTGGGGGATTCTGTAGGGCATCTTGGCATAGTGGGAATGACCTCAATGTAGGCTCTGGGGAAAAAAAAAAAAGTAACATGAGAAGAACATCTTATTAACTGGAAAGTCACATCCCCTTTTTTCCTCAAGCTTCTTCTCTTCTCTCTCATCAGTTCCCTGCCTTTCCTAATTAGCCATTACAAATGTCAAGATTCAGAATACTCATTTCAAGGTCCCTGACAAAAAGAAACAACTTACTTTCTAAAAGTATCAATACCTTTTGAGAAACAGCAGCCAAGAAAGCTTATAGGAACATCGGTTCTGAAGACAAGTGAATCTCAGCATCCATTTGGGACCAGCCCAGCACCAGCCTTCTTTCAAAAGCCTGGCAGGGTTAATAGGAAATTCTTACACTCAGATTCTCAACTCTGCCTTTCCAAACACCTCCCTCCCTGCACAGGTGGCTGCACTTTCTCCTTTCATCTCCTTCTGCAGGGAAGGGTTATGCCAGCATCTGAGGACAGCAGGGACTAGAAGGACTGCAACTGCGCTATCTACAAGCTCAGAGGCTGATGGGAACCTCTCATATTATTGCCAGCTCTTAACACATTAATGACAGCTGAAGTTTTAAACACTGGGAAAACCACAGTCCCCTCACTGACAGACAGATTTTAAATCCACTCAGAAGCATGTTCCAAGTTGAGCTGGCAGAGCTCCCAGCTGGCAGAGAGGTAGTAAGCCCTCCTGCCCCTTTTCACCATTTAATCCTTTGGTTTTGGCATTTGCACTAGGCTAAATGCCAAGTGTGAAAACAGAAGGAGTCTCTTTCACATAAAAGTGAATAAAATGTTTTGTAACTAAAGAAAGCAGTATAGAGGCATGTGGCTAAGCCCTGGTTTTACAGCACCACTGATAAGCATGTTTCTCTTTTTCTGAAGCTCCTCCTCACTCTGCTGTGAGAAATGTGGAATTAGGTTATGCTCAATAACCTCCTTTGGTAGCTGGTATTCAAGGACTCCCTTTTGAGCCTATCCACAGGTGCATCAAAGCAGCTTCCTACCCCTCTGCACATTGCTGAGCTACCTCTGCTGCCCAGGGACTCTCCACATGACACAGTGTGGATAAAGGTCTCATTGTGCCCCTCCATGTTTTTTTAATAACAAACCCACCAAACTCTTTCTTGTTAATCCCAGCCTCTGCTAAAACAAGACTGATGCATTTAGCACCATTTTCATCCAAAGTACCCTCCAAACACTGGTCTGAAAGTACCCATTCCTGAAACTTAAATCAACCATAGATTTCATTATTACAATCACTGTGATAACTTAAATTCAGGCAAAGGCCTTTTTTCATCTACAGCTGATGGCCTAGTCATTAAAATTAAGATTCCGGCAAATCTGAAGTCATGTGTTTACCTCAGAGAAATGGGATTAAATGGACATAAATGTACTGAGTGCAAAATTGCTCTGCTTTAGAAGAGCACAGAAAATAATTTTTCTTATTCCTCTTCTCTTGCTCTCTTTTCATGGTGGGGCCTAACCTGAATATTCCTTTCAAAATCCAGGAACTCAAAGCACTCTGTTCTTCTGGATTCCTTGATTAGCTTTAAAGCTAAACCCCTGTGAAAGTCTGAAGGTCTTTCAGGAGAAGCCAGACAAGTACTTCCTTCCACAGGGTAAATACGCATGGGTGGGAGCAGGGAGAAAAGTTTGCTCAAGTAGAGTGGGAAGTAAACAGAGAGCAAGAGACAGTAATGAGTGCAAAGCATCTTTGCTTTTTTGAACAACCTACATTCCTTGAAGTTATACCTAGTCATCTCTATTTGCTCCCAAATTGCTCATATACCTACAAAAAATAAGTAATGGTTTTCTACTGCACCATATATTGAAACCATCTGACGAATTCCATCTCCTTATATCCTATTACTGCACCCCAAGTTTAATTGTGTCAGTTTCCAACTAGCACAATCTCACAGGGATAAAAGAAGGCAGAAGACACTTAAATTAATGAGGAAGCTTCCATAACTGAAATGAACCCAGGAGAAGAAGAACTTGCTGAAAGGAATATTCTGATTAAGGGAAATAAGGTACAAACCACAACAAAGGACTGGACAAAAGCAGTGCAGAGAAGATGCCAGGTTTGGCTTACTGGGTCTAGCAAAACCAATTAGTGATTTCCACAGCATTCATTAAATTCCATTAAATTAATTCCATACACACACTCCCCCACTGGCTGCTTGCACGCCAGCATTATTTGAAGTTTGTAACTAATTCAAAACATAATTAGGAAATCTAATGATTCCCCATGTGTCACAGTGGGATACTCTCCACTCATCTCCATTCTCTCCATTGATGCGGTGACTGCCAGCAGTCAGTCTCAAAGGGAGATGGAACAGCTGAAGAAGGAGGACCTGGACAGGCTGCCTCTTTCACTGCATGTAAGACAATGTTAAAGCACTTTTCAAAAGGAAGTTGGATTGATCTGATCTGCAGACATCCAAACATTGCTAGAATGCTAACTTTGGAATGTGGAAATTCTTTCAAAGGCAACTTGAAAAATTATGTATGTCCCAGTGAGCTGTCAACAGTTTAATATAGTATTTTTCATCTTAAAAAAAATAAGATTTTCCTCATGCAGCAACTCAATACACACTTTAAACAAAGGGTCCTCACCCCTTCTCTGGAACATAATGCAGCAGTGACCAAATATAAGCAAGCAAAAGCGCAGCCTTGCACCAGTCACCATGGAAAATGATGGCCCTTTAAAGTGGGCCAGCAAGCGAAAATATTCCCAGTGAATATCTACATTAAAGACCTCTGTGGATCCTATTTCCCAATAAAGGCAATAAAAGTACAAGCCATTGTGGCTTGATTTAAAAACAGAGTACCTGTTTTTGCATCACCTGTTGCAAAGAACTGCAAACTAATGCATGTTTCCCTCCTCAAGTGTACCTGTTTTAAAACTTGTGTTTTCATTTGCCCAGCAGCTAGCCTGCTCCCAAACATCAATGGGAGGATGAGAGTTTGGATTTGAAACATAACATTCATGTCTTTCACCCTTTTTTTTTTTTCCACACCTTGTTGATAAGGAACAATGAAGCATCTTGCAATTAATCTCACAAAGCTAACTCCTGTAACTATTCCTAAGGTCTTTGGAAAGACAGCTGTCTTGCAGAATAGGTAAACATAGGCATGGACGAAGTAAAATCATACTCAAGGAGATGTTGAAAATCAGTAAGAGAACCACAGCAGTGCCACATCACTCATGAACAGAGGTTCAGGCAGAAAGGAGCAAGCAGGTTCAATAGACACTGGAAGGAAAGGCTCTTGGTTCATAGGTCTTTCATGGTCATATTCTGACACTTTGCAATAGCAAGAGGCAATTTCAAAAGAATGAAGTCCTACATCTCAGAGTCTGAAGTAGCAGTGAGGTAGGAACATTTGCATTTCTGTCAGCTTGATGGCTCTATATCTGTTATAAAAAAATTTGAATTTCTTAATCCATGGATAAAACTCCATTCTACATCCTTTGTATTTCTATGGCAATATGGTCAAAACTCACCTTAAACCATCTTATAAGTAACTATACTGTTCTACTTAAGTACAAAGGAAGCTGATAGGAAATAAGGTAGGAAAGTTGATTATCCCTTTGGAAAATCTAATGAACTGTCATAATTAGAGAAAACAAAACCAGGGCTGTCAATTGGAAAACCGGGTAAGGCTTGGTAGGGACACTAAAGCTTTCCTCCTCTTCCACTTCAGCATTACCTATAACTGGCTAATTAATAAGCCCATTTCTTTGCCTAAACCTAAGGCAGAACTACAAGCTAGACTTAGAAGCCAGATCTACTTGGCTCTCCAAAGAAGACAGAAACCAAACAAAATCATTGTATGTTTTTTACGTACTGATTTGTCACCCACCAATCAGGACCATTGGCCGGTTTTTCATCCGGGAAATGTTAAACATGCCTAGAAATAAAATAAGGAAGACATAAAAATCCTAGCTTTTTAGGCTTTAAGTCATGCATCTGGTTTACACATTTAGTTTTCTGCTCTTCACAGTGTGACCTGCATATTAGGAAAAACAAAGCTCAGTAAAGACCAAGGGAACTGTAGGAGGAGGAATCCAGGGTGGTATTATTTAAAACTATAGCTGTCTGAGTTTCCAGGCATGCTATGGGTCTATCACACTGCAGAACCCTTTCCCAGAAAGCTTGCCATAATGTGAACTACAGTCTACCCACTACAGAATTCAATCTATTTGAGACTATCTTGTCTCTGACAATGGTATTTGACTGTTCTAGTTCTATAGATAAGCTGTTAATAAGTGTTCCAGTTCACGGAAGTTCAATCACAGAAAGCCCCAGGGACGATAATGAGATTCATACAAACTGAGAGAAGACAGACAATGTCAGGTAAATGCTGCTGATGGCAAAATGACTTTAGTAGATTTTTCCCCATCCACCCCCTGCTTTCCCAAACTGGAATTCATAAATAAAGGGTCTACAAATAAAGGAACCAATCCTTTCACTCCTTCCCTTAGGTTTATAAGGCACTATTTTATCTGGGTCAGACCAATGTTTTTTGCAAGTTAATCTACACTTAGATTTAAAAGCTACCTTTAAATTTATTTCACACATTAGGAAAAAAGGGAAGGACCTACTGTTATTAATCTGTCAGAATCTGCAAGAAAACAAAAGGGCCAAAGCGTATTTTTAGTGTTTAGGGGACTGATCCATGACAATAAAGCCAGTTCATGTACAAGAGGTCAGCATTTCCAGCTGGAGCCAGATTACAAAAATTCAGTTAGGTTCAGATGTGAATGTTTATATCAATATAAATTCAGAAAAGACAAATACAGCCTGAGGATGGTCCTTGAATCATCATGGACCTTGTGTCATGACCTTATGCAGAGCACTAGATGAGTATCCACAAAGTCCTCCATGGCAAAAAAGAGATTTGTAACTCCTAGAAACATGTTAATGCAGTACTTGGATCAACAGCTCAATTTAGTCCTTCTTTTACAGCAAATTTAAATTAAAAAAAAAAAAAGGATCCAGTACAACTACTTAGCTTTACACTTTGCTGTTGTTGTCATGAGCACTGGTATTTGCATCTGTTTGAGAACAAAAGTCAGTCCAAAAGTCTTTCAGGCAGTTTGGATTCTAACTCTCATGGAAGGTTACAAGTACCAGCACATTGTTTTCCCTATCACTGCTCTTATTTCTCAAGTACAACAAACATACCAGCATGCTGTTTCTTTTTTCTGCCCACTGCTGCTCCAATGATTTGAATCAACTCCTCCTCTGAGGCACCCGACCGTAGGTGATCCCTCAAGGACACTTCTGAATTCCCAAAAAGGCACACCTGCAGCCAACCCAGGGAAGCAGAGGAGGAGAAATGAAAAAGAATAAAATAAATTACTTTTACAAGTATTTTGTACTAACCTCAGAGTGAAGAGCTTTGAAGAGACCTACCCTATTGAAGGGAACATTTATGGAGATTGTTTTCTTTATCTCTCCTCATGTACACACAGACAGCCTGGGATGTTTATGCAGCCTAAGCTTGTTGGGCCCTCAGGCCTCAGTCATCTGACTTCAGGCAGCAGCACAGCTGCTGTCAATATCAGGTGACAATGCCTAAGTGCCAATTTTTAATTGAAAACTTTAATTTTCCCCCAGAAACTGCCAGTTTCAACGTGGCAGGAAATGGTTACCCCTCCTTGTTCAACAGTCACTGAGCAAATGTAGAGGCTGGTCTTGAAGGAGACGAGTTACAAGTTGCTTGGGAAACAAGACAGGATCCTTGTGAGATGCAAAAGCCAAGACTTCACAGCTGCTTGGACCCTTTTTTAATGGGAAATCATCTGCTTGTCACATGTTTAAGATGATTTTGCATCAAAGATTAGAATAAATGTTTATATTTACTGGCCTTGCAACCATGATTTACGACTGAAGTTAACTATGGTAGCAAAACAGAAAAACCAAAGAAAAGGCGATGTAACATCTCTCTAACAGCCTGACAAGATGGAACAAGAGTACATACAGGATAAATAAACAGGAGCTAGCTGGTAATAATTGTGCATCTTTACATTCCAGCTACTTTTAAGGCACGAGTTTCAACACTATTTTCACTGCATGAAATCAGAGAGAATTCTGTTTCACTACCAACCTTTAGGTTCCCATCTGCTGTTATCCTCAGCCGATTGCAGGATCCACAGAAGTGCTCTGACATGGAGGTGATAAAGCTGATTTGTCCCTGGAAATGTGGCACCTTGTAACTCTAAAGAAATGCAGAGGAAAAAAAAAAAAAAAAAAAAAGGCGTCATATACAGACTCCTAGTTTTTATAGCTCCACTTGCCTAAAGACCAGAAAATCTATTTTAACATAGATTTTCTTCAGCCTTCATATCACATAAAAGAAAAAATAAAAGCAAAATCAGTTTTTTCAGGTGTTCCAGTCTATTCTGCCCTGTTTCTAGAAATTCTCAAACTTGTTAAATACTTGCTCTTGTAATTATCAACTAACAGATGCCTGTAGGGATCGTGAGCTAAAAATTCACCACTTGGCACTGTACACTCTAAAGCAACAGTTTTTTCACTGAACAACTCTTCCATCAGGATTGTTAATGTACAGACATGGACTGACAAAAGTTTAAAAAGCTGTAAATACAGGATACATCCCTGGCATTCTTTATATCTGACTGAAAATACATCTAGAAAACACATTGTATTTATAAAGGTACAAACTATGACCAGGACTTCATAAGCATTGTCTCATGCAGGCAGCTTGACCAAAACCCAAGAGCTACTACACTGAGTATTTATTACTTTGGCTGTCAAATACTAACGCTGAACTTGGGAGAATTTGGGGATTTGGGGAAGGGAAGGGAAGGAATGGGGGCACATTTCACACGTTCTCTGTCTAACCGCACCTTGGCTGTGCTGGAAGTCTCACAGGGTAATTTCTCCAATTCTGGCCATTGCTGTTTAATTGTATCGAGCATTTCTTTGTAGCTCACCATCTTCTTGAAGTTCCATTTATTGCCTAGAATTAACAAAACCAGCCTAACCTTAGACTGTGGATTTTATTTTCTTAACCAGCATAGAACAACCTTCCCAGTCTCTGTGTCACTTTAGCTGTACGTGTCCCAGCCCCAACTAGTCCTTATACAGCTTATGCAGGGAAGAAGACAAGCCGCAAAAACACTTCAGGCATTCCTAATTCCCTAAAAGAGTTTACCAAAACCTCCCAAGACAAGTCTGTGGGGTGAATATCCACCAACCAGCTCATTTCTGTCCAAGAATAATCTCCAAACAGCAGTACTTACCATCAAAGGGCATGTATTCTATGAACCGCACGTCAAGGGGCAGATCCTTGGTGAAATCCACAAAGTCCAGCACTTCATCATCATTGAAGCCTCGCATCACCACACAGTTCACCTGCAGGTAAAGCAGACACCTGAAACTAGTGATCAGGGTATGACCTGCACCCCCAGCTGCACAAGGAGAGGATATGAATTCTCCTTGTTACTTCTTGATGTGATCTTCAAGTTTTTCTCCAGTTTTACTAAAAATTATTCATGGAATGAGGTGGGAGGTGAGATGGAATGTAATAAATTCCTTATCAGGTCATCTGTATGTATGGTAAAACACAACAACAGTTTCAGAGTAAATAAACACTGGGTTTACCTTAACAGGATGGTAGCCAAGTTCAGTGGCTTTATGGATTGCTTCCATTACCTTGTGAAAGCCTAAGATACAAAAAGAGTGAAAAATAATTTTTATTGTTTCAAAGCAGAATGCAAAAGGTGGCTATTTAGTACAAGATGAAGAGATGACAAAAACCAATCTGATTCAGTAGACACGGCTGCAAGTAAGAAGAGTGGCAAATAAATAAAGAGACTTTAATTATACCCCCCACAAAACCCTCAAGGGCTACCAAGTTACTGTGCTCAAGTCATTGAGATCAATATTTAACTCAAATTAATACTTGAGTAATCAACAAGATTTTTAACAAGGTTTTTAATATCTTTGGATATGCATGTATTATTAGCATATGATTCTGCACTTCCCTGTAAGTCAGCTTTCCTTGTGTTACATTCTTCTTAAAGTGGAAAGAATTTATGAACTGCCTCCAGATGCAATGAAGAAAGAGTAATAAATTAATATTTATTTTATAGTAATGGCTTGTGCCTTTTCTACAATGACAGAATTTCTCTGTTCTGAATCAGACAGCAATGTTGCTAAGTGAATTTTAAAAGGATTTTTCTAAAGTACATTTGGGTGGAATGGGTTTAGGAACAACAAAAGACCCTTAATTCTCTGTTCAACCCTGGCTACATATGTAATTGGCTTCCCAAAGCTACTGACTATCCATTAGTCAGAAGATCAGAGACAGCCTTTTTTCAGGATCATCATTTTTATGACTAAACATGGGAAATTAGTGAACAAAATGTGGCAGGGATTAGAGCATTTAGGAAAGCAATTCAATTGGTCTTTGACCCTTGAAAACAAATTAAAGATGTCAAAAACTACAGTGAATTCAAGGAATGAAGTGCTCAGTTTCATTCTACCATTTAGTGTGGCCTACACCTGCCAGCTGCTCTCAAACAAAGATAAAGTTAATTTACGACAAGTGTCTTTGCCTCTACACCTACCTCAAAGCTGGAAGAAAAATAAAACAACAATGCAGTTTAAGAATTCCAAGGTCATTTAGGAAAGCCTCTTAATGATTTCATTCAAACCCCCTCTTCTGCCAACCTTGTTTCATGCTAAGATCTTTCATTAAGATATCAGTTTCATACTTTGTGTATTATTCCCTTCCTGCCACCCTCAGCAGCTGGCAGAGAACAGAAGTGAGCAAGAATGAGACAGCAATGGGCACACATTTCTAGTGAGTGGGGGTGCTCAGCTGCTAGCTCCATATTTGTGAATTCCTCTTCTACGATGGCAGGTTCTAGACAAAGCTCCATTCCTGTTCTGCACGTGAAACTTGGGTATGAGAGACCAAACACTGTAAGAGACTGAGCTGCTTCTTCCAAAGCTGAAGTCTTGAACAGCAAATACTTTACACATGCTAATAAAAGGACAGTATGTTTCAAAAGTTTTGATGACAATCCCCATGCAGCTCCTAGTCTCATGTTTTTCTGCACAGGTCCATCACCCTCCTTTCCTTATCTATGATCTACTGGAAACTCAGATTCTCTAGTGAACAGATTATACCTGCATTACTCTGTAGGTGCTTTAGCAGAAAAGAGCAATAACTCAATAGTATTCTGTGCATACTATATGGGATGTAATCAATGAAAAAAAAAGAAAGCTAGAGACAAAAATTTCACTTCACTACTCTCTGACTAGTAAAGGCATCATAAAATATGGACACAGGAAAGCAGAAGATAAAATTATTTAGTAAGCCACTTCTAACGCTAATCCTGGCTGCAAAAAATGGTGAAAAGCAAAGTTATTTCACACAGTGAAATAACTCTTGCAAGCAACTGTTTGAAGTTATGGCTTGTCACCCTTCTCAGTCATCACTTACTTGTGCATGTGCCCAGGAAGTTTCCACCACCTGTGGTAGATCTCATTCCAATTAAGCAAGATTGCAGGCAGATTGTGGCGACAGAGATAATACACTGCTGTAAGCAAAACCCAGAGCCATGGATGGTATGAAAATCTCTGCTACTGCTCAGAAAATCTCATCTGTGACCACAGGATTACAGAAACGAGAAACTCAACGTAACTAAAAAAGCCAGGAAGCATCAACTTCTCCTCTTTCACCCAATGAAACATTTCAATACTTCATAATATTTGATTTCTTCTGAAGTCAGAATTTTAGCCAGCTTTATAGTACAGAGAACCTTAGAGCCATCCAGAAAAATCCTTAATGGAACAAAACCTCCTGGTATTTAATCCTTACAGGAAAAAAGACTTCAGGCCTACATCTAATGATACAATTACAGTACATCATTATGTCACTTTCCTTGCATGAAACACATACACAAAAAAAAAGGGACAGGCCATGAAACAGGTTAGACTGACTACTAGCATGAAAGCATTTTTCATTTGTTCATCCATTAGAAAGTGGTAGATAAGAAAAAGTAGAAGTATTACGGTACTCTAAGGTGCTTTTCATCAGTGAAATCTCTGATGATCTCACAGTCATTTTTGTCTATCCCAACCATCTGCAAGCAGAAGCAGATGCCGGGCACCTGCACCAAAAAAACACATTTTCTGCATCTTCTTAAAACTCTACATCGACTTTCCAGCTAAACAGAGAAATTATTCCAAGTTTCTCAAGTTCCTGGTAAGCTCCATAATCAGATGTCACCTTTACTTTCCAGAGAAGTTATCAGCCTGTAGGAGTCCAAGACCAGGAATCCCTCTCACTTTAAAAGAGCTATACCTTGTTGCCTCTGGAACTGCCACAGGTGACAGGGTAGCTCAGTAGGGCAGGCACTCTATTCTCTGCTCATTCCATACTTGGAAACCTCCTATTTAATAAAAACCCCCACAAAAAAAAAAAAAAAAGGGCATTTTACATAATTTCAGCCTTTAACCTAAACAAAAGAAAAAAAAGAAGAAAAACCCAAAGCAATAGAACTCAATGTTACTATTTTTTACCTGATCTCTGCTTAGGAAAAGAATATCTATGATTTGGAGACTTTTTCACCTCTTAAAAAATATTCAGTAATAAAAATTTACCTCTTTGTTGTCTATGCCATTCAGTTGAGCAATGTCTCTGTTTGCTGGCAAACAATCTTTTTTTTTTAAAGGTGGAAGAGAACATTTCCATAAATAAAAATTACCCTCATCCCCTAATAACTTTTAGTTTACTTTATAAGCAGCACATTCCTAACAGCTTCTAATCAGATACAAAGATCTCTGGCCTTATAATTCAGGAAGCTGGAGGCTCAGGTTTGCCCCTTCAGCTCCTAATGAATGTCACAAACCAGGTAATACCCAAACACAGAGAGCAGAAGCAAAGAGCACAGTCAACACCTGCCTGTGATTAGATACTCCCAGATACCACTCTGTGAGCCAACTGTGCCATGACACAACCAGATCAATGCAACAGCCCACACTGGAAGGATAATGCTCTAGTCAGCTTTATGAGAGGAACTGATTTCTGCCCCATGACACAGAAACCTGAAGTAGTGCTCCCATAGAGACTGCTAACAAGGACACCTTTCTACACCTGCCAGCAGAACTTCGGTTTGCTAGCAGTGATTCAAACACTAACACTACTTCTCACAGCATTCCTGATTTCCACAAGCCTTTCTCTACATCTCTGTGAGGCTGTTGCACCATCTGCTGGCTACTTAGAGGTTTTGTCAGAATTAGAAGTTTGCAGACTGCTGAAGTTACACTGCTGGACAAGAAGAGAATGATGCACCAAATCAGTTTTAGTTTGGAAGGAAACCCAACCATGAAGCTCAGCTCCATGATCAGCTTTAGGATTAATGTAAACCAGAATCTGTAACACTAGGCATATCCAAGCATTTTTAAAATTTTACTTGCAATTACTTGCTCAGTAGGAGAGAAGTTACATAGCCAACAGCTCTCCTCAGATTACCTCAGACATGGTTTATGTTTATTCCTATTAAAAAGTAGTGGATACAGATCATCACTAATCACAAGTGAGACCACTGCTAGCACACACCAAATATAACTTCCAGAAATTGCCACTATTCATGACAAGTTCAGTTCTTGTGGCATCTTTGTCCCCAGATGGTCTAGCAGAAACATCTGGGTTTTTTGAACAGTATTAAAGAAGAGCAGCACGCAAGACCAACACAAGATTTGGAGAGTCCTCTTGAGAGCTATGACTAACCAATTATAGGTTACATAACTAACCACATGACTGTAGACATGAAGATGCTCAACTGTGATCAGTTGAGCATCTTCTACTTCACCAGCTCCAATAAAATGGGCTCTACCTGCTAAGCATTACAGAAATAAGGAAAAAAAGTCACTACTGAATAATCTAGTATAGACTACTCTTCTAACCTCAGAAGGATAGCAATTCACTTCCCTCCCAAAGTAACTGACAGTGAAAGATACAGTAAGCAACTCATGACATTCCTGCAAGTATTAACACAGTTGCATTAGAAGACAAGTTTGTACCTTTCCTTCGGACAATGAACTCAAATTTAGCTGGCACCAAAGTATCCAGGCTAATGTTAATGGCATTCAGTCCTGCCTCCTTCAGCCGCGGCAGCAGTCTGGTTAAGTTGATCCCATTGGTTGTGACAGCAATGGTTTTCAGTCCTTCTAGCTTGTCCAGTTGACCTAGGAAATAAAAAGTAAAAAGAACACTTTAAAGAAGTAGTTAAACTATAAGATACACAGAAAACAAAAAAGATTTGTGAAACAAAGAAAAAAGTATCACTGAAGGTGTAAAGAATATGTGGACACTTCAGTGCTTCGGCCTTCTTCCAGCTGTATTGGTTTAAGAGACCAATTTTAGCACAAATAGATTTTAAAGGTATGAGAGAGCAGTTTATTGCAAGCAAAACTGGCTGTAAAGTTTTGTTTTATTAAAATGCATGCTAATTTTGTTCTTCATTTCTTAAATACCTATTTCATTGTTGAAAGGCAGACCATGATTTGGTGTACTTCGTTTTCCTCATCCACCTCTGAAAAATTTTTTGTTTTGCAATAATAATAAGCAGTAAAAGTCATCCCTTTCACAACTGACACCTGACCTGTTTATTTAGCAACCTTCATCCTACAATGCTTTACCACAAACCAGTTCTAACCCAGAGGTAGCTGCGAGCAGTAGAACTTTAAACTTATGAAAGAAATACCACATGCAGTCCTAACTAAACAGAAAAAGGTCAACATACTAGACTATTACAGAGCATCCAAGGCAACAACATCCAAAGGGACAAAACATTTGCACTTGACAACTGAAATATTTCCATTACCAGTGGTAGCCCAGCCGACTGGAGAGTGCTTACGCAAGACACCAAAAAATGGCTAACAAAAGAAAACAGCATAAGAAACAGTTAATATCATGAGATTAAGATTCAGGAAAGAACTGCCTCCTCATAAGCCAAATGCAGAAATCCTCGGCATACCAGATCTCCAGAGATCAAGCTTTAAAACCTCCAGTTATCAGTACAATAACAAATAAGAAAAAACCCTCATAAACAACTTGCTAAGCCACAGCAAAGTAATTTACTTTGCTTTTTCCTCCCTCCCTCATAGTCTCCACCCTAATTATTTAAGAAATATTTGAAGAACCATTACTGTTGAGGCAGCTGTAATTACAGCACAAATATTTCATAGTCCCTTCTTCCCTCACTATTTTACCTCTATTTGTTCATGTTGATAAGGGCTTTATTTCTCCTTTATCTTGTTTCCTAGTTCTTTTCAAAACATTCCCCCTAAGCTGAGTCCAGAACTCTGGAATATGTCAAGCTAGGTCACAGCAAAGATGCTGAAGTTTACAGCAGCAGCATTTTTTGGAACATTATTAAGAGCTCCACAAAGACATGAGGTTGTAGGGAAAAAGCAATCTTTACTAAGAGAGATTTTTTTCCCTGGCCTTCAGCTCTCAAAGTCCTCCCAAACGACCAAGAATAACCTCTTCCTAGAGGATAAGAGTCACTGGCTCAATTTTGCCAAAGATTATTCAACACCAGCTATCACTAGAAGCCTAATCTTTGTGAGAGTAAAAGATACACTCTGCAGCCAGAGGGATAGTTTGGGAACATCACAACTTTTATTTATAGACGCAGAACACACAAAATGCTCAACCTCAGAACAACTGGGGAAAAAAGTCTAGGTGCCATACTGGTTTCATCGCTAGAAACATAAAATGCATGAAGGTATTGAAACTAATGAAATTCTGCATCCTAAAATAAAAGAACATTTAAAAAGTAGCACCAGTTAATTAGGTCAGCACAGGCAGCAGGTAATGTCCACACATCTTTTTCCCCATCAGACAGGGCAAGATACAGGATGAGGCACTGGAAATACACTAATATATGGAATCACCTGTAGTAACAAACTGGACAGTAGACAACTGTGAGAAGTTAGAGATGGAGGCTTAACGCTAACACCAACAAGTTAAAAAGCTCAGAACACTATACCAAATGTAACCTTCACAGTGTCTCAGCTTCTTGGCTTGTTGATCTCTAAAATTAAAAGGGACTGAAGAGACTTCATAGCTTTGTAACTCTCCTCGTACCTGTACTAAACCTGTTTGCTGACCTTTGGTCACTGCTGTAGCACCAATCAGCACAAGCAAAGGCAACTGACAAAAACTAACAAATAGAAAAGGAAACAGAAGAGATGCTGTAAGTCCATGGCATGGAGCTAGAACTTGTATGTCAAGCTTGAGCCATGAAGTAAACCATTTTACATTTACATCTTCCTTTACGATCAGGAGCATTTTCTTAAATAGATAATTTTCTTAAATGTTCTCCTCCAATAATTTCCTTAACTGCACTTCTCCCGATTGACTCCAGAAAAGGTGTGTTTATTTCCTTACACATGAACAAACCACTTCACTCTTGAAATGGATATAAAAAGTTGCTATAAAAAGTCATTCAGTATTTTATCCTCCACCCCATGGAAAATAATTTTGTCAGTGCAGATGTGTACTCCTCAGACTAATAACTATCACAGACTTTATATCTGGTGCTTATTTAAACTTTGAGTATCTCAAAGGAGACAGATTCTACATTCCACTATCAGCTGCTTCAAAAAAGTCTCAAACATATGTTTTCAGCAGTCCCTAGGACATAACTTTCAGCAAGTGTTAGGTGCTGACTCATATTTTATGTATATGCATCTGTTAAAAGATTTTAAATAATCTAAAGATCTGTAGCAGGTCTCTGAATAGCATGGTCTCCTACAGTAGTTTCAAATTGCACCTGTTCATTAAAACAACTAAAAAACTTGAATGTGTGTATTAAAAAAAAATGGTAAAAAAAATCCAGCATTACCATTTTTGAGCTTTACTGGTATTTCACAGATCATTTAGATGAAAGGCTTGCTGAAAGTAAACGTAACTTAAACCTCAACCCAATTTAGCACCTGAGATATTGTAGCCAGCTTCTCCAAAACCATCTAGAAAACTAGACTAACTCTATCCCAGACCAAATCAGTACATTGTGCTAAGATGGCTTCAATAAAGATGCTTTACTCAAATTTTGCAGAATACATTTTTGGGCTTTATTTTCCCTGAATGACTTTTCCCATAGTTATTACACTGATCTATCTGACCCCAGGCTGGGGCACCATAGCATAACACCAAAGTCTGAGAAAATAGGAAGTGTTTGTAGACCCAATTCAACAATTTTCAACAGCTGTTAAAAAACCCAGCCAGACTAATACGAATCCACAACAGAATGAACTAATACAACAGCACAAACATCTTACCTTCACCCCAAGACCACTATGTTTATCCACTAAAATGATCACTATTGAATCTGTCAAAGTTCAGCTACGAACAGGAACACGGGCAGAATAATGAAAGCCCAGTGATTCATAAAGATCCATTTCTCTCTTTCAGGCACAAAAATAAACCTCTGAGAATTCTAACATTAGAGTAAAGCAAAGAAAAAGATGTCTATCCTTCCATTACCAATAATTCTGGATTGCAGCAATACAATAATGATTTTGCAGTGACCTGAGTACTCCACTTAGACAATCAACATGAGAAGAGCTGTGTTAAGTCATCAGCTACCACTGAAAAATAAAAAGGATGTCTAAAACAGACTTGGAAAGAAAGTTCTGCACTGAACTGATGACATGGTTGGTTTCAACTCATTTTCATGCCAATATTTATTATGGGCTGAACTGCAAAGCTTTATTGTATTTAAAATTGCAATCTAATTTATAAGTGCAGTTCCCTTTTACAGGAGCAAATAATTATGCCTATTATCATTGGAAAAATCTATTATCTTCAAAGGAACATGTCTCTTGAAAGGTATATAGCTTCCTCAGTACTAAAAACCCATCATGCACGGGCAAAATCTTCTAGACAATGGTATTTCAGAGTCCCAAAAAGTTAGTGCAGTTTCAGAACTCCTCACAATCGAAGTTCAAGAAGACACACCCCAGCTCACTCCAGTCACACCTTTCCCAGCTATGGACAGGTCAGTTGTACAACAAGAGCTCTTCTACTTCCTTTGAAAGGCTGTCTTCTTCGGAAAGGTCTTTCATCCAAACCCTGAACAAAACAGAGCAGAGGCAGAGACCAACTGTTTTCTGCACATAAGCTCACTGCATTGGCAGGCAATTTCTCTTCTTTCAAGACTTTTGTCCACATAAACCTTTTCTTATCTTAAGTACTTAGAAGAGTGTATGTCCAGAAACAGACAAGTTCAGCTGCCTACAATACACCAAAGTGTACCCACCTACACAGTCTTAATCTAATACATTGCCATTACACAAATCTACTGCAATTTTCTTAACATATGAGACTTCAGACAGAGGAAAAAAGCACCTGACCCAAGAAAAAAGATCTAGTCAGTGTCATTTAACACAATACCAATCAAAGCAGACTTCTAAAATTTACTCAGTAATTTACCTTCCACTGAATTAAGTATTCATCAATAAGCAAGGGACATCTGTTAACAAGGTAGCAAAAGAAAATCACAAAAAACCCACACTCCTAAAAAATCAAAGAGAAAGCTTGTTTTGTTTGTAAGCATATATCACTTGCTCCTCCCCATTGAGGACTTGATCATGTAATTTCTTGATTTTTCACCCTCAGGCTGCATTATTGCAGGCTACTGTAGTAGTAGATGTTGAATATAAAAATAACGCTAAGTTCAGCTGGTATAATACAAAGACACGTAAGTTCCATCCAAGCAACAGAGCAGAACTGGAAATTTTCTGAAATGTACCTTGCATTTCACAATGTTGGGAAAAAACACCACAGTTAAATGTGTAACTATTCTTCTAGTTGCCAGACTCTGTCAGTAGAAGCTGTAAGAGCAATTCTTGGATTGACATGTACCAAGTCACTCTGAAACACTCTGTACTGATCTGGAACTCACCCACAATATCCACCACATCGGGACGGATAAGTGGCTCTCCACCTGTCAGTCGGATCTTCTCCACACCTTCTTTCACAAACAGTCTGGCTAAGGTGATTATCTCCTGGGCAGTGAGTAGCTCTGATTTTGGAGTCAGCTGAACCCCTTCCTCAGGCATACAGTACTGACCTGAAACAAAGATTACAGAGCTACATGATGCAAAAAATAACCCACAACAATTAATCTAATATTGATGGGCAATTTGCAAGCAAGGGCAGCTGTCTTTAATGGATGTCAAATGATACCATCTGTGCAAAAATACTACCATCTCCTTACAATTTCCAGTTTTACTTCAGAGGAAAACCTAAGACTAATTGGATGAGCCTCAAAATTACAATGGATACACTTTGAAGAAAAAGATGACTTATTTCTATCTAACCTGAATTCAAGCAGAGATACCAAGTTCAACCAGCAAGCACTGGGACACCATCACAGACTCTGCAGATGTAATTGTGGGAACGCCTAGGTGTGAGCTCTCCTGCTTATGGAGACTTTGGCACACAGGCATCATTATCTAAACCACACCAAGTCTGATAAAAGATCTCTCACTTCCACCTGTCTCTGGTAGATCCCTAGGCAAGCTCCAGGTTTCCCATCCCACAGTAGCTCAGCCACAATTAGTTTCTATCTGTCCTTTATCATTACTTTGTGAACACAAGAAACAGCACAGGGCCAACACGGCAGCAATGCCCTAACCCAAACCTTGGCCTTTGTACAATATGTGCAGAGGAGTTTTGTGCAAGGAAACAGCAGACACTTACACCTGAGGTTGCATTTCTCAGTCAATGAAATTCGCAAGTAATTGTGCTGCCGCCCAAAGCTGTCTGTCAAAAAAGCAGAGAATGGAGCAGCATGTTCTAGTACAAAGTGTCCTCTTCCTGGGCTTTGTAATTCCTGTAATGAAAACAAGCAAGTGTTCAATATTTGAATAGTTACCCTGTCAACTTGCTGTATAAATAAAACTTTGAACTCAATTGATAATTATTTTTCCATTCTTCCCCACAGAGACAGTTGCCCAAGGAAAACCATTGTCAAAACTGGCCACTTATTAAGTTTCACACCCTACCTTAATCTATTTCTGCAATTTTCCCTGTCTTTGCCACAGGTGCCTCACAGGCTTTTTGTGCAGAACAGAAGGTGTTTTTGTTCAACTGCCTGTTTCTTCCCAGAATAAATGATCCAGGATCACCTATGCTCACTAAAGCATAGTAAATGGGTAAATGAAATTATAGACAAGGGGACCTTCCTGTATCTCAGCACAAAAGAACCTGAAGCTGATGAAACACTGCATCTCTGCTTGTGTTCCTACCATATTCCATGCACAATATTAACATATTGTTAATAGCAAAACTGAATTATTGCTATATAAAATTATGTTTCATGCCTGCCTTCATTTCCAACAAAGTTTCCTGCTTAAACCCATATAACAGAATACTTGCAAAGGGCCTGTCTCAGTTAAAAGATGATAAATAATGCAGGACATGGTTCAACTGGAAGAGAAATGTGTGATTCTGAACACCTGTTCAAACTGAATTAAAAAGATCAGAATTGTAAACATTTCTTTATTAACTGTCATGAAGTGAATATTACAAGTGATTTCTACTTAAAATTTTAGGGGTTTTTTTTAAGCACAATGTAATATATTCTAGAGCAACACATTTTTTAGGAAGTATGTGTAATTGCCCTCTGGAATGTGGCCATAATTATGAAGGATGAGGACCTGCTGGAGCAAGACCAGATGAGGCCACAAACCTGCTCAGATGGCTGGAGCACAGCTCCTAAGAAAACAGGCTGAGAGAACTGGATTTGTTCAGCCCAGGGCAGAGATGGCTTTGGAGAGACACTGTAACACTTTACAGTACCTAAAGTAGACTACAGGAGAGCTGGAGAGGGACTTCTTACAAGGGCCTGTAGTGGCAGGACAAAGGGGAATGGTTTTAAACTGAGAAAGAGTAGATTTAGACATCAGGCAGATATTCTTCACTGTGAGAGTGGTGAGGCACTGGAACAGGCTTCCCAGAGAAGTGGTGGATGCCCTACCTCTGGAAGTGTTGGATGGGCTTTGAGCAAGCTGGTTGAGTGCAAGGTTTCCCTGCCCATAGCAGGGGGTTGGAACCAGATGATTGTTAAGGCCCCTTCCAACCCAAACCATTCTAGGCTTCTATGACATTAGGTATCAAAATAAATATCCCAAATAGTAGCTGAAAACAAATACAGGTCAAGTTTATACGAAGTAACTTAAAAATATCAGTACCATCAATGCCAGAACAGTTAATTACAGCAAAGTCTAAATGCAGGGAGTCTCATTGCATTTAGCCCCTGACTTTCAAATTACAATGTTATAGATGTCTTTTCCCATACCTATAAAGGACAGCTGAAACCAATCTGCTACTTTTGGAAAACACTTCAGTACCTCAAGTGAAACTTAAAGTAGCTGAATAAATTCTTATCACAGCACTGCAGAAAAGCAAGAGACTACCATCATACTTTTATCAGCTGGTGGATACTTGGTTCAGGCCCTATGTACAAACATCCAAAAACAACATAATTCATACTCTGCTAAGTATTTTCATCTACTACATCAGAGTTAAATGAACATTTTATAGGAGGTCAATTTGTTAACTCATGAATGAGGCCAGCTGCCTAGCATCACAAACCAGAGAAAACAAAGTCATTAAGGGAACCACCTTCACTGGGTCCTCATTAGTTAACCACACACATTTAACAGTCAGCCATGGATAAAATAAATAAATAAAGGATTCCTGGATATACAGTGGATTTTGTATCTAGTGAAAGACATATACAAAACCATTTCTGTATACATGATGTTCACAAAGTTCATGTGTATGTACATGTGAATCAGCTGAAAAATTGTGCCTTAAGCTGAAATTTCGCTGACTAGTCTCGACAGACTGCAGCAGGCAAATGATTAAATAAAGTTTTGACATAAATTTAAGATGTAGAATTAGGAACCAGACAAAATGACACATCAGTGGGTATATAAACTGCTTATCTAAGCAAAACTTATTATTCACATGCAGTAAAAAACAGACCTGTGAAATCTTGACATGCTAAAATCAGAATACATGGGATGATGCCAAGGGACAGGGCAGGAACACACACAGCCACAGCCATCAGCTCCCTGGCTCTGGTCATCACTAGCAACCAAAGGAGCTAATCCTGCACAGGATTTCCCCACAGCCCTTGCAAAGAAATCTAAAAATAGTCAGCTAAAATGTGGAACCACCCAGATATGCTTCCTCAAAACATTTTATTCTGAAAACATTTGTAAAAAACATTTGTGGGTGGGTGGAAGCCACAGAGGACCCTCAGTAATCAGATCATCCAGACAGCAAAACTTATCTGGGGAGAGACCCAACTTCAGCCACCAGCAGCCACAGCAATTTTGCTTACAGCTATGCTAACACCAGGCTCCTGCTAAACGTCCAAGCAGGAGCAGTCGTTCTTGGCAGCACTATCTTTTCCCTAAACTTTAAACAATCCACTACACATGATCCAAACAGTTTTGTGGTAAGATAAGAAGACCTTACTCTAAGAACATCCATTGCAGTGAGGAGCTAGAGGAGACAAAGGAGATACAAAGTGATTGTTTCAAAGCCCAGAAAACGCCTGTTTACTCCTGATAAAAACTGCAGTAGTAGTTTCCACAGAATTGCTTTTCTGCGGAAGAAAGCAATCCCTTTCAGTTTCAGAGGCTGCAAGAGCAGAGGTGTATGGGGTTCAAGGCCAGTCCTGCCAAGACTTGGCTTTCCCTTCCTGTAGCACCAAAAGTGTAACTGGCAACCACCCTTCAGCCACACCCTCTGCTCACACAGTTTGTTCGCCTCCCCTTCCTGCAGGATGCCGAACAAGTCGTCTGGTTTTTAAAAACCCTGGAAAGACGCTCCAGCCGAGAGCTCTGCAGGTTGCTGTTGAGCTCTGCATAGCGTTAGGTTACCAAAAAAAAAAAAAAAACAAAATCCCAAGTTGCGAATCTCTTGCTTTGACAGAAATGCTGGCCCTGTTTCTCCTAATACAAGCCAGGTTAACTCAAAGAGCCCAGGTAAATATCCAGACTTCATTTCTTCATCTTCCCCAGTCAGAAAATTCACCCCTGAACAGGCTAAATCTAAGGATATTTTAAATCTGCCAAACTCAGAAAACACAACACAAAACAGTGGGGTTTTTTTCTTGAAAACTATGCTGCCTTCTGGCATAGTTGGATACCTGATGCTCTCCTCCCAATTATTTTGGAAAGGTGTTCACATTTGAGAGGGAAAGCAGGTTTATTAAAAATATCTGAGCCCTCTCATGGGAGTCCTCCTCTCCCATTTCTTTCCCAGTAACTCTTAGGATTGGGCTTTCTTACCACTCCACTTGAAGACAGAACAGTACAAACCTCCTGCCTCCCAGTTTTAGAGTGTGCATTACAGGGAGGGAAAGAAGGGAAAAGTTGTCCTCCCTGGAAAACAGGTGGGGACAAATGAGGGACACTTTAATGCTTTTATGTAATGAAAGACAAAACTGCATATTTTCAAAAACAGTCATATGCTTAAAACAATTTCCTGTTTTCAGGAAGGAGCCACCACTGGAATGGGACACAGGAGACCAGTTCTGTTGCTGGTGTGTCATCCATCTGCATGGCTGCTATAGGTAAGGAAGCTAAAGTAAGAGGAATAACACTGCCCTTCATTATTTACTCCAAAGTGAACTGTCAAGAAGCAGCATTAAAAGAACAGGCACTCAGCAATAAATTAGTGTCAATAAACTTTAAAGTTTCAATTGGAAATAACTAACTCGACGCAAATTAGTGGGTTTTAGAATGGGGAAAAAAAAATGTTCTACACAGCTGCTAGAACTTCTTTCCATCATTTTCTTGTTGTACAGAAACGGGTTTGTCTGGGAGGGAAGAATGACAGGAAATGGAATTTTTAAGCTATTCAGTTTCTCACCAATTAGATTTCATCACAGAGGAATTAGGAGATACCCATAAACCAGTACCATCAGCTTGAACTCCAGCAGAGGTGGAACCTGTACTACCAAAACTGCTACTGCACCCAGAACTGACACGTATTTTTATCAAAGCCACAGAAAAGGCCAATTATCAGAGATGAAAACTCAGCTGCCTTCCTGGTAACTCAGGGCAAGGATGAAGCATTCTCTCAGGTTGTTGTGTAAGTAGAATCCTCTGAAGGGGAAGAATAGGTTGAACCTCATCACTTGCAGCCTTTGTGAGAGCTATCGGAACAGGAAAAAAGCAAAACCCTGCTACAATTCCCAGGCTCCAGGAAAAGGGTTATTCAGTTCCCTGAAGCAAGAAAAGGTGGATGGTTGCTGGTATTTTAACATATCAATGCTCAATTACATAACTTTTTCACTCAAAAGGGATGTCTATAACCCACAAGTCCCCACTCCCCTCTTTCCGCAGTCAAGAAGAGACACTTCTGCACATGGAAGGAGTTTGCCCTGTCATACAGTGTGCTTTATCTGATCCCTGAAAAAAACAGGTTCATTCCCTGGGCTGTCAATCACATCTTCTATACCACTACTGAAAGAATGAGAGCTTAGATGACTGCACCTAGCAGTTATATTCTGACAAGCTGTCAACCCTTCAGACCCAACAATTCACCTGTGATTTCCAGGAGAACTCTTCTCACAATGCGGCAAAATTGGAAGCTGTCAGCAGAGGTATCAATAACCACCAGGAACACCAAAACTGACAGATACTAGAAAGGCTCAGTTAAACACAAGGGGGCAGACAACAGAACTATCTACTAATCAAGCTGATGACCAAGTTATATCCTTGCTCTACTCTTCCACCTTCACTTCAACCCAGTGATATTTGTGCACTATAAAAGAGTAAAGCTCGAAAAGACTTCTCTGCAGGCCTCAGGGACTACCACAGCCTGTGTACCCATGACACTGTTAGTGCTGCTCCTGCATCCACTGGCTCTTCAAGCTCCTGCAATCCTACTGGATTTGTGCACAGCACTGCTCTCTCTGCATTGCTGTGCAGTACCTAACACTGCTGCAGTGTCACAGACACAACTCAGCATGAGCTCCTCTGTTTCATGGCTCACCTTTAGCATCTTAGTCTGTAGGGAAGTGGTGACATAATGTCCTTGGTTCAACCTGGAAATCAGACAACCGCAGAGGCTGAAATGGGTCTAAGTAGGCCAAGTGCCAGAATGAGGTCTGAGCTGAGAAGTCCAAGACAAATGTTTTTCTGAGGGCTCAGCAGCTTCTGGCCAACAGCTGACCCCAAACAGCAGGCTACGCTTGTGGGTACTGGCACGGACAGCACTGCCCAGGGACTGCCACCAGCTACCCACAAAACAGAGCAGCAGCACACAGAGAGCTTTAGACACGACTGGCTGAGAAGTAGGGCCATGTGAGGTCCTTCTGGGCAAGCTGGACTCTCTGATTTATCCCAGTACTGAAGGCTTCATTGTGGCCACAGAAATTTTTAGGTGGTTGTGTTTGGACTACAGGATCTAGGGGAGCAGATGGAGAAAGATGAAGTTAAACTTTGTATCAAGACTGGACATGACACATCTAGAGCAGAATTAAAAAAATATATGCTGATTTACAGTTTTGTAGTAGAAATAGGTCATCCTACCTGATCATTTTAATTCAAGAATAGAATCTAAACATACATTATCATGGGCACAAGACTGCAGGATGGCATCAAACTTTGTTAACTGTGAACTAGTAAAAATAAAGAAATCCAAAGAAACGCTTGCACAAAACCGAACAACTGTGAAAATGCTGCTTTCAGAGTGCCCATAGCTTCATGCCCTGTTCTAGTCTTAGAAAAAGGAACTCCACTCAGTGCACACCTCCAAGACTGACAACTGGATCTCAAAAACCAAGATCCAAACAAGCAAATTGTTCGCCATGCACTGCTAGTAGAGCAGCTGTACCGACCCCACTGCTTGAAACCTAACCAAAAGACTTACAACGAATGCCCTTGGACACAGCTTCCCCGTTGTTTCTTGAAATGCCTGAGCTACAGATTTCTTCCTTCCATAGCTGGAATTACCCTTTCAAAGGGGACTGAAATATAGTCCAGACCTCTCTTCCCAAAACATCAGGAAACTAAACAGAACCCATGAATACTTGCAGCTCCAGCACAGAAGACAGCCAAGCAGTATTCACAACTGTTTTGAATGTTCTCTCCCTTGAAAGCACATTTCACTGTCCCCTATGGCTGTAATGCTAATTGCTTCTCTCTAATGATCAATCCCAGGAGAAACTGAGAACAGAAAGGAGCAATGAGTATATTATCAGTGTACAGTTGCTAAGTCTGCAGTGCCTTTGTTTTTACACTAGCTCGCTTCTCAAGTCCTGCAGGATATGAGCCCTGCACACTTCTCATGTTTACTATGCCATAAATGTGCACCCCCCATCCCATTCTTCCAGCTACCAAAGCTTTTTGCCCCTAAGGGAGGTAGGGCTTTCAGAGGAATGACTTGTAATCAAGCTCTCTCTAAAGTATTCCTGAATGTTTGTTAAAGCTACCCGATGTAAAAAACAGTAGTGAAAAGTAATTCTGATCACAATTTATAAAAATGTTCATGGCCTAGGAAAACAAACAAACGACACAAATTCAATAACCTTTCTAGTTTTCTGAGTCAAGTAAACATTCAATAAAGCAACACATTAATCCATTTGGTTTCCTGTAAATAAGTAAGAGGCAGTGAATGCATTCAATTTTGGTGGCAGAGAGTTTGTCACTAGTAGCTTTAGCTTATTTTTCGTTTGTTAAAGCCAGCCATGCAACTGCAAGTAAGTCAATAAATTATGTCCCAGCTGGTACTACTCTGTGTGCCATGCCCTATTTCTGCTAGACAGTTACAGAACTTTTGCCTTTCTGAGCAGCTTTTTCTCCTGCGTTTGGACGCCAAGAGACCGAATCCACCCGAGGGACCGAAAGTTAAACTGGGCAGAAGCTGTATCAGGGCAACAACTGAGTTGACCTTGCGCCAGCACCAGAACAAACAGGTTCAGTGCGAAGTTCGCACGACCATCAGAGCACAACCACCGAAAGCAGCCAAACCACTCGGGTTTTGACCCAGGCTGATCAAAGATCGTTGTGTAATCTCCCCTTTAGCTAGGCAAGAGCACAGGACCGGCTCGGTCCATGAGACCGGGTGCCCCAAGTATTTCCAAAGTAAGGGTGACATTTCAACAAAGGAAGGACATAGCTTTATATATTACTACAGGTTTTGCGGACCCTTCCCTCTCCCTTATACATATCCAGGTCATGTTCACCGCACAAACAACCGGTCGGTCCGGGATACATTGCAAAATTCCATGGACGGGCTGCATTTCTCTGGAACGCCCCCGCCCGCGGTGCCCAAGACCCCTGGTCACCCCGCCAGGCGCTGCCACGGTTACCAGAGCGCCCCTCCACGAAACACATCTTCTTAGGGACGAGGCACCGGCCCGGCACGTCCAACTCCCAAACGCGACCTCCGGCACCACGGCACGGCGCGGCTGAGCTGCCCAGCGCCCCCCGCCC